>VWYI01044722.1:121115-235863 GCA_013399455.1 Anthoscopus minutus | reverse complement strand
CCCCACCCGGCCCTGCTCTACCCTGCCCCGCCCGGTCCCGCCCGGCTTCGGGAGCAGTGCAGGGCGCGCGGTCCAGGCGGGTGAGAAGCAGTGCCATGGCCCTGGGTGACGACAGGGGACGAGGGTGTGGGCACAGGCAGGGCAGAGAAAGGAGGTGAGCCAGGTCAGCCACCCCTTCCCACAGTAGGGCGCCGGGGATGCGGGGCTGTGCCAGCATCTGCACTCTCCTGTTCCAGCATCAGGAGCGATCGCCTGCCCTCAGGAGTGAAGGCACTGAAGACACTCACAGCAGGCTCTCGGCAGGCGTCCCCTCAAGAGGGCTGCCTAGTGGGGGTAGGGTGCAACCTCTGCACAGAGGCTTCAGCCCTTTTAGAACGTTGTGTGTGCTGCCCTGCCAGCTGCCCCTGCTCGCCCTTGCCACCACCCCACTCTCCCATCAGCAGCCAACACGAGGAGTTTCTCCTTCAATGTTACCTTGACCTGTTCCAGGTCTGCTCCTGCACTGGCTCTTGAGAGCAGCAAAGGATTACCTGGAAATGTTAAATAACACCTCAAGTGCGAGGTTGGTGAGATAATCAGGGAATTGAAGAGACTGAACTGAGGAGCCTAAAACACAAAATACACATGATGGAATTTGAGATAGAAATAGCCAGTCACGATGTTTTTCCCGAACATCACACGATGTTACATCTCGGTTGTCCTGGCTTTTACCTGGTGACACTGGACTTGCCTGGACTGACAGGTATGACATCCAGTCCACAAATTGATTGAGACCCATTTAAAAGCCTATACTCTCCCTGGCCATACTATTCCCCCTGGAAAACTGTTCCAGAATCTCTTAACTTGGCTTAAGATTTCCAGGCTGTGTTTATTAGGGGGCCGTTTATATGCATTTGTTCAGATGCCAATTTTGTCCTTGAAATTACTTAGTTCTGATATTTACTCCCCTCACAGTGTACTAATACTCCTTCTTATCATTTCTTTTGTTTAAATCAAGCTTTTTGGTCTTGTTTCGCAAGATAGAATCTTCATTTTCCTGATTATACCCATATCCTAGCAACTTATAAAAACTGGGTCATGACCAACACCCAGAAATTACGGTTTTCAAAAGGGTTCATTATTCTATCCCTTTTCAGTTTGACCAAGACACAAGTAGGGAGAATGATTAGCATAAGGTCAGACAAACCACAATTCTCCTGACTTCAAGTTCTTTTGTAATCTATCAGGGACATGAGTTCTGAAAGGCTTGTGGTTTATAACTTGGCATTACATCAATGCACATTTATGTACCTATATATCATTTTCTGGAGGGGAAGAATGGCCTTGTAGTTAAGAGGGTACATTAGAAATCTGGAGATGTGGCTTTGAATGCCAGGTCTGACATAGGCAACAGAGGTAACTTTGCCTAGTCTTTTAGTCTTTCACCACTTTTAAAATGGGGACAGCAATCTTCCTATTACCTCTTTTTCTTTCCCATACACTCACCTGCATTTTAAGGTCTCAGACCAAGTACCCCCTTTCTGGGTACCTCTGGTGCCTGGCACTCTGAAGTTGAAATGTGTCTGACTCTCAACCAGCAGTTAAAAATAGACAATACTCTTATAAAGTCTACTTTAAGGGTCTATCAGAAAAGCTGTTAGCAACCATGCTAGGAACTGGAATTCCTGAGGTCTTCAGCCCATTGATTACACTAAAAATATTCTGTCATTAAACTAAGCCCAGCGACCAGCAGTAAAGCCAGAAAATCTGCATCCTGGCTTCTGGTTTTCAAGTCTCTGCCTGGTTAAAAAACAAGTCAAACCTTTTAATTATTATTATTATTATTATTACTATTATTATAAACTAATTAATTAAAATGTAAGTGCAATTTAATGCATTTTCTTCACCAGTTTTCAATTCAGAAAGCAATTTTTAAAGAGCTAATACTGCAAAGAAACAGAACTAGCCCTTGAAGCCCCAACAGCCCCATAGCCAGAGCGGTTCTGGCAACAACAAATGTTATCATTGTTCTTCCCCAGCAATCCACGTATGGAAGGTTGAGACTGAGCACAGAAACAGAGAGCACTCTGTTGAGCTGAGGTGAAGCAATGATATTTATGGGAGTAATTATCACAGAGAAAAACTGGAAAAATATGATTACAGCAAATTGTAACTCGCTCAGATATGTTCTTCGTTGTTAGAAATAGCTCAGCTGAGACCAAACCAATATGAACAACAGACTGGGAGTGTCAGACACTTATTCTCTGGAGGCTGATACCATCAGACCCTCTGAGCAGAACATGATCCAGCTTTAGCATATTAGAGAGATTGGTGTCAGCAGCCTGCATCTCTTCCCAGCCATTGCACTCACTTCAAGCAGCCTAACAAAATATGTGTTGCTGGGCTCCCCACTGGGGATGCTGTTCCTAAAGACCACTGGCAAGAAAGGCAGGAGTCTCTCAGAGCTGGGCAGTTCCCCTCCACAGCAGTTGTGGCTGCTGGGTGCTGCTGAGCAGCCAGCTGAAGAGGCTCAGGTTGCAGAGCGAGGCCGTGTAGGTGAGCAGAGGGACACGACCCTTCATAGCACCCGTCACTGAGCTGGCACTGCCTTCCCATTCCATGCCTTTCTGGGCTTCAGCTGCTCTGTTTGCCAAAAGCGTGAAACCTTCAGAGAGCTTCTGCCATGGTGCAGTCTTGGACTAGCCTCACCCTGTGGGGAGTGAGGAGCACCCTGGCTGGAGGATGGGTTCCGCTGAAGGAACTACAACTACTCAAAACCTGTAATGAGATGTTGAGTCTCAAAGACCTTAGAGGACATGAACTATAAGCTCTACAAGCTTGGAGGCTTGTGTTGAAGGAGAGGATATAGCTAAGAAAAGGAACCTTCAGAAGCTGTGATCGCTCTGCAGCATTTCTGTGAGGCCTGTGTGCCGAAGGGCTGAGCGCAGCTTGTGCAGACAGACTTTGTGTCTTCATACTCATGTGAAGCCCTGCCTTAATGCAAGTCATCTGCACCATGGTAAATGTCTTGCCAAGTCAATTATACTTGGGAAAAGACTTACACCACACTTTGATGGCTGAGTACTTTACGTTTCATGCAACTAATATCTTGCAACCAATGTTTAGAATTTTTTAGATGCAATGATCAATACTGTGTAAAAACAAAAATATCACCTAAAGCAGTCAACTGTTTTCATTTAAGTGTACCAAAGAAGTTCTTCAGGTTTCTTGAGAGCTCTGTAGAAGTTATTGCTGCTCTCGGTCTGTGAGAAGAATTATAAATGCTATTTACCTTTTAATTAAAAAAATATCTTGCAAATTAAAGACATGCTCTTGCACATCAAAATTTAGTTAGCCTCCATTTTTATTGTGCAGACCATGGCTCTCTAACAACCTATTGAGCCCACAGCCATGTGAACACACATTGCTGCTTCCCTTTTCCCCTACATTTTGGGCATCTTGTGTTAGATTTTGTCACATCTGAGTGGAAAAAGTCTGTAACTAACTGCTAATACTTAAGCAGATCTCCTACTTAGTATTCTTTCTGCTTACAAACCCCTCAAAATATATTGGTGTGTCCTGACAAAGGCAGAGGAGCGGTTTTGGACACTTGTGTGACATACATCTTACTATCTTACGTAGAAAATTTGACAGTGAATGACAGAACACCTTAGAGGGATCTAAGAAGATGATAAAGGCAACAGCTTTCACATGAATACAGAGTCTAGCTCCTAACAGTTACAAGCTTTTTTTACATGCATCCTTGTAATTTGACATTTATAATTCACTGTAGTGCTGAATCTCTGTCATTTTCTCACCATCAGGTTCTCTATACATGGATGTGCATGTCCTTTCTAATTAGTATACCTATTTGAACATTTAATTTATCTCATCTCTCAGCCTTATTATGCAGTTGCATATCGATCTGTTATGTATCAACAAATGCTTTTAGTATAACATACAGTTCTATCTCACTCTCCTCTCAGAACAGCTGCCTGTATCTTCTCTTTGCCTGGTTGTAAACCCATTTTGTAAAAAAAAGAACATTAACTCACAATGGATTTAATAACAGGTAAAAAATAAATATCCTGCAATCCTGCAGAGAAACATTAACCCTTGAGATTATATATTTATACAAACACAGTGAATCTTTTATTGTGCATAGCATCTTCCTCACAGGGAGCACCTAAGACCTTTTCCAAGGCATTGATGCCTTTGCAACACTGATAAACATTAGAGCTATTTTATCCTTGGAGAAGCAGTATAGAAATATTGCAGAACTTGCTCAAGGTAAGCAAAGAAAACAGTGAGACAGCTGCAGACAGAGCAAGCCCTGAGGTCCCAGCTCCTGACCTGAAGCCCACTGGAAAACACAATCAATATGAAAATCAGGTTGCATCTGCAGGCCCCAGTTCCAGGACTGACCTTTCACTGCTCACTCATCATTTTGCATTAGCAACTTGGGTGGTGCCATGCCATCGCCTGATATTCCTGTTTATTAGTTAACTTAGTTGAGATTTAATTCAATTGAAATGAAACCTTTTCCATGTCATGCTAAAACAGGCAATGCAGGACACACCTCTTACTAACAGTTATACTGGTACTGAAGTCAAACAAAGGATTTTTAAAAATATTTTAAATACTATGGTTTTGTGTTTGAAATAGGGGGTATTTAAGTGGTTGTACTGCTTAAAGCACAGAATTAAAACTTCCCTTCAACTGGTATTTAAAAAGATATCCTAGGGAAGAATTCAAAGCAAACTTTTTACAGCTTTCTGCTAATCAGGAAAAAAAATGTATTATATACAAGTACTGAAAACCATTTTAAATGCTTTTAATGTAACTTGTGGTTTTGAGAGATAACAGGTTTACAATGAAAAGAAAACAAAAGTCAGGAGCAGATCAGAAAAACTCACCCATATAATTTAGAAGTGTATACAAAGGGGATAAAGACTATTTTAAAGGAAGAGAGAGCAGGCACATGGATGTCAGTCTATTGTTCATACCAGTCAATGGAAGAGCTGGGAGTGTTACAAGCAACCAGCCTCAGATTGGGAACCCAGGGCAGATACTGCACTGCCTCCTCTCAAGGTTTCCCATTCAGTCCTGTAGTTTTTTCAGTGGGAAAGGAAATCTCCTCATGACATTTTTTTAACAAATATTGATCTTTATTTCTGCTGATACATAAAGCAACACAAGAAAGATTTTGTTTGCATACTTTTTTTTCCTTGGGTTTAATTCTTGATCTACAAAGTTCCACTTGGTTTTCACAAGTTTAATGCAAGAAATGGAAGAAACTAAGTTTGTTTTTGCAGCTCTCTTGTCTGAGCATCTTTTTCAAATGACCTTGATGGTGCTGGTTGGCAGTTTACCACATTATATGGCTTTAAATGTCTTCTAAAATACAGTCCTAGTAGCACCTAATACAAAAATTATTCATATGAAGAAAATATAAATAGCATCAAATAGCACCTAAATAGTCCTAAATACAAAATAGAAAGTAAGTGATTAATATATTCATTTTAAATTCAGAAGAAAATACATGCATCATATTTTATATTTATACTCTCACTATGCTTATATATATATATATGTTAATCTTTAAGAACCACACTAGAAATATCTTCTCTCCTTTAATATCTGACTTGAGAAAAAAACCTATTCAGTCAGTGAAGATTTTCAGTAAGCAGAAAATGATTAAGGATTTTAGAATACATTGCCTGGGTCAGAAGTGTCTTTGGAAACAAGACAAGTCTCAGAATTTTTAGGATTTTTTCCACAGCAGCTGAATATGAATTGGAAGGCTTCCAAATCCAATAAGAACAATGCATTGCCACAGCCTTACTCACGGAAAGCTATGGAACAGTCCCAAAGAAAGAGCCAGAAACACTATAGCTTCATTGTGAAATTTTGTCTAGCTTAAAAAGTAGGGTAAAAAGTTTTCTCATGAATGTGAAATATCGTTTTTCTCTGAAGATAATCTAGTTCTTTGATTAAGAGTTCTCTCGGTCTCAAGTCCCTGTTTTGCTAACTTTTTGCTTGGTCAGGCTTCCTGTTGCCATTTCTGAAATATGGGAGTGTGAATCTCCACTTCCAGCATCCTTAAATACAGAGTTTTTCCAGCATTTTGTAAGCCTAAATCAGGCCACAAAACAAAATTACCTCTCACGTTCTGCTTTATGGCAGAGAATCTGTGCTTTGCCCTGAGGCAGGTGGGCTGCACCCCAGGGATCAAACAGCCAGGCTGCTCAGAGCCCATGCCTTAGCTTAGGTCTGCAGTAAAATGAAGTGCACTTTGTACTTGTGAACATTTACATACAGTATATGAGAAGTGCTGCAAGAGAAAGTTCAGTAGTGTGAGCCTATGTATCATTCTCTTTGATATATCTCTCCTATTTTCTCATCCTATTACTTCAGATCAGCTCTAAGTCTCATATCTAAACAGTCAGTCCAAAGGGAAAGTGCCTATTTACAGGCTGGATTAAGAGCTTTAACAAAAGGCAAGGCAGAAAGCCATTCATTTACTATATAAGAAGAATAATGTCTTTGTATTTTATCACTTGCCAGCATCTTCCAAACCTTTTCTTTGTGTTGCTTCCCTTCCAAACATAAAGTGAAGTGGGAAGCTCCCATCTTGCAGAACGGTTCAAGAAAAGAAAAAAAAGCATATTGTGCAACTTTCCCTTTCTGCCTCTAATAGGTTTACTTTTGCTTCATCCCTCAGGGCTCTTGCATATGTGTTCAGCTGAAACCCCCACTGCTGCCTTGTTACACCTTTTCCTAAGACTTTTTCTTTAAGAAGCAGGCATTTGAGAGAGAACAAGAATGGAAGATGAGGGAAGTGCTGGAATGAGGGAAGACTGAGTTCCCTGGACAAGCCAAGGACCAGTCCCTGTCCAGAGCACAGGCAAAGGGAGGAGATGCCCCAGCCACTGGTGGAGGGGACAGGCAGCAGGCAGGGAAACACAGCACAGCAAGAGCTGCAGCAAGAGAGAGAAGCGGGTTCAGTCTCAAAGGGGCAATAACACAACACAACACATGGAGTGAGCGTGGAGGGGAGCAGGAAGCCTCTTTCTCAGGCAGCCACTACACAGCACATCCTGCCAAGGCCCCTCAAACGAGCACTGCAAGTCCTCAGAGGCCTAGCAAGAGAGAGGTGAAAAAGGATTGCTCCATCTTGGGGGATGAGCTAAGATAGAAAACAATTAAGGGTTAGTTTAAGGTAATCAAAACTTCTCATTTTTGAAATATCTAAATGTTTACTTTAATTTCTTTTTCAATCTATTTTTTTGCTATAGCACTTTATTGAAACAAAATCCATAATTATCAAATGGCTGAAGATAAATATTTGTAATTATGCATGAAAACAAAAACCATATTTTTTTTTAACTAAAGAAGAATCAGACTTTTTTCTACAAAAGTTGTGATAAAACAGAAGTCAGAAGTAATAAAGGATGAAGTTAAAAAAAAGTCCCAATGATATACCAGAATGGAGAAAAACCGAAGGCGGGCAAACAGAGAGGAGCCAGAGGCAAAGCATTACTTTGTGAATCTTTACTCAGGCTCATACTCCCAGTCTGGCTCAGATTTGTAAGGTCTGGCCTGGGTGAGCTTATAAACTCAAAGTTCTCATTAACTTTTACTCCTTGCAACTTGCCCAAGCCTGCCTGCAGCTTTGTGAGCTGCACCAGGGGCCTTCACTCTCCAGCCCCAGACAATTTCTGGGCATTGGGGGCCCTTTGCCAGCAGAGCCCTGGCAGGCCCTGCAACCCCTCATTTTTTGTACATACTCCTGTGTCTCCTCACAGCTCCAATTCATGGCTCACTTTCTCAACCACAGCACCTTTCTTCAGCTTCGGGTAAAATTCTTCTGCTCCAGACTCCACCCCGGCAGGCAGACTCAGGCCAAGTAATTCCCCAGCCTAATGGCCCCTTTGGTGTGTGTATTAACCCAAATCACCTGCCTGAGCCACCCAGGGTGAATGATCCCTCATCACCTCTGCTCTGGGAGATGGATAACACCATCCTGAAAGCTCAGGGTGGGTTTAATCTCTACAGACATTTCTGTGATAAAACAATTAATCATGTCAGCCGGCATTTTTCATTAGAACATCAGTGTGGGCAGCATATTTTTAATAGCATTCATTTCTCATCAGCACCTGTTTGGTTCATCTTACTTACATTCTCACAGTTAACTGAATTACAGTTTCAGAGGCTGAAGGGAATTTTTTCCATATTCTTCCATTTTTCCTCAATTCATCACACTTGAAGCATTTTGTTCTTATCTGTAATATGATATTTCAGCAAACTTTATTTAAGAGAATCCCTACCCTAGCATGTGGATACCAACCTTGTTGCCATCTAACATCTTTTAATGGCTTGTTACTGTTGTGACATTTGATCTCTTGCTCTTTAACTCATTAGCTGTGTTGGAAGGCCTGTGATGTGAGGTGTAGTGTACAGCACATACTCAGTAGGAAAACACACTTGACTATAGCAGGAGGTAGCTGGCTTTGGTGGCCAAACTGGTCTCTTCCCAAAATAACTTCCCAAGGACCTCTACCAACTTCCACTAGAGCTAATGGAACACCTCTGGCTCATTCCAGTAGGAGATATACCAATCCAAGATTATGGTTTATTCCAGTAGGAGTTTTACCAATGCAGGAATAAAGCACATCCTTCCTTCTGCTTTCCTCCATTCAAGCATGAAGAGGTACATGATCAATGGGAGCTCCTTCCCCAGAAACAATAAAAGAAATCCTTCATTTTACTGTGCTTTTACCCTCAACACATGCAGCTTCTCTTTTGCGTTTCTTAAGTCACTTGCCTTTTGCAAAACAAGAGAACTCATCACAGCTTTTAAGTGATCATAGGCATTGCAATACAAGGTAGTGCATTCCATGTTAAATTAGCTTTAGAGTGAGGAATGAATACAATCTACCCAACAAATACTTTATTGTGAAAATTATTAAAATTCATAGCTTAGAGGTGTGAATGCTTCTTTAAGAAAGGTACTTATGTTATCCCCAAAATAGCACCAGTATCATGTGATGTTCCAGTTGCTATGGTTACCACAAATTTGTTATTTAATAGCAAAGAAAATAGATGCACAAAACATGCTAATTATAACTGGTACAAATTTTTCTAAATGTTTTATATGAATATGCATGCATGTTTTATGCATAAGGAATAGGAATGCCCTTTTTCAAATAATTCTTCAAGTTTTTAGAAGCATTTTAATAACTGGCAGGGAAGTACATTGTGTGGTTCTCAGCAGAAAAAATTTTCAGACTGAAAAATTGAAGATGGGCACTTTGTCTAAAACCATGCAGTTTTCTATTCAAATAGCAGAAGAATTCTGAAAATGCAAGAGGTTTAAATTTGTGGAACCTTGTACTTTTCCAACCGAATTTGCTTTGTTTCTTCTCTTTGCAATGTTGAAACTGCAAAGAGATTGAAATGCCTTGAGAAACAGGCACAGGGCCATTTGAAGTGAAGTCGCATTTTATGAAATTGTAATGTTAATATAACCCTGACACAGAAACCAAAGTACTCCAGTCACTGCCAGAATCAATACTGCTCGATACAAGTACAGCCTCGCTCTGCCTGGAGCTCCCACCTGTGTGCAGCAGTGCACTGGCTCCACAGGCTGGTCCCTGCTCTCCTGCTGCTGCTGGCTCACTGCAGGATGCACCTCAGTGTGCCCCAGTGCTGCAAGCTCCTGCTGCAGGGTCCTGCTGCAGGGCCCGGGGGGGCCTCCATGGGCTGGGAGGCTCAGGTGGCACTTGGCAGAAGCACAGGCTGCGAGCACAGCATGGAAAGATGCTGCTGTGGACTTGTATCTATTGCAAGGAGAAATACATGGGCTGGCTTTTGTTGTGCAGAGGAGAGATGGAAGGGATATAGATGCAAACAGATCTCGTGTAATTCCCCTTTCCATTCTGTTCTCCACCAGATGCTCCCAGAGGTAGGTCTGAGGGACACAATGCTACAGTACTTTAAGTGCTGGAACTGTAAAACTCACCAGCCTGACAGGGTCCTGGGGAGGAACAAGAGAAATTGCAGTCCTTTCCTTGAGCAGTCTGTGGCCACGGTGAAAAAACTCTCAAGCCTAAACTAAACAAAGATATGACTGCGAGTTGTGGGAAGAAAGTAGCAGGCTCACGGCTGGCGCAGGAAAGCTGCTGGCAGGCTGGCAGCGGCCCCGTGTGCAGAGCCAGATGTTATTCAGGGCTCTGCTGGGTTGGTGCCTCACCACCCACAGCTGGGCAGCCCTTGCCACCATCCAAATTCCCACCTCTTCCCAGAGAGAGGAGGGTGGTGCACATTCCTTTGGGGCAGGAGTATCATGTGGCAGACCCTGCTGCACTCGGGGGTCATTGCTGAAAATGTCACCACTGTCACTTGAAATCAAGTCCTCTCGTCTCAGGGAGGCTTTTATCTCTTCCCTCCCAAGGCCGCACCAGCCGCGGGCAGAATTAAAGCTCTGTGCGTGCATTTGCTGCCAAATGGCCGTACTTAATGCACCCATACCGAAGGCACTTCCCGGTGCTGCTGGCTTCTCCCTTTCACACCCAGAGCACATGCTAGTGAGCTGCCCTATTTCAGATGCTGCAGAGTGTCAGTGATACCGACTGAAAAACCTTCTCTGTGCCTTGCTGTCACACCGTGATTGATATCAGCTGTAACAAGAAAAAATGTTATGGCACTGTAATTCTGCTTCATGCAAGGTAGTCTTTGATCTTTACCATTTTGCAAAGATTATAATATGCTCTTAGTTTGATAAATAATACCCTTTCACCAGAGTCATGTAAAGTGGAAGAAAAATCGGCAACTAAACTTTTGAAACATCTCAGGTGCAGGTGTTTATGTTTTCAAAGCAAAAGGTTAAATAATCGGATAAAACCTCACTTGCCTACCCATAAGCAGATGTGAATAGTAAGAACTTACTAGACCAGCTCTTTTGGGCTGGTTTCTGTGCTTGCATGTGCATCATAGCAGCAGCAGCAGGGTGGCCAGCTCCTGGCAGAGGCACTGCAGCCAGGAGAACAGTGAGGGAGCTGGGGTCTGCTGGGCCAGCTGTGACTCCCAGCCTCTCACAGAAGCAGAGGGAAATATTCACTCTGGAATATTCTCTGTGGAGAAATTCACCCAGAGAAATTCAGAGCTGTGGGACCCACACAGATAACAGTGCTCACTCGCTCATCTGGCTATGGAATGGACTCTCAGACAGGGATGGAGGCTCAGCTCCTCCAGTCTCCCAGGAGAAACAACAGACAGCATATGACATCCCCAACATATTTTCTTCAAATTAAAACGCTTTCGTTGAGCTGAGAGTTAGGTTTCCAAGTGCCTTTCTAAAGATTCCAAGAAAGAAATTGTATTAGTTCTTTTCTGCTTTTTAGTTTGAATGGTTATTTGGATGCAGCAAAAACGAGCCAACCCCAGCACTGTAGCCATGAGAAAGTGTTCCCATCAGGTAATCATTTATTAAAACATTTTAACCAGCTGGTATGAATACGATTGTCACTGGAAAATGACAGGGAAATATGTGCTCCCATCTGCACTACCAAGCCAGGAAACATTCCACTGTAGGAGTTTTTCTTCATTATCATTGCCTTTCCATACCCAGAACAGTGCACCTGAGCGTGACCCCTCCCTTGGTGGGGTCTTGGGATGGGAGCAGCAGCCTGAAAGGGGAGATGCAGCCCCATGCACTCGCCTGTCTTGTGAGCACTGCTCTGGGCTGCTCATCTCAGACCACAGCTCTCACACAGCCTGGAGGGCAGTGCTGTTTTATTTCACCCAAAGGTGGACAGCCTTTCATGCAAACCCATTTTCAGCTGAGCTCAGGTATCCGGCAGGGGTTTGCCAGGGCTGTCTCAAAGGAATGGGCATGCTGGCAATGGGATTTAGCATCCAATAGTACTCTGCCAAATCCATGAAAGATTTTGCATGGCAAGAACAGGGTGTAACTCCAAGGCCATGATTATTTTCCATGTAAATGTCTGTTTCAGTTTGTGCTTAAATGATTATCTGTCATTGATTTGTGTGCCTAACTACAACTGCTTCAAGCTGTTTTCAATTATTCTGTTCTCAATACGATGCAATCCCAAGGATTAGCCATACCGAGTGCCACAAACCACCTTGCAGCAACAGAGTCATAAACTGAAGAGGATAGAAAGGATTTTAATAGGAGATTAAAAGGAAGAAGTGACTCACTGGATGAGAGAAAAGAGGGAGTGCGCAGGCTTTGACTGCAGGAGAGATGCTTTGTGATGCCTCTGAGTGCACCGAGGACCCCAGGTTAATATAATAATTCTTCTTTCCTTATCATGTAGGTCTCGGGTAATAATTTCATAATTAGGGGTGTATTTAAAAACAGCTTTTAAATGAAGCATGTGTTCTGTCTTTGCACTAAGAGGAGGTGGCTAGTTGCAGGGTAGCATTGTACAGGGCTTGCTTCCTTGCCTTCTGAATTCTCTTTGCTAATTTTATGCTTCTTTTTCTGTCTTTCTAATTGAAAACCTCCACTTTTGGAGAGAAACTGTTCTTCTCCTTAGCAGTCCTCTCTTTTACCAGGACTGTTATTTTAAGAGTAAACAATGTTCATCTGCACCAAATCCTGCGTTCTCTGGAGGGAGTAACCTGAACTCTCCCAGACCGAGCACCTAGGTGATACACAACACACTGCTTGTCAACAGCTGCTCCGAGGTTTATCAGCTAGGATTGGTAACACTACGACAGCAATCAGTAGCTCAGAGTGCTCCAGTGTTTCTCTTTGCACATACTAGGGAAAGTCTTCATATACTTGGGCTAAGATCCTAATTGTTGTGGAGTAATTAACTACCTACACTCCTGCGGTAGCCATTTGTGACAGTATCCATCAGCTGGGGAAATGTAACAGTTATTGAATTTCTAAGAACAGCCATTAATATTCTAACTTTCAACCAATTTCAATATTTGAACTTTCTGAGTGCACAGCTGAGATGAATAACATGGAGAAGCACACTCAGACGGATTAAACCCTCTGTGGATTCTATCAATAGAGAGAGTAGAAAGAGAAGTTATTTGTCTGACATACAAATATATATATATATATATTTGTAGCAGATAAAATCAAATGTGTTATCACTATGTGCACTCTGCTATGTATATTTTAAAACATTATGAGTGGATAGGTACATACACAGCAGTAGTTTACAAGAGATAAGCATCATTAATTTCCACAGAGCTATATGTTTTCATGGGCTTCTTAACCTTTTAATATTAAGTAAAATAGCAACTACAGCACCATCCTATATCCTTGGGAATATCACAGTTTTGAAACATTCCTGTTTAAAATACAGAAAATGCCATTGCAGTAAAGATTTGGAAAGTGAGGTACATAGTGGAGGGAGTTGGGGATTGAATTTCCAGCCGATCTTCAGTACTTGCTTGATCTGAATTGATTGAAGCCCCAGAGGAAGGCACAGTGCCAGCAGGAAGAGAAGTGCCTGCAGAGCAGGATGCTGGACCCAATACCACCTGCCAGGCTGCCCTGGCAGAGCTTCCTACCTGACCAGAGTTTCTGGGCATGGGGAAATCTAGTGACAATGTGGAGTGATAACTCTTCTTCTGGAGACAGCTGTCTCACCTTCTATGAGAAACTATTTCTTTTTCTAGGCCAACATTCAAAAATCTGTCAGATCACTTTAATCTGTTGAATTTTGAGCAAATTCGAATAAAATATGCCAGTCTACCGAAGCAAAGCCAAACTCTAAATGCCCCAGTACTGAATCTATAAGATCAATAAAAATAACTGTCTGCAGTAGCTTGTCCAGAACACGAAGGATTTGACTCTAAACAAAGCTTTTATATAACTAGACTTCTCTCATGGTACACCATATCCTTGTAATCTCCTCTCTAACTTTCAATAATAATAAGATGCAATGAAATTTGTCCAAATTCTTAAAAAATGGGGAAAAAAAAGAAAAAAAGAGTAAAGAGAAAAAAAAAGAGTATGCACAAAAGGGCAAAGCATTCCCATGGGACAGTGGTGGAAAACAGGGTGAAACAGATGTCTGACATTCTCCTAGTGGTGTATCATAGGGGGAGTGAATGATTATTTTCCAAAAAAAGAAAGGGAGCCAGTAGAATCTCAGTTTTTCTGGTGAGGTTCAACACATCACTACTTTTAAACTGAAAAGGAAAATGGCCTGAATAGGAATGATTAGTTGAAGGGGCATGGTAAATAGCTTAAGTACATGTTGGAACTCCACCTGCAGAAGTATTTTAGAACCTACCAAGCTATGCTCTTTGACCTTCCATGCAGCAGGATTGCATCTTCTGTATCTCAAAGGTCTCACTGACAGTTACCATTTAAAAGAAATCACCTCATTTTTACATGGTCTAAAGTGCACATTGGTAAAGAATTTCCTGAATGCAGATAAGTGAGCCCAGAGTTGTTTTGACATGACTCGAAGGCTGTTACAGATGTAACAAAAGGAGATGAAAAGATTTATCTTACCTTGTGACTTGTACTTGCTTATTAAGACACACAGTAGAAAACCCCAGAGGCAGCGAGGCACTGGGGGGCACAGCGAGCAGCAGGGGGGAAAACACACTCTCATGGAAAGGGGTTTAGAAACACCTCTCCGAAAGGACCAGGGGTGTGCATGTACAGTGAGTGAGTCAAACCTCTGAGCACCCAGCTCACTTCTGTGCTGAGAGAAAGCTGCTGACACCAAAAAGTGACTAAACACTGAAAGAGATGAGAGACTGCAAGGGGGAACAGAAAGAGATGGGATGCTCCTGCTGGTGGGGGCAGCCCCACTCTGCTTCAACTGTGGCTCTTGCTTACGCAAAGCTCACAAGACACTCATGAGGAGGCTGGTGGAAAGATGGGGAGAGGGGAACATGTCTGTCTCCTACAGCACCTGAAGTGCACTGGTAAATACAGAAATGCTTCAGTAAATACAGATGTAGGGCAGCCTGAAATACCACTGCAAAGAGACAGCAAAAAGGAATGGTCAAAGTACTATCGCTCATCCATGTTCTCAACAGCAATGGCAACGGTGTGGGTACTGTGTGCTGTGGCACACTGTGTGTGCCAAGTTCTCCTCAGAAAATGCCCCTCAGGAGGCAGGAAAACCTGCTGCCCTGGCAGGGCTGGCTCCTGCCCCATCCCCACCCACACTGGGCCAGTGGCTGTCTGACATTCCAGTGCACATCATCCTTAAATAACACAGCTATGAGGGTGCTTTGAATTGTCATAAAAACACGAGAAATGTCTCAGACAGATGCCCAAATACATGTATTTCATGAGATTTGGGCCATTTGCTTGAGAAAACTCTTGAAGTGAACAAGCAATTTATCAAGCAAAACCACCATTTTTTTACTGAGTGCCTTGTCATTGGAAAGCAATAGAGAACCCCTACCATATCACAGAGCTCTCCTTCAGTCACAGCCCTGGGGCTGCTAGATAGCTCGTTCCTGTGATACACTTTAATGGGTGTCATTCCTTTTTAATAAGTCCAAACAAAACAGTTAATAAATCCAAAGAGTTTCCTATCAGTGTATCTCTAATTTTTGGCTTTCACTTCTTCAGCAGCACTGATCATCTTCTGAAACTCATGGCATTCTCATAACTCTCTTGAAATAATGATCTATGTTTCAGGCTTCGATTCAACAGTGATGCGACTTTTCTGCATGTTTGGCTGTGCAGCGTCTGCCACTGAGTCACATCTGATTTACACTTGAGATAAATGACATCATTCAGGGTAGCCTCTGACTCTGAGAGGAGCACCCACTAATCCACATTGCCAGCAGGGTTTTCTATCACCATCAGTCTGGAGCATGCCAGCCCGGTTTTGGTCTCCATGGAGATTGTTATGAAATATATTAATCCATCATCTGTTTGGTTCCCAAAAGGATCTTTGGGAGTTTAGCACCTCCATGGACCTCACACTCCCTGAAAGAGGTGATAGCTATGGATTTCTCAGCAGGAACAGGGAGGACTCTTTAAGAAGTGGTCACCTTTGCCATGGCTTAGGGGAAATCTCTGTGAGAAGATAGCTCTTCCATGTGTATACAGTGAATATATCTTTCACAGTATTTTTTCCCTCTTTTTTTTGTTGGCAGTCCTTAACACTATTCTTCTCCCACCTTCTGGTGACATTGCAAAATATCCACACTAAAGTGCATTCTGTTAGCAAAGTAAAATGGCAAAATGGTGTATTTTAGGTGGAAGTGTAAATTATATACTTGCAAGAGCTGGTCAAAACCCAGAACCTGAACAACTGTTCATGGGAAAGGCAGCTATTTCACACCCACTGTAAATGAGAGCATCGTCAGGTATCAAAATGTTCTAGAATAGAAAAAAATTTTAAAAAACCTAAAAACAGTCAGTTGAAATTTAGCAGTGCAAACCTGAGATTTCCTAAGAATGCTGTAGTGTCATGCTAGCAGCAGGTGTGGCTTGCATTATCTGGATCCACAGAGACCCAGACCCCCTGTAATCACCCTTTGCACAGCAATCACCACCAACTGTAGCATTGGCCTGACTGGACCTTCCTATCACAGGAAGCTCCCAGCACTGTCCTTTTAGCTTTAAATTCAAGTTTTGTTAGAGAGTTTGGTACTGAATTTTGAAAATCACAGCATCTGAGGAGGTGGGCCAGGGAGGCTTCTGACACACTGCATGTGATGAATAAGTTCCCCCAACATTTTCTGCAAATAATGCGATGTAATAGCCGAACTTTAGTGTGATTTCACTTTATAATGTATTTTATTGTGCTAGATCTTATCTTAAAACCTAATAGTTAAAATCCTGTTCTCTAGATCTAAGCATCTCTTCATTGTTTGTAATGAAACACTTTGACTCTTACCTAAGTTTTCTGTTCAGTCTGTCCAAGAATTCAAGTATTTCATTATAACAGGAGTGGAAGATGAGTTGATCTAGAGAATAAGAGGCTTCAAATATTTGCTTAATAGATATCAAAGCTAATTATTCAAATAAAAATAATATTATAGAAGTTGAGGATTATAAAACAGTAGAATATGAAATAAGTAATAAAGGTCGATAAATACCATGCCATATTGCACCCTAATAATATTAATGAAGAGTAACTGTTTATACTATCATAATATGTATGTGAATGAGTATAATGGAGTTCTACCCCATGAGACCTGATTGTGGGCTGTACCTCAAACTATTAGGAAAAGTAGAAAGATGGTACATGCTCCTAAAGCCTTACAACATAAGGCAAGAGACAAAAGTGGGGCACAGAAAATAAATGGTATCATACACAGGGAAACAGGATGATAATGAGCAACAGGACAGGCAGCAAGCGAAGTGCTCAGTGCCAGTTAGGAAAAGAGAGCCTGGAGATTTTCACTGTGGGATGGGGAGGAGGATGCAAGGTGGCTGCTTGCAGGATGGTCCCCCCAAAGGTGGGAGGAGCTGGGGGCACAAGTCTGACCCCCAGCATGAGGGCAAATGGAGCTGGCATCAGGGTCACCTCAGCTGGCAGTACTAAGCAGTTGATGGTAACTGGAACCAAAGTGTGATAGAGCATGAAAAGGATGACAAATAGGTAAATTTTGGTGCAATGCTGAAAGAGGAGAGGGAAGAAGGATGGACATAAAAATGGGATGATGATTGATGGCTTAAGAAAGTAGTACTTACAGTGTCATTTTAAGTGGGTACCAAAAGACCTGTGTTGCATTTGTCAAGACTGGATAAAAAATGTGTTGCACTAATTGAGACATAGAAGATGCTAGATAAGGGCCTTTGCCATGAGGATGGACAGGAAGGCAACACCTTAGTGATGCTAAGAAGGAGCAGTCAGTGGGATTATGCCATATCCTGGATGTGAGGACCTGAGGAAGAGTCTGAGTCAAAGATGACTCACAAATTATGGGCCTGAGTGACAAGCAGGGTGGTGAGGTTGTCCGCTGTGATCAAAGAGGGGACTAGCAAGGAAGACATGAATTGGGGAAGATTAAAAGTTCTGTCTCTTCCACATTGGGCTTGAGTTGACAGAGTGTCGTCTACATGAAATGACAGGGAAACAAGCCCAGAGATGAGGCTGGACTGAGGAGACAGGTTGGGAGCACACAGGTAGATCTGCAAGTTAGTTGTGCAAGGACAGTAGCTGATTGTGTGTCTGCAGATGAAATTACCCAGGGATGCAGGAAGGTGCAGAAAGAGAAGGCAAAGAGGACTAGGTTCTGTAAGATGAGCACAGAAAGTAATAATGCTAGTGACATAGCATAAAATGACACTTAAACAATAAATACACATGAATAATTTAATTCCAAAATGCTTTTCATTTTTGATTTGATCTAATTTTTCCAAATAGAATTTTCCAAAGGTTCATTTGAAAAAAATATTCATTTGTTTTGAGAAAATGTCATCAAAATTAACGCGATTTCATGAATATGTCACTTTTGACCAAAATCTTATTTTACAGTGGAAAGATGTTTCAACAACAAAAACCCCCAAAATTCAGAGCCCTTTGCTTTTAGCTCTAAACATAGATCATACTACTGTCAAGTAACATCTTTCATTGTCTTCTTTATGTCTCAAACCACATTTAAAAGAGTCTAGAGGTTTCTCTGATTCTGTTGTAATGAATCCTGTCACAGTTGTTGTTGGATTTATCTCAGGATCTGAACACTGGAATTTTTCATTGTTTTACATTTTCTTTATGACTGTACAGCTAAACAGTCAAGAGTATATGAAAATCTAAAATATGTTAAAGTGAACAAATACATTCAATGACTATAAAATTATCTATAAAGCTTTCTTGTGTCCAAATAAACATCAGAGACTTATTTGCTGGATTTTAATGAAATGCACGTCTATCCAGGTATGAGTTAGTTTTAAAATTATATCAGAGTAAAGCAGGTTCATACTAACCTGGCTTCATTTGGCATAGAAGTTACTTTATTTATCAAAATAATAGCATGCAAGCATGGCAGAGCCAAGTAGCACCATGAATGAAATCAGGCAAGATTCTTACACTGCAAAAACACCCACCCAAACCCGAGTGCCACATGTGCCTCAGCCTTTCAGAGCCCTGTATAAAACTGCTCAGCTGATGCACAGCTCTGCTTATAAATCATGCATACAGCTTGTAGGCTTCAGTGCAGTATGGACAATAAAAGGGAATTAGGATGCTTAATGAGGTGAGATGCTTCTATAAACTGGTGTCTGTCGTTCCCTATTTCTTACATTCTTTAGAATATAATTTTCTTGCTTTTTCTTTCAATCTTTCATTATTTCTCTGACTAACAAATATCCTCGGTTTTCCTGCCAAAGGATATGATTAGTTTCAGCATTAGGCATATGCAGAAGATCCATCTTCCCATTTCAGGTAGTATATGTTCCCTTTCACAACATAACCAACCTCCCTGTATGTGTTAGACAGGTTTGCATGGGCTATCTCTACTACTGCTGTGCTATTTCCCCAGAGCATGTGCAGCTGGTTAAAATTCCCTGACTAAAGCTGCCCTCCCTGCATGCAGGGGACAGAAGCTGATGTGCTTGGCGTTGCCTGTGGCTTGCTGCCCCCTCATTGCCCGTGTGCCATTAGCCAGAGTCACATATAATATCATGTCAGCTGCGTCATTAATAAAATGACAAAATAAAACTTGAATTACCACTCTCGGATGTGGTTTACTGGAGCATTAATACATTTCTTGGGCTACTGAAGTCATTCAGCCTTTGCAGTCATGGCTCACAATGCACACGATGTATTATTAATGTCCCAGTAAAGCACACCCTGTTGTGTCTTAATGCTGTGGCATAAGATGCCTGGAAAAGTAAACAGCTATGCAAAGCAGAGAGTGATGACTGTTAGAGAGATGAATGGGGGGACATTACGGCTTCGCTCACCGTGCCTGTGGCTCCGGCAGTCTCAGGGATGCCTCGGCAAGCTTTCACTGTGTAGATTCTACAGAAGGTTTTTTCCCGAGTGTTTCTAAACATCTATTATTTATAAACCACTGCTGCTCTGCATGATACTTCATGGGTAAGTAAGGGAAACATTTCCTGCCCCGGGGAGCTCACGCTGGCTGCTCTGGGTGCCACGACCGTGCTTGGGGCCAGACAGAGGTGCAGGCAGGGCAGGTGTCTGTCTGCAGCCCCCGGCCCCACTGTGCCCACCTCCCCGCACGGGCCCTGCCCGCCCCAGCAGGGAAGAGCCTAAACAAACAGAGGCAGCAGCATCATTCTGGGCCACTGCCATTTCCATACTGCTTATGCAGAGTCTACATCTGAGATAAGATGTACCTCTCTGAAACAAGTGCTCAGATAATCTGTATCCTCATGTAATTCGCTGCTATGCCTGCTGCCGCAGCTGCTGCTACACAATTTTCTCCCTCCAAAAACAGCTGTGGATCCAGCAAATTTCTTCGGTGTTGGAGGACAGAAGCAGCGGGTGGGAGGGAGGCAGCCAGGAGGCAGAGATGAAGGGGACAGCCAAGGCACTGTGCAGAGGATGGGAGAGAAGAGCAGACAGGAAGAAGGAGCCATTGTGGGGAGTGCACTGTGTGCACTACCTGACACACATACAACCCACAAGCTGCCTGAATCAAAGCATCTTTTATAAATAACCCCTGGGAAGAAGGTCTCCACAATGACAGCTGAAAAGATTCAAAGCAAAATATACACGGCAAAGGCAATCCTGTACCTGCATATGAGAATTTCCTTTACTTGCTTGATGATGGGTTATAGATGTTCCCAGAATGACTCAGAGAAGCCTTTTGCAGACATCTGGAACCTGAGAGTCAGGAATTTATGAGAAACATGGACAACTTCCACCTCTGAGGTTGCAGATTCCCAGAGCAGGAGGAAGATCACAACCCCATAAAAGGAGCATAGGATCGTGCCTTTGAGAAAAGCATAAAGCTACTGAGACAGTGTTAATCTTACTTCTTGCATATTTTTTTTATATTAGTGATTTTGGCCCAGGTGTTGAGTTTATGTACAGCCCTTCCTTCTTCTAAAAAAAAGGAAAAATGTGGGAAAGGAGTGGAAACAGATGACTATAGTTTGGGGGTCAGGCTGAGAAAGAAACAGCCAGCATGTATATTCAGTACACTTTGTGTATGTCACCAGGTGTTCAATGAGTAGAGCTGGGAGAAAAACATAAACTTGAGTTCTGCAACTGAAAAAAAAACATGAGTTTTTTCAAATCAGATCAGTCAGTTGTTATCATTCAACCTCAGACAAAGTTTTGCTTCAAGTTGAGGGTTATTTTAATCCTTTCCATAATATTGTCCCCTCTTTCAGTTCAGTTTGGAATTGAGAAATGCATTTCAAAGAAAAGAGTCAACAGGCTCGGGTTCTTTAAATATCAGAGTGAATTGTCTCAAGTTTTTCAAAATTTCTTGCCATCTTCCACTTCCCAGGTATTTTTCCTTGGCTGAAAATGCATTGAGTCTCACCCTAACCTATTTTGATTTCCTTGAAATGCTGTTTTCCAGAAAATTTATTATTCATCACCAAAAAATTTTCAATCTACCCCTTCCTCTCCCTTTCCTGTGGGCCACTGAGTTCAGTCCTTCCATGCCCAACTACCCCTAGGGCCCCTAAGGCCCCCCCACTGGCATTCCAGTACTCCTGGGACTAAAGCAAAGATTTGCAGAGGAGTAAAGCCAGTGATTTTAGATGGAGGGGGTAGGAGCTATGCCAGCCTGGGAAAGGGAAAGGCCTGGAACGCAGAGGGGTTATAAAGCAAAACACAGTAAAGATATGACCTGCTTGGTGAATCAAGTGTATGGGAAGAAGACAGTCCCCTCTCTGTGCTGTAAAAAATGTTGTAAAGTAACTGCTGAAAGAATGAAATGATTAAATCAATATATTCTTCTCCTATTTATAAAGCCTTTGCTTCCAGTAGTTTTTGAGTTCAATAATGTATGTACTGTGAGAAATACAGAACAGTCAATATTAACAGCCCCCCTCCAGCTGCAGTTAAACATATTTTAAAATAATCTTCACATTTTCATATATGAAATAGATGTTTAAGATTGATCAGAGTTCAACATATTTATATTAAAACAGATCCTTTTTTATCAGGTGGCTGGAGATTTTCTGAAAGTTACAGCCATGTCCTTTAGCTATCAATTTGTTTTGTCCTTTGATGAGTAACAGCCTTCTATGCAGAGTCTGCATGCAAAAAAGACTCTTCAGTCCCTCGATATTCCCACTTTTAACCACTTGTGAAAGACAAACAGCTTGCAGCCCTTCTGCATCCTGAACCCACTGAACAAAATGGCACAGTTCATCCATGCAAAGGGTGCTGGTCAGCCCTCATCCTGACCCTTTAATGAAATACTGCTTCCAAACAGAAAGGCACAGAATAAGTGACATCTGTTAACCTTTGCAGTGTGTTTGTGTGCTGCTATAGCCTAATCTCTGAAAATCAAAAGGGTGTAATTTTTTCGAGTACCAATTTGGCAGGCCCTTACCCCCACTTAACTCCTCTCCATGCTGCCTGCCCAGGGCAAGATTTCAGTGCTGTCCAGGAAATCTCAGTCTGCTGCCACAGACGATGGGCAATCAACTGCCTGCAACTTCCAAGTTGCCAGGACAAGTTGCAAAGATCACTAAACTCTGAGTGACAGGTGATCGATATGCTGAACAATTAGTATCAAATATACAGTAAATGATGAATAATATCATTGGTGAAAAATGTTCTATTTATGCAGAATGTAGATTGATGTCAGAAAATGCTCTTTAGTGTGTGGAATAATCAAGTCAACTGTTTGATGGATGTACTATATAGTCTATTTACATAGCTTGGATTCAATACACTTACACGATATTTGCATTAGAAACATATCTATAGTCAACCAATGGGAAAGAATACATGATTTTAGCAACATGCTTATACATTAATAATATTACTTGGCAATCTGATGTTTCAAGACCCAGGGTGAATTACTTATTAAAAACCCATATACAGCTATCTGTCTTTTTCTTTCTTTCTGTGTGAGCCATAATGGCCTTGATTGTTTTCAAAATTACATTTGGCCAGGATATGACTGTTACATGAAACCTCTTAAACCAATATCATTTCCCTCACTGATAAAATACATTATACTGCTGGGTGCATTGAGCCAAACCATTAACGAAGGAAGCTTAACCTAACCTTTGTGCTTCTGACCAGCTATTCAAGCAAACCAACATTTCAGAAATTGTTTAAAAAGTGGAATTGACATGATTATAAATTTTTATATTAAGTTCACTCATTTCTTGGAGCTTCTCCTATCACCCTCACTTTTAATGCTTTGAATTTTGCAGGAGACTTAGTTACTTGGGAAGATACAAGGAAACGTACTCCATTTAACATTGTTTAGAAATACAGGCACAAGATAAATTAGCTAGATAAGGTCAAATTAAGCAAGGTCCATTTTAAAACTTGAATTCAGGATGCATGAGAAGGAGGAGAAAAAAAAGATGCAATGGAAGTCACGGAAAAATCTGAAGTCAAATTCTTCATAATATTTGACGTGCTATTTTAATAAAGCATCTCAACCCATGCCTGGTTCTAAGAAGAGGTGCAGCTCCCCAGACCTGCAGGCCAAGACAACAGAGCTTGTCTGATAGGAAGCAAGTGGCATTAATGTCAGTAAGAAACACTACTCTCACAAGCAATAAACAGAGCCATTTTCTGAAGTTAATACTCAGCCAGATCCCAGTGCTTCTTCCTCTCTGCTCAGGTGTCCGTCATACCTCCTTGCAACAGAGAGGAGACTGACCATCATTTTCATGCTCAACAAGAAGAGCCACAGAGCACAAGTAAAGGAAGGGCAAGACTTACCTGTAAATATGACCAACACATAGCTCCTGCATGGCACTTTTCCTCTTTGGGTGTCCAGTGGCTTTAAGAGCAAGGTCATGGTGTGTAGGATCTCGGGGTAATGGCTTGTCCATGACAGAAACCAGTGGCAGAGATAAACATGGACCATCTCAGGACCACTAAGTAGGAGAAGGCAAAACTGGAGGTCCTGGAAGAAAGGCCATACAGTTCATTGTACATGCAAACCAGCAGGCACCATGGAGAAATGCAGCCTTGCCACAGACATCTCAGCTCGCCAGTCTGAACAATTTCCAAAGGAAAACCATTTCAAAGGCTTAATACTCCTAATTTTTTCTCTTCCTTTGTTTTTCATGTTTGTCTGCTCCATTGCCATTTCTGCAAACACTGAAAGCACCAAGCATATTCCTGATAGGAATATGTAGGCAGATGTAAGACAGAGACACACTGCAAATTGTAGGGCACGAAAGGTATGCAGCAGTTTCTGTGCTTGCCAGGACAGAAGTAATTTTTGTCCGTACAGCTGTAGTTTTCATAAGAGCAGACAACCAGTTTACAGCAAGTAAAGGACTATTTTCTTGCTCTCTGCATGGGAATCCACTATAGCAGGATGGCTCTGCAAGCATTTTTGGGAGGCAAAGCCAGAGAAATGTGCCAGAGCATAGAAGAGTCACACATACACAACTTTAACCTGTCTGCTCAGCTGCTGCTCAGTACACCATGCTACACCGTGGTGGAGGAGGGGATGGTCACATCTCCAGCAGGAGAAATCTCTTCTTCTAAGGAAGATTTCTTAATCTTTACAACTATTTGTTCTTTTTCATGCTGCATCAGCCATCTTTGAAACAGGCAGAAAGAGGAAGGGAAGAGTGGTCTTCAGAGAGCTGCAGGAGCTGCAGCTTCCCTCCCCTGTATCACCACCCCACAGGCGCAGACACTGCGGCACAGCTGGGCAGTGTGGCCATGCTCATGCCCTGCCATCGCCTCTGCATGGTGGCATGCTGCAACAGACAGGGACAGGGAGGTGGCAGGAGGCAGCAGCAACACGTAGCAGGCACCCAGGGAGCAGGGGACCTCCATGCAGACAGGACATCATGTGTAGCTGCCATCATGCGTGGCTAGAAACCACAGGCACTCCCTACACCACATTTCCTTCCATGTTCAGAGGAATTCACTTTACAACACATCAGAGCAGCACCTGATTCCCTCTTTGATCTCTTCCCCTGTCTGGAAATAATGCTTTGCATCTCAAATCTGGCTAACAGCTCCTGCTGAAGTGGAGTGATGCTCTTAGTGCTCTAGTTAGTGCTGTCAAGCAATCTGAAATGGAAGCTGGCAGTTGTCCTTCCAAATGGCTATTGCTATGTGTAGCCCAGAAGTGGTAAGCTAAAAAATCTTTTTGTATTTGAACTCCTTCCAATTTCATTCAGCAGGATACTGGCAGGCCACTTTCTGTGTTAATTATTTCTGTCCTGATTGCCTGGCCACACAGAGCACTGGATCGACAGTATCACACTTCACCATTTGTTAATTCTTCCAGCTGAATGCAGAAATAAATTGAAATAAAGAAATTTCACCTAGAGAAAAATCTCCAAAAGTCAGGAAATGGGAGAGAAGGTGCTAGTAGAGTCAGAAGATACATGTATCTCCCAGATCAACAGCAATACCTCTGTGATTCTGGAAATCTTTAAGAGTGGAAGAGTGACACAGTATATTACTCATTGGAAAACACTTAATGGGTCTGATCCTGAAATGAATTACACTGGCTTAAATCTGGAATGTCTCCAACAAAGTCAGAGATTAATCAAGAAGAACTTTTAATGCTTGATTAGGAAAGACTGCCTCTGCATTGCTGGCAGGTACAAATGAGAGGACCTAGGCATAAAATTACCTCATTGCTCCCACAAATCAGTGAGCTAAATGGCTACATCTTGACATTCATACCAGCAGTAAATTATTGTCAGGCACAAAAATCTTGCAACAATTAAATGTGGGTGCAAATCAGACTAAAAACCAGAGTATATTTGAATCCTGTTAACACAAATACTACCTTCTAATGCTTTCCATACTGTCATGTCTTTGGGAGAGCACAATCAATGGTGTAGACAATGTTGTCTAAAAATACCACCCTGGAAAACTAGCTGGTAGAATTTGCACCAGAACTTTCCTGTCCTTGGCTTCTCAGTAAGACTACTGCAATATTCCCAGCAAGGGAGAAGGAAATGGATATTTTCAGCCAGGGAAGCTGTCTACATGAAGAGAAGTTTCTGTTTGTGTGGTTCTGACTGTACCTGCAGACCAAGGCCAGTCTGAGAACAGAATTTACACATGCCACATGTCTGGCGTTTTTACTGACTATCCTATTGGCCATTGAGATAGATACAATGTAAGATTAATTTATTTCTCACACAACCCAGGATCATCTGTCCTAAACCAAGCAAAATTGTGTAGGGTCTGTGGTGCACACCCTGCAAAACAGCAAACACATAGAAAAACACATAGAAACACATAGAAAACACATAGCAAACACATAGAAAAATGAGCACCCTGAGCACACACACCACACACTAAATCCAGACAGAAATGAAACTGCTTCAAAAAGTGGAGTCTAATCAGCAGAATTCTGGGGGGAAAAAGATGGGGGGAAAAGTGTAATTAGATACTTTCAAAACAGAAAAAGTTACAAATATCCTCAATAAATTTTAAAATTAGCATTGAAAGAGTCTACATGAGATGACCCAGCCTCCCTCTGAAGCATAAGCTTCTCATTTTGACAATGTGTGAAACAAAGTGGTAGTGAAAAATTCATTAACCAGTTAGTTAAAGCAAACCCATAGCCCTCAGCTTCATTACTGTTGAGTTAAATAGGATATTTTTTAAGAACACAACTCAGTGTCTTGAAAAAGACCAGTTTACATACTAGAAGTCATGAATATGTTCTGGCAGAAGCCTGAAGAGTCTCTTTTGGAAAAATCTAATGGAAGTATGCTGCTGGGCTGTTGCATCAGGGCTGCTGACTTTCCACTCACCACCCCTATTGAACTGGTGCTGCTGCAGCAAGAGCACTCCAGAAGTTAATTGGGAAAGATGAAGAGCACAGCAAAGCACCAGGAGCACTGCAGCACGTGGCTTCCTCCCCCCACACTCATACTGCCAACAGTGCCCTTTCAACCTGAGCTTCCTGAAGGAGGTTGGTGTCACAAAACCAGAAGCTTTCCTTTTTGGGCCTCTTCTCCTTGCACAGTAATTCAGGTGAGACTGTTGATAGTAGAATTCTGAGTGGTAATTAATCATGAATTTGTGTGTGTCTGCCAGTAAGGAGGAAGGAACCCATGCTGCCCCACACAGCCCCATCTCTCACACTACACACAGTAGTCCTGTGTCCCCTCTACTCCCAACCCTGATGGTCTTGGCACAGGAGATGAACAAATACTTCTGCTTAGCTAATAATAAAAAGAAGAAGAAGGCAGGCTGGGCAGCAATGGCACTTACCGTAGTGGCATGAGTTTACTGGTGTCCTGCCACAGGCATCCCTGGCACATGGACGTGTCACCAGCTGTGAGACACCTCCCTGTGACACATGGACAGCGTGTGCATGTGTTGGCCTGTCTGTGAGATGGAGATAAGCTCATTAATGATCCTGTGGTGTCCATTTAGGTTCAGAAATTTTGTGGATGCTGAGGTTAGAATTTCATCCCTTTTCCCTTCATGGATTTAACTAAATCTCACCCAGGATTTTGAAACATGCCAGGATTAGAGAAAAATCTCTTTAAACATGAGCTTATTTCTGACACCAAAATTTCTCCAGCTGGGATCAGCAATAACAGCATCAGTTCTAAGGTCTCCATCTTTATAGTGGTTGGTGTTACAGGGCATACAATCTGTGCATGGGAAGCCTGGGCTCTGCCTGAATTTAGCTGAGCTCTAGGTGCTCGTTGTGGTGAAAGCCAGTGCTTAAATTGCCTCAGCCTTCAATCCACAAGTACACACTGTGTGAGGAGAAACACCATCAACTAATCAGCCTGTAGGATCCCTTCCTCAGAAAATCTTTCTTATCTCAAAACTTTGGAGTTTGGATGTAGCATGGTTTGGTTGCTATCACTTAACAAAGGGAGTGTGTGAGTAAAAGGTGGGTCCTTGTGGACAACCTGCGTGCACAAACTTAAAAACACCCTTGAAAAATGTAGCAGGATGATGTGCTGTCTGTTCAACTTAACTATAGGAAACACGTCTCCCCTATCAGATGAAATGAAACCATAGTGAAAACCTCACTTATGGAACAGGAAAAGAGTTGCAGCTTCGCAGCTGCCAACCACAGATCGGGAGGTTGCACTGACAGTTCACCTGTACCTGGCAGAAACTGGCCTTTTGTCCTCTCTGGCTTCCAGCTGCATGGTAACCCTGTCCTATCAGACTTCCTTGCAAGTACTGGGCAATTGGCACAGCAGGGTTAATTGCCACATCTTAGTGTGCCCAACAGACCCTGCTGTGCCCAGAGGAAACTGCTCTGGGCACCCAAGGCAAGGAATGCACAAGGAGGTGGGGCCTCTTTCCATAAAAGTGATCCTTTCCAGTCCTTCAATGTCCAGTCTCTCAACACAAAACCCTTTCCTTCCAATACCTTGCATCCTTGTTCTGCTTCCTCCGGGTCTTGGAGAAAAAAAGCTTTGGCCTGGCAGCTCCACACAGGAGATCTGTGCTTCAGCCCGGGAGAATGGGAGCAGGTAGTGCAGTGCATACTGAGCCACTGAAGTCTGGTTCAAACACACTTCAAAGCTTGTGGAAGCCAACAGGGGTCTTATGTATTGCTACTGATATTCACATCAATCTGGAGCACTTTGTCCAAGTCCACACAGTGGGATCTCTTCAGAGTTATAAATATTACCCAACTCTCAGGACTCCCACTCCCTTGCTCTAAGTCCTCTTACCATTCCCTGGCTGTATCTGACATTCTTGGAATTGTGTCTTACTTATCCTCAGACTACAATTTGCTCCTCCTGTTTGTATGGAAAAAGGAAAAAAGCAGAGTTTTGCTTGGACACTGACTCACCTTTTCATCAAACTTATTCTTCTTTCAATGTTCACATTGGGAAATGAACTTTCAGACAGGTGGCTGGAGGAGAGAAGCTTGTCAGAACAGAGCATTGCATCTCTGAAATCTCATGGAAATTGGGTCATACTGACACCTTTCCAGCACTCTGTTCTTACCACAGGTTCAGTTCATGTCAGCTTCATGCTGTCTCAACTCCACACATGGCCAAACCAGGTGTCTTTGTTTAAGGGTCCAGGATGTATCCTGCGCCCAGATGCCCCAGGGTCTGTACCAATGTTCCTATAGTTTTCAGTGAGATGAGGAGAAAGCTCCATGTTCTCATTCTACCTGGAGCAAAGCATAAAGTCTAACAGCAGAAACAAAGAAAAAAATACAGAGCAGCCAGTTTTATCCAAATTGTTATAGGCTTTTATGGAATCATAAAGATCAGTAAAATGGTCTTTGTGTAACATACCACAATTCCAAACATAATAAAACTAAAATCAATGAACGTTCTTTAAAATGAGTGAATACACCCACACAGTTCAAATTTCATTGTATTTAGACATGCAGTAGATGTTCTGATACATCAACTTTGATTTTGCCTTCCCCTCCTCCTAGATATTCTTTTTATCAGGTTGCCTGTACAAAATGCATTGAACACAGTGGGGGGGGAGATGGGAAGCAGTGTTTGGTTTTAAGTATTCATTAAACATCTGTAGCAGTTAATACAAAGGAAGTCTTTGAATAAATCTAAAAATTAGGAAATTGTACTTCTGATCTTGACTTCATCCTCATGCATCAGTGAACATATTTTAATTTTGTTCATTTTTATTGTGTGTAAACCAAACACTGAAAACAACAACCCTCATCTGCCTGTTACATATCATTTCTAATGACAGGATACCTTTTGTTCTAAATGCACATGTAAAAAGATTTTCACTTTAATATTCTAGTTCTTGGCTTTTCAAGTTAAAATAGTGCTTTACAAGTGATCTCTACTGATAGTGACATACATTTACATTAGAATTCCAACCTGGTTCTCTACCTTTCATAATCTACATAATATCTTTTGTTTTGTTTCAGATCCTTTTCTTGCAGGTTATGTAGATTTGACTGCAGTAGATTTTTCCCCCAAAGAATATCCAAAAATACATGTCTGCACAGCATAAAGTTGGAAGAACTGTTTGTCACAGTCTGCTTAACAAAACAAGTTGTTTTTCTGTTTGCAGATTATCCCTGAGAAGGCATCCAAGTTTTAGAAATGCATTCATTATTAGAAATCATTCTGTGAATTTCATAATTTAGGGCCAAAACAGACTATAAGTTCATTTAGTTTGACCTCTTGTACTACAGAGATTACTACATTTCTCCTGTGCTCTAAACTCAGAGACTTCATTAGAGTAAAACATTTCAAGTCCTAAGATTAAATTGTGCTTCACTGGTTGGGAACAAGACAGACAAAGCCGCCAGGAATATCTAAGCCCCCTGGAATAGCAAAGAATTATTTAGATGAGATATGCCCGGATCATCCCAGCAGGTGAGGCTTAAGTTTAATGAGCAGTAGGACAGAGACACCTGAAGATCATCTTAGGAAAGATGATGCTCTGCACCAGAGCACTCACTCACTCTGGTCCCAGGACAATTACAGAAGGATTTGAGTTCCTAATCATGAATGTCTAGTGCCACTTGACACTTCACATGAGGTAGCCTGGTATGCCTGAAAGCAGGACAGCACTGCACCAGCAGGGACCCACAGCCCCAGGAGTGCCAGGGGAGGGTAAGATATGTGAAGCAGAGACAAGTCTCACAGCATAGAGTCCCAAGGATGCGATTCAGTTCCACAAGCAGCCCCAGATTTTTTTCAGTCCATGGGGATTTCTACTAAAGAGAAGAGGAGCCTATCAAGCTGCTCAGCCCCCACAAATGCAGACACCTGTGTTTAGTGAGCTGGCAGACTCCCTGGGCTCTTTCTCTGATGAACAGCTCTCTGTTGCACAAATCTCACCCTGAAATGCTCTAGGGCTTTAGAAGGATGTGAGGAAACAGCCCAGCAAGATCGAGGCAAGGGTGTATGCAAGCAAAAACTGCCCTCGACTGAAACCCTGATACACAAATTTTCATTGCACACAGCATCTTAACCCAAGAAGTGGCAATGTGAAGGTGATACTGACACCGGTGCTAAAAACCCTCCTGAAGCCCATGGCAGGACTCACCCAACCTCCCTCCAGGCTGCCCACCCCCAGCTTCTCCCCAGCCTGCTTCAGCAAATACCTTCTGTGTGTTCCCACACAGTGGGTATCTTACCCAGGGGTCTGCCTGCCACAGGGCTTGCTGGGGATGTCTTTTCCCCTCACTACTTCCAGTGACAAATAGAAATCTCAGATATTGCCAGCCTTCCCATTATACACCCTCAGCCTCTACCTCAGGCACATACAATGGGCCTTGGTCATTTGGTCTCTGCCTCTTGTAGGTTTTGGCATTTCCTCTCCCTTCAAGCTCTCAGGGTTTTGCAGATCTGGCCTGGAAGAGCACAAGAGCATGCCAATTCCTGCTTAAGGAGACTGGTTTTTCCTGGCAGGCAGTCAAATTTCACATTGTCTGTGAAAGGCTAGATGTGAAAATAGTGTATTCTTGCATGGCTCTACTCTCAGAAGTGCTAAGCAGTGAGCAGCTCCCCATAGCCCCACAGCTATGCATTTCCATAAAAAACAGGAACTGAGACCTTACCAAGCATTGGAGTTCTTTAAATCGTAGGTAAAACTAATCTATATTCCAATTTGAAAAAAGTCTCTGAAAGGACAAAACATGCATGTTGATGGCAGAGAAAAAAAATCGTATGTCTGCTCATTGGGGAAAAAAATCCAAGAATATTTAATGTGTGAAAATAGGACTCCAGTTATGCTGTTAAGAATAATGAAATCTAGGGTGCTAAGTACTGTATGTGTCGCTGTACAAGTTAAGCTGCCTGAGGCAGTTTTAATTTCTCTAGCCAATTTTTCTTAAATTTTCTCTTAATTTACACACCCAAATATTCATCACCTATAGACAGAGGGCTGGATGGGGTAAGTGCAGGCAGAGATGCTCAAGGCAGAGGCATGCCTGGGGTTCTGGCCACAGGGGAGCTGGGCACTGGGAGCAGGGCTTCCCAGGGAGCCCCAGAACCAGAGCAGAGCCTGGCAGCCACATCCCAGCTCCTCTGAGATCTGCTGGGAGCTTCTCTGTCTCTGGTGTGGTGGATTTTAGTCACAGGCTTAGCTATTCCTTCCAGCTAAGAGAAAGGACTGGTCACAGCAGCCCATGCAGGAGAGGGGTGTGCCTCTTACTGAAAGAAACAGCCTTGGAGGTAAACAGCAGAGCCCAGGGCTGGCACTGATACACATCAAAACTACATCCCTCTCACTTCCTTGTGAAGAAGAGGCTGAAATTAACTTGTCAAAATTATTAAATTTGAGAGGCAAACATAACCCAAAATTGGATAGCCACAAACAAGCGACATCAGCAGGAGTGTACACTTCGTGGGACTACACCAGACATTTGCATTTTACTGGTGAAATAAACATTTACCTCTGCAAATCACTGTAGCGCTTGCTGTAATTTTACTTGCCAGGAGCCACTGAGTTTAAGGCAGAAGTCTGCCTGCAGGGCCAGGTTTGCTCCAGCCTCAGCAGCACTTGTCCTGCAAGGGCTTGGGAGAGGGTCTTCAGCCTCCTTTGGACTCCACCCCATATCCATGGCAGGAAAATTTTATTTTAGGTTTGCATAATATTCACTGTTTGCGATCTTCTATGGGGAGCCGTCACTGCCTGGCTGTGACTCAGAACATGGATTCAAGTGAAATAGTTGCCAGAGAAACAGAGGTAGGTGCTGTGAGACAATCCACAGGTATGCTCTGGGCAGCAAAGGCTGGCAGTGGCATCCTTGCAGGATGCTCCATGCTGAGCAGAGGCTCCCTGGGCAGGGAATGCACTGGGATCAGCCCATGTCCGTGACTTTGGACAAAGCCACGGCTGCTGTGTGCTGCTGCACACAGGCAAGGTGCAGAGCTGCAGGAGGGCCCTGCTGTGCACTCCACCAGCAGCAGCAACGCTGAGAAGCCCCTGAGCCCCTCTGCCAGCACGTGGGGCTTCCATCCACAGCAAGTGAGGGATAGCTGTGCACAGCCTACTCACTTTAACACACATCTCACTTGTCTGCAGCCAACCCTGAAAGCACCTGGTGACCTTTCAGCCAGCTCTCCGTATGGAACAGCTACAACTCAATCAACTATCAGCACAGTGACTGAAAAGTCCCTTATTTTCCCCTTTCCTTCTGTGTTTTTGTTTCCCCAAACATGCAGTGCAGCAATTTCCACTGAGCTGCATTTCAGACATTATTTGGGTTACAGGGCAGTAGCTCTGCTTGCTTGAGTCACTAATCCAACCTCAAGTGTGGAGATTAAGCCAGAGCCCATTTTTATCACATTCTCTAAAGAAAAGGATGCTTTTTCTGCAGTGCAAAGCAATGTCAGGATCTGCACTGTGTTCCTGATTTACAACAGCAACTTGCAGGCTGCATTGCTGGATGGATCCTTTGGACAGGGTGCTTCCATCCTGTCTTGGGCACAGCACTAGGAGGCAGATCAAGCTTCTTGCTCATCCAGAGAGACAAAATGCACAACCAACAAAGGCAAAAGCTGCTCTCCACCCATGCCTCAGCAGCTCCTGCCTGGAATCCTTCTGTTGAAGGGGAAGCTCCTCCCCAGGGGGAAGCCCTGGGGTGGAGGTCTGACCTTGGACCTTGATCATACCAGCCCCCAGCTGCTGCTCAATGGAGGAAGGTGGCAGCAAGACAAGAGGCTAAAAAGGTGTAAACCAGGCCAGAGGACCATGTGGAAGGTGTCTGCTCGGCTCTGGTTTTGCACCAGAGAAATTACTGCACTCATTTGCCTCTGAGGACAAAATGCCTGTATCTGTATCCTTCATCTCCAAGCATTACAATTTGCCCAAAAACTTTAGTTGAATTTATCTATCATCTATGTTGTGTTTGGGCACAAACCAGTGCAGAAGACCAGATTTGCCACTGGCATAGTTTGACTTTCATACCTTTTTAATTTTTCTTGCAGTTGTATCCAAATGGAAGCAAAGATGGACCTCTTCCATGTCCTCATTTTCCAAACACAAAACTCAGAGTGAAGCAGATTATGCGTGTTTTTCTCCCTTTCAGTGCAAGATCCTCTCTTCTTTGCTCCCATCAGCAACCAGAAAATATCCTCAGAACTCTGATGGAAAAACAAGACACGTGAGATAGTATATTATTCTGAATGGAGTTTCTGGAGCAACTAAAGTTTTGAGCTCATCTGCTGCTGTCTCTCTAGCTTGATTCAGAATCTAATTTGTCCAAAATTTCAACCGTGATGAACTTTCCCAAAACAGAAGCAGCAAGCTGCTTCCCACCATCACATACTTGGCCTGTATCCCGCCTATCCATATGCAGCAGATGTAAATATAATTTATTGGCACAAGCAGTTTTCTGCACATGGCATCTTTCTAAGTCTTCTTTAGTATCCATGTGAAGAAATAAATGATTTTATTGATGCATTCAGAGGCCCCAATAATGCTTCATAATGACCTATAAATGGAGGTCTTTCTTAATATACATCGATCAAGAACTCACATAATTACGTCTTATATCGTTTTGCTGAATTGTTAACAATTCTAACCAAAGTTATAATGATTCCTTGCAGACAACATAAGTCTTCCAGGAGCCACATTTTGCTGCCTTCCATATATTGTAGACCTGCACAGATCCAAATTTAGTGCAGGCATCGTTTGCATCAGCTAATTTAGGACACAGCCTCTTCTCTGGCGTGCCCAGTCACTGCAAGTGAAGCTTGCAAAGTCTCCTGCCACATTACGAGATGCCTTGGAGAACAGATTGGAGCAAATACAGACAATTCCCTTTTTTCTACCATGTTGAAGTAAAGTGGTTAGTAAGATGGTGCTTTAATCAGGGAGAAGACAACTATAAAGTCAGAATGAAATATTTTCAGTGGTGACAACCTGTCTGGTGGCAATGGGAAATCCTGCATGTCAGCACATTCATTCTTGGCTTTATCCTTGCTCACTGGATGTGACTCAAAGGAAATGCTGGGCTTCAGTTTCTTCATCAGCAAAATGGGGATAATATTTCTACTTATGCAAGTCACTTTAAGTGGAAAGCACTGCATTCATGCAAGATAGCTTTATCGTGCCAGTACACCACAGAGTTTTCACTTTCTGCCTGGAACATTTCATAAAAATCCCTCCACATATGGAACAGAACAAGAATTACAGACTTCCAAAAATGTGATTTTTAGGGAGCTGACAGTGCCACTTACATTTGTGCACTTTCGTGTTTCAAATACAGTCATGTTTGGCAACGAAATTCGCAATCATCTGGCAGTTTCTACGAAAAAAGCTGACCATACTGCTCCAGGTTTTGCCAGCCTTGTCACAATCCCCCTTTGCACCAGCTCTGGCTGCAGCCCTGGCCGCTGTCTGGGCAGCAGGATGTGGCTGGCAGGCTCTTGATCAAAGCCCCAGCTTCACACATGGGTTTTGGAGCAGACACATTGTTTAGCACTTTAAATTCCCCTCAGCAGGACTGTGCCACAGCACCAATTGTCATTCCATCACTCACCTTCAGCAGATGGAGAAAAACGATTGTTGCTCTGCTTCACAAAAGTGGTGAGAGCTGGGGCTTGAGGCAAGCTGCAGACACTGGCCTTCACCAGCCCCACTGTCCCTCTGCACTGTCCCCCTGCACACCAGGGGTGGTTTGCTGATCCTGGCCCAGCACTGTGCTGCCAAGGAGGCACAGCTCTGCTCAGCAGCTCACTGCCCCCTTCCCAGTGCAGGGCTTTATTAATGTCAGGAGACTGATATATTCTTAAATAGCTCAACTTTGTGCTTTCCCTCCTCTGTGAGCTTGGAACAAGACTGTAGAAAAGTACCATACATGACATAGCTATCAAAGAAAAAAGAATTATATTTTAATTACTGTATTTATCTCAGAGAACACAGTGATTGGTTTTTCTGATGAAAATAAATGCAATGAAAGACTAACGGACTTTTGATAGCAGAACCATTAAATCCTCTCTGTAAATACAGTCTAGATATCTAGGGTGCAATTAGGACAGCAGCACTGAGTGCTTCTCTGAGTAAGTGTACGGATGCACTCTAACCTGAATCTAATTCTGCTCCAGGACCAAGGCAGAGCAATGCTATTTGTGTTGTAATGATTTAGTAGAAATGGGCACCATTATATTTCTAATGACTTTTGGTTAGCGAGCACCTTGGACTTTCAGTGCCTGCTACAGACCTGATTGCTTTTAGTAACTCTTTCACAGAAGATTCACCATCTCAGCAAATGCAGAGCTCATGTGTGAAGAAGTCAGACTCAAACAGAGCAGTGGATATCAGGACAATAGGACACATGATATGAGAGCTTTTGTAGCAAACTGCAAAATTCAGACATCACTATTAGTCATTACTTGTAAAAACAGACCTGAACAAATAATTCAAAATGAATAATTTATTTGATTAATTTTGTCTCTTCTTGCTTGGGGAATATATGTAAGCCAATCACACCATCTTGAATTTATTATTCAAATATATTCAGCGACTTTCTTTTCACTATATTTTTTACTCTATGGATTAATCAGAATATTTAAAATTAAAAATACACAGTTTTTCTGTGATTGGCCAGACATGCCACATGACACTACTTTTCTTCTGGGAGCAAGTGAGTATGCCAGCACTTCTGGAGTAATCCTTATGCATGCAAAATTGAAAATTCAGTTTTGACAAATATTTGCATGTGCATCTTTGGAATTCACTTGCTGCCAAGAAAACTGTCAGTAAAATTCAGCACCTCTTACATTTGTAAAATGTGAGAACTAAAACATGCATTTTAACATTTGCATTTAATTTTTTCTTTCTGTTTCATCTGGAAGTTTTAGAACATTGTGTTTTCCCTGAATGGATGCAGCATTGCCTACCAGGACTGAGTTACACTTTTGGGCCACTCAATATCACTTGACTCGGCCAGTGCTCTGTTATCCTAAAAGCCTGTAGTTTTCTAAAAGGGCAAATGCAATGTGCATCATGTACAAGGCCTTCAAAAGTCAGGGTGGTTTTGCCTTGATGGATATGTTCATTATTCCTAGATCAAATAACCCCTCAATTACTGAATGACTCTAGTTCTATTGTTAGGAAAAGGCAGATTTGAGAGCAACTCATTAAAAACCTAAAGTATGATGTTAGCATAAAACATAGGTGAAGGGAAAAGTTATTCCATCACAGAAAAACTTCCATCTCAGCTTTTTAATTAGTGAAGAGCACCTGCTATAGGAGCCTTCACCTGTCTGATATTTTACTTTGTGCAATCCCCCAGTCTGAGGGCAGAGCTTCAGTTAGGAACTCCAGAGAACATCTTTTACTCCCTCAGCCTTCAGCTCCATGCTTCTGAAAACAGGCTCATGTGTGTATTTTCCTGAGAACCAATACAACTATCTACAGGATTTATGTGTTAATATATCCCTTGGTCTATCTTTAAAACAGCCTCCGCATGTTCATATGCAGAGACATGAAAAAAATTTAGGGTCTGTCTAATCTTCAATTACATCTGACCCACTTGGGATGGGGATGAAACTGAATATATCCCTGATCATGTTTGGCAGAAGTATTTGGGTGGAAACTCTGCCCATAGAGAGATATTTTTTAATATCACTTGTAGCAATCAAAAGCAGAGCTTGACATAGCCACTGATGTCCTGCTCTGCTGAGGGGAGCCAGCTCTGCCTGGCCAAAGGAGCAGCCAGCATATCTTGGGATGCCATCAAATAGCAACAAACAAAACCCAGCCCAGAGAGCAGGAGGGTTATCTGCTGGCAAAGGTAAGCAGGAGGCCACCAGCTAGCTCTTTAAGACCAGCAAGGACCACAAGTGCAACTATAAAACTATGGTGGGTAACAGGGTATTAACCCATTGAACAAACAGAGCTGATGCTCCAGTTTCTGTGCAAGAGGATTTAAATGGCTTAATTTACACTTCACAGCAAGCCTTTCCTACTGCAAATCAATACATTTGCATAGATTCTCAAAATAATCAGCAACATGCTCCTGCATATATTTTTTAAATAGGTACAAAATTCCTTAATGAAAGCCAGAATCCCATCATAGACTCAGTTTTTAGTTCACTTTCTAGTTGCATTGATGAGAGAACATGAATATATTAAGGATTAGAGTTAAGCAGCAGCTTTGCAGCTCGTTTCTGCAGACAGCAGGACTGCAGGTTCCCATGGATCCAGGAGTAAAGCCCCCTCCTACCACCCCACTGTGGTGCAGACAGTGTCTCCTGAACACTCCTGGCCTGAGCAGAGAAGAAATTCAGCAGAGATACCCTCTGTGTACACCTCTGTGCAGAGGACAGGCATGTGGAGAGGAGTCAGACAGATGTAGAGGTCAAGTTCCAATAGGAGTAGCCTTTAACCAGATCCAGACACAATTTTTTCATGCAATTTCTTGTTTCTTGTTCTCCTCCTTACCTCTGGTCTGGCTGGGATCAGAAGTAGAAGCTTCAGAATTCCACCAGCAAGGTTGTGCTGGCAGCAGAGGCGTGCACAGCTCCTGAGAAAGCCCGTTCCTGTCAAGGTACCAATGTGGTATTGCCAGTTAAAGGTTAAAAACATTTGACAGAGGCATCCTGGCACTCAGGGTCTCCCCTGAGCCAAGGCAAACTTCAGATGTTGAATTATCCCCTTAAATACCCAGGACAGCTGAAGACAAGGCTTTGCACTTGCTGGCCCGCTCTCATTTTGGTGCCCCCATGTAGGCAGCCACAGCAGGGTCTGACACCCTGGAACCTGAGGAACTGGCACAGACTCATGAGGAGATCTCACAGCTTTGCTGGATCCTGGAAAAACACTGCACTGATGGGTCAGTGGGGCATGAATGGGGTGGTCCCAGGGCACCAGCAGGACCAGGTTTCAGCACTGGCTGTGTGCAGACATGGTGAAGCTTGGATTCTCACTTACCAGTCCAGTCTTTCTGTGCTCAGCTGTAAAAAACAAGCAGCCCCCCAAAACCAACAAAAAATCCCTACAAACTCCTCTCTGAAAAAAAAAAACAAACAAGGAAAGGGAAAGGGAAAGGGAAAGGGAGAAGGAAAAGGAAAGGAAAGGAAAGGAAAGGAAAGGAAAGGAAAGGAAAGGAGTTAAAAAAGATTGAGAGGGAATATTTCTGTGCTTGCGGCTGTGCAATGACTAAGGACTTTCAAGTTAATTTTTAAGCAGGTGTTTTTACTCCTCTGCTAAAACAAAAAGCATGGTTTTTAAACAGAGAAATAAAATGAGGGCAGAGAATGGAAAAAAATATGAGCACTCCTGCCAAATGCAAGAGAAGTGTAGGCAGGGGCTTTGATGGTTTCACTGCTGGAACAGGGAGGGCCTCTTGCTCTTCAGGGCCAGGGGAGCTCAGGGTTTTCCCTGGGCTTGGCATGAATTACCCTCAGGTTCTGACCAATATTTGAACACTTGCTTGCTCCTGCTTCCCAAGTGTATGCCACTGTGGATCACCAGCAGGCAGCTTGGGGGCAATACAAACAGCACTCAGGGGTAGCTCAGGACCTCTCCTGGATAGCAAGGACATTCTTTCTGCCCTGAGTCCTGCCCCAGCTCTGTTCAGGGAGCTGAGGAGCTGGAGCAGGACTCGGATGACCATCATCTCTCCCCGTTGCCTAGGACAGGACTGTTACCAGCTTCAATCCTGGAGCAGACAGCCCTTGTTGAGCACCACAGCAGCAGCCCCACTGTCTCTGCTGGGATAGGGTTGCTGCAATTGCCATTAGCCTGTGCCTTATGAGACTTGCCAGAGAGAAGGTCTGTGTGTGGATAATCATGAAGGCACCTCTGAAGAACAGCTCAGCCCCTCATGTGGCTCCCTGCAGTCCCAGCACAGCCCCACACAGAGCCTGAGGGGCACAGGCTGCTCACTCAGCCCACTGCTGCTGTCCCTCATGGTTGCAGATAATTGGTGGGTATGGAAAAGGAGCCCCTATTATGGTCACATTTCCTGGCAAGGTACTAGCCTGCTGTCCCTCATTTCTTTGCACTTCTCATACTTAATTTGTTTTTTGATTGGGTTTTTTTTTAATATTTATCACTCATGGCAGAATGCTGGGTTATAGTGTGTCAAACTTGCCAAAACTTCAAGCAGAGAGAATGATAAAAAGTATCTTGAAAATCATATTTGCCCCTTAATAATTTAATTCTGTAGAAAGGGAAATCAAAGGATCAGAAATTGATTGCTGTGAAACAAATTACAATTATTTCCACACATCCAAATAAATTTACTAATTTTAGGCATCTGACTTGAGGCATTAGATGGAATATGCAAATGCACATGTTGAAATGATGGCCGTGTCTCTAGAGCTGTTCACTTATTTCTCTGTTCTTACTGGATGCTTAACAGTTTCAGACTGCTATTGAGACTGCTACACAGTAAATTAGCTTCTCTTAATCATTGCATGTTAAAAGTATTGGCAAACATGTCTGTAAAGCACAGCTGGCAGTCTTAGGCAACCAGCTCTGGCTTATCCTTTGTAGAAATGCAGACTAATGTCCACCGTCACTTCCCCTAAATCTGTTTCCAATTGGGTCATATTGGCCAAGATACCCTTAACTGAAGCCCTCTGCCCTGTTCTACTTTTCAGAAAGGGAGTGCCCCATGACATGAAATGTCCCCCTTGAATACAAGTTTTCCACATACATTTCACAGAGTGTACTTGTTCATCAGCTGTCACACAGCTTCACATAAGAGAAGTCATCTGATATTGTTACTGACATACTAGTCTAGTGTGGCTTTTAATATTAGGCTTTTTATAACTCACAGGGATGGCAGAGCAATCTCAGGTAATCAAAATAAATGAAGACAGCCTGAATAATGCATTTATTAAATCTAAGTAACATACAGTGGACACCTTTTAAAGTGTTTTCCAGGAAAATGTGACTCAGGTGCAATATTGATTGAGAAGATAAAGACAGGTGTTTTCAATTCTTATATTATGGATGCAGAGAGGACTTTGATAATGTAACAATCATCTTTTGTTGCTTTGCTGCAGTCCAATACAGCTAGAATCAATTTTTCATTGTATTCATTTACTGGAAAAAGGGATAATGGCAAGGACAACACAGCTTTAATAGAAAGAATAAGTCATGATTTAATTCAGATGTTGTACTACAGCTACAAGTTGAAAGATATATTTATATATACCAAAACATACAAAGGAGCCTGCATGCTTTTGAATAGAAGTCATGGCTCTGCATTTCTATTTATTGGTAGTTAGGTGGAATGATGCAGCATTATTATCCTGACAGCAATAAGCAGCAAGAACCTTTTAAAGTGCAAAAAGATAGCTGTAGGATTATGAGCAATCTTTATAGAAAAGCAAAATAAAGGGCAATAGCAAAAGGGCACGTTTAGGTCTTCATTAATATTTGTATTTAAGTAAAAATGACAAGCAGAAAAACCCAAAGAAAGGCTAAGTTCACAATCAATGTAATGCTTTTCTGCACAATTGAGATATTTCTCAAATATCTCAGGCATTTTTGATAAATTTTGTTCCAATGGAAAGTACTCAGAATGATGATAAAATAATGATTTCTTTTTTTTCTCTAGCAAAATAGATTGCTTCATGACTTCTTGAACGAAACACAAATCTAAGAGTGATAGTGTTTGGGGCTGGATTAGTCTCCTGGGGTTGCAGCCAGTGTATGAAATTTTGTAGCTTTTCCAAGGAGTTCAATAGTGCTCTTCTCTGTAGTGAGACACTGCTGAATGACCCCTGAAAAAACACCCCACAGAATATGCTTCCAAACGACCACCAAAAGCTGCCAGGAGTTCATAGAGCCTGGAATAGCCCAGAAATATTCTGCATGGCATATTTCTGAGCAGCACTCATTATGCCAGCCTAAATCTGAATTTCAGCAGAGGAAATTTCAGCAGAGGACTTTGGAGGAAATCAGGATCCAAAGTCAAGCTTTAGAGCTGCTTTCTACCTCTCTAATAGACCTGCTCTTGAAATTCAGACTCTCCTTTTAATGAGCATCTTCTACAGAAAAGCACACAAAAGGAACAAAATCCTTTCCTGGAATCTCAGGCTTTTCTCTAAAAAGAGCCTGGTCTAGTCCTAACTCATTGTAAGCTGAGTCCATATTCCTCTCTTAGGAGCAAGGAGAAAAACTGTAGAGTAAAACAAACCAAAAAAAAGAAAAAAAAATCTGAGAAAAAATTAACTCCTTCCCCAGCAGCAGCAACTTCTCACAAGCATTTCCCAGTTTCCTCTTCAGCTGATGGATCAGATTCAGCTGCATCTCAGCTGAAGTGGTTCAGGAAGGCATTTCTTGCCTCCAGAGGACGTGTGGGATTTACAGCAGTGACACTGCATGGATTTTACACAGCCTCTGAGATGCTGGGAAGCCTTGGGTAAGTCCTTTTTCCCCCTGCCAAATGAGGCACATGCTGGGTTATTAGTAGGCAGGGTGCAGGGCTCTGGTCACTGGAAGACCAGGGCATTTCTGTAGGATACAGCAAACAGAAATGCTCTGTGAAGCCTAAAAGCTGCAACAGGAGAGCTTGGGAGAGTCACAGATGTCCTGCCAAGCAGAAGCAGAGACATCCCACCTCAGCATGATACTAGGGGTCAGTAGGGACACTGCACTGTGAATGTCTGGGATCCCAAACTTATTGAGGGTGGCCTTAGACTGTAGGGAGTTTGCCCTAAAACTGCTAAGATTTATAAGCAATCTTAATGAAAATATGATTTTCTTTACCCTGCCATTTCTCAGGCAATAATCTGAAGCTTCAGACTTTCCTCTCCAAGCCACAGGATGGGTGCTGTGTGAAACCTTGACTTCCTGGATTCACTTGCACCCAGCTAGTCTGACCATGCAAGAAAACTTGAATGGCAGGATCCTGGAGGAGATGAAGGCTTTGAGAAGAGCACCACTGGCTGCAACTCTGGTGACTCCAGAGGGAGCTTAGGATAATGGTATGAGCCTTATCATCCTAGCCTTTGCCTGAGCTGCCATGCAAAGAGAAGCTATTTGATTAGGTATTTTCTGGGCTGAGAAAGGATCAGTATGACAATAGTCTACACAAGAGGGCAAAAACACAGTCTCAGTGCCCTCCCCTGAACCCAACAGGGCCTTCAACTCTGTTCCTATAGCAATCCACACTGCTGGACGATGAAGAATGGTGGCTACCACCTTTTCCTTATTCACATTTCACATACTTTGTTCAAGGTCCTGAGGCATTTGGAAAAATGCTCACTTCCTATCCAGCAGCTACAGTAACACCTGACAAGGGTGAATGACTTTATATACGTGATATAATCATTTTAAGGAAAAAGAAAAACCCACTCTTCATCAGAAAGGAGATTCCAGCATTCTCCATTTCCCCATCTTTGCAGATAAAGCTGCCCTTATGGGTTAACTTCACCTCCTCTTCATTCTGTTTCACTCTTCCACCCCTTTCTTTTTCAATTCTGTCTCTGTTTTCTTTCTTCTTGTTAAAGGTTTCTTAATACTGATGTCTACTACTTATTTTATATGTTGATGGTCCACATAGGAAGTCACTGTAAAACCAGTTCTTTCTTCTTGGAGGGGATGGACATCCATGTTAGTACTCACGTAATCATATGAACTCAAGTTACATTTTTCTGTTAGTCCTGCCTCAATAGAGAAGAAACATTGAAACAGCTCCAATCTAGCAACCACCTGAGCATGGCAAAAGCTGTGCCCTTCCAAATGCCACTCTGAGCTCCCAAATAACTCTTGATGCCTGATATAACTGGAGTCAATTTTAAGAAGAAACTTTGCAATAAGAAGATAGGGTAAAATCCTTAATGCCAGCTTTCTATGCCTTGGCTGCGTGCCCCTGTGAATGCAGTCAGGTCTGAGGTATGTTAGCAGGCACACTTCTGGGCTCAAAAGGATCCAAGATAGAAACACCCATACATGTAAGGAAGCCAATTTCCTGGCAAGAAAATAAAACTGATACAAAGCACACAAAGGACCCCAATATCAGCGAGAATGTCACCAGTAGTGCAATACATGAAAGAAGATCATTGCAACAAATCAAGTTCCTAAGTGTGACCTTCCCTTTCATGTAGAGAATGGACTGATTCGTTCCCTAAACAATGGAAAACTTTGTGGAGGCTCTGGAACAGATTGCTCTTTTTGCCTCCATTACTCACAGATCAGCTTGCCACATTCAGCAACAAAGGCAAGGGCTAAAACTCATCTTATTTGTTGTCCAAAATTTATGAAAAAATAATCTAGGCTTATAGGAAATAAGCTGCTTCAAGAATTTGCTGAACTGAAAGCAATTCACTATCAGCATGGAGTCAGCTTCAATATGACTCATCTGATCTGTGCACTACTATGTTATGCTACATTGCTCTATCTAGGAATAATTGTGAAGATTTCACTGGATTTTTTACCACTAGGAAAAATGCACCAAACCTGTGCTGTCTGACTGTGCTGTGACCTGAGTCACAGATGGCAGTAGGACACTGCCATGGCATTTTGTGGGCATGGGCAAGGCTGTTGTTACACACATTACCAGCACTTCAGTGACACTGAACAGTAGTCCTGTGTCTTGAGAGGAAAGCAAGATTTCTGCACACATAGCATTTCCTTCCATCCATGTCATACCCATTTTTGATAATTTTTTGTCTGCCACCACTTGGCACTGGTAAAGCATCATCTAAGCATGCAAAGCAAAGGAAACATATTGTATGTAACCCATTCAGCACTGTCAGCATCTAACACTAATGCTTTCTGACTAACAGCTTTAGGAATCCTTCAAAAGGTCAGCAAATGGCTCAGAGCTGTCTGAAACTCCAAGAGAAATATCTCCAAAGCCTAGCATACACACATCCCACCAGGATCCACATTTGACTCCCTCCCACCGTGGAACCTACAGCCACGTAGTGTGAACATGGCAGCCGGTGCTCTGCAAGGAGAGCCCACATCAGCTGTTCTGTGCAGATACTCCCACACTAAAAGGGATTTGTTTTCACAACACCATTCAGAGTGGGAGATTTCAGGCTCCCAAAGACCAACCCAGTCTGCATATTGTTTCAATAGCACTGGAGAGACTAAAGGAAGATCACCCATAAGACATTGTCAATTGCCCTTTCCCCGGAGGATTTTAGTGAAATTCCGTGCCTAGGAAAAAAGCTGTACTTATAAAGAGATTATTCTTCAACCTGCTTAGGAAAAAGGCAGAGAAAAATTGGATGTTCACTTTGATTAGAAGAATAAGTCTTTCAGAGACAAGTTCTGAAGCTCTTGGCATAATCCTAGCAAAAATTCCATGGTAATCCATGTTTTTATTCAGAAGAACATTTTCATTGTTCATACATCAGATTCTGCGTTTATCTGATTTATGCTCAGTGATTTTAACACAGACATAGTGTTTGCATATGAAAGATTAAGAAAGGAGTGAGTGCTATAGTCTACAGTGAAAGATATGAGGATGGATGAATGTTTGCCTTGGTAAATAGTATTAGAAGTAATTATTTTTAAAAGTATTCAGGTGCATCTCATTTTGTTTCTGCGTAACTAAAAAGGAAGCAACTGATTTGCAACCTGGGATTTGAAAAAGCTGATAAAAAGCCAAAGAATAATTTTTGATGAAGTACTTGTTCAGCAGCTGCAGCATCATCCAGTACCTATTGGGAAAGTGCCAGGCTACCTGCTCAATGTCTGGAGATTGATAACTGTTCAGAATTTGATGAATGACAGATTGAGAAAGTAGACAAACAGGCCTAGGGATGATTTCCTTAAAATAAAAAAGTGCAAGTTTTCAGTTAATTAAGACTGTGATCATCAGTCTGCTGCATTACTTATTTGTTATTTTAAGATTTCTCTGCAAAAAAAAAAAGTTCTGAAGGCATTCTGGCAAGTGCCCACAGATAGCTTTCTTGAAAAGAATTTCAATCCAAAGGACTAAACTCTCAGCACCTCTTAATTTTTCTCCTGGAGAGCACCAGCACTCTTTCATCAAACAAGCTGCTTGAATTTGCCAGTATTAACTCATTCTTTGCTTCCCTCATCTTTTTGTTTTCACTGTTGTCAAATAGCATAGATGCAGAGGGAGATATGTAGGATTCTAAAAGCCAGTTTCCTCTGTTACAGCACGTGTTATCCCTGGGGTCAAGGATTGTCTGGATCAATAGCACACCAATCTCAGTAGCCCCATCTAAATGGTGAGTCAGTTCACATAATCCAACCACATGTCAGATGAAAAAGAATGGTTTAGAAAACACTTTGCAGTCATCTGGTTTTTAGAACTTTGTAGTAAATTATTGGATATCAGTCTACTGTTGCAACTATATATCTTCACAGAATAGCAATTTTTCTTAGAGTTTTCTACTGCTCAGCTGCTTATTCAGTATTTTTATATACCCTATATTTATTTTCAAATACCATTTTAAAATTCTCACTGGAATTTTTCCATGTATAGAAGTTTTAAGGGACTAAGACAGTTCAAAAGAGCATTTCTTAGGCAAGGAAAGCTGATCCAGAGTTTTGCTCTCCCACTAATTCAGAGCCCAAAATTACATCTCTGGTCCAGTTCTAACTTACAAATAGTCTGTTCCTCCCAAGAAAATTGCATTCAACTGGGCTACCCTAGACATGCATGCTACTGTTGTGAGTGTTAATTCATAGACTGGTTTAACAGAATTGCTATATTAGCTACGTTCTAACAATAAGAAAAATAACCTTACTATGTAATTACACCTCCTCAACACCAAAAGCAGCTGGATAAGATGAGCCACAGGTGCACAAGGAGGAGTTGGAGCCCCAGCAGCACTCCATGGAAGAATACCTGGGAATAATTAGGACGGGACCTAGCACTGAAGAGTTCCTCCCCAAAACACCCTGTCCTCTAGCAGGGAAAAAGGGCCAGGAGCACCCAGGCACCCCCACCAGGCACAAACCTGAATGGCCAAGCTCCCTGCACCAGCTCTTGCACATGGCCACACTTAGATACACCCACAGACAGTCACTTAAAGAAGCTTTATTGCTGCTCAAGTGAGGGGTATGTTAAAATTAGTAGCTGGTGAGGAAGGCAACACAAACCGAGATATTTGGAAGATCAACCCTTATTCTAGAGAAAAGGCCAAACTCTCCCTAATGGGCTAGGAGCTTTCTATACAAAACAAACAAAAAAAAAAATCACAAAAAATGTCTAAAGCAGAAGACAAAAAAATTCCCTGATAGCATGAAAGAGACATTATCTAAAGCTGCTTGCATAACTTTCTTTTTATTTTCTTTGGGATTACACAAAAAAGATTGCCAATACTGCATTTAGATATTTGTTGATTACACAAATCCAGAAAAGCAGTTGGTGAGCAGAATGACAATAACAAATTCTTTTTTCAGAACATTCTATGTGTGGTATTGTTTTTAAGATTTCCTCAGTGATCACTCTGAGAAATATATGTGAATTTGATTAACATTACCAGTGCTTGAGGGCAGAAAACCTTACACTTGCAGCAGAGCAACTCTGAATCAATAGTCTTGGCCAGCACACACACATTCCAGATTTGGCCTTGAGCAGCCAGTGTTCTGTGTCTGCATTGCTGGCAAACAGCAGGCAGGAGAATAAGTTCAGGGGAGAGCAGCACCAGCACTTGTGCTCAGGGCTGGGAGAATTTGCTGCTTCCAGGGAGCAAACAGTTGTGCAGGGAGACAACTCTCTCCTATGGCAGATTTTGTGAGAGGGCAGGCTTTCAGTAGGTGCCACATGCTTTATAGCACACTTTCTGTTTACCTTGTGTGGTCTAGGAAAACCAAATTGCTTCTTAGAATGGAAGAAATATAGCCAGCCACCATAGAGGGGCTTTAAATGAAGGACAAATGCAAATCAGTACTGGCTCTCAAAATGTGCCTTGCAGCACACCCCATAGACACTGGACATCTGAAGAAGTGCTGCTTTTTACAGGGATTGTCTTAGCAGTTTCATGGGAAAGAGAAAGCTAAGTTAATATTGTGCTTTTTCCTAAGTAGCTGCTTTTACAGGAACATGAAACATCAGGGGAAGCAGTCAGCACATAAGTTACTGCTCCCCAGCGACTTGGAAGCACTGGAAAATATTGTGGCACCCTGTCTCAAGCAGAGGGATACCAAAACTGACAATAAATACAATGCAGAGTCTGATGAACACTAGGTGAAACCTGGCACAAACATCAAACCGTAAGATTTTTCAAAGTTGCATAGGAGAGATAAAATTTGCTAGGACGGTTGTGACTTTAGCATGGCTATCTGTGAGTGTGTAGCACTTGCACTCCAGGTAGGTCACTGCTGCCCTGTGCTCCTGCTCATTTTCAGCATCTGTAAATCCTAGAGATTTGGAGCTGTCTGGTAAAGCTATGCTCTTACCTCTCAATTGGCTGCTGTGGAAACAGCAATTACAAATTAAATTTCATCATGCTTAGAAATAATCCTCGTTTTCCCTATGATCAGTCTTAAAAGAAGGCAGCAGACAATTAGAAATGAAGGAAAGCAAAGCTTCAGGCTGGGACTTACACACTGCACTCCTACTGCCCAGGCATTGCTTCTTGGCTCCAATGGCATCAACAGCAACTTCACTGGTGGCAAGGGAGGTTTCACAGCTGAACCTCAAAAGGTTTACATAACTCTCACATGGATCTGGAGTTCCCTAATGCCCAGAAACTGTCAACAATGCAGTGAATTTCTGGGAAAAAAAAAATTACAAATGAATGTCTCCATTGTGCTCCTGCTATGGCAGCCAGAAGAGCAGAGCCACTTGAATGAAGTGCAGCTTTCCCAAGGGAACAACGAGTTCAACTTCTCCAAACCAAAGTAGGCCTCAGACTGTTCTGTGTGGTCTGTTGCTTCATCTTTGGCTTTGGTTTTCAAGTTAATCTAATTTAAAAAACCAAACCAATTGTCTCTCTTCTCCTAGTTGCAAGCAGCAAAAGTGAAGGGCACAACTGAGATCACTGCTTTGGTCTCTCATGTTAGCAGGCTGAGGAGACTCAGTAATGCCTTGAGACCTTGAAATTCTCTTCTGCTCTTCCTGATACTTTTCTTTCCTAAAACACCAAAAAACCAAATTTTTAAATAGCTTCAAAGAACAAAACCATTTTAAACTGTAATTTATATTTGTATTTTGTTAATTGCATGTATGCCCAATCCTTTGTTAATAGTAATTTTTTTCTTTTATAATTTAAAGTTTTTGAAAATGAAACAGTAATTACTTTTTTCAGAAATATTTTTGTATGAAGCTGTCTGACAAAATGTAGGGCTTCAGGCAGATATTCTGCATGCATCATGAAGAAATTTGAAGACTGGGAGAATTTCATATATTTGGAATCAGATCATTGAAGGTGACTTTTGTTAGGAGTTTTTAGATGGAAATTCCTCTTGCTGCTTTATGTTTTCTGTCTGCATCTTTAAAAGAGCACTTTAGAAAAAAAATGTACATTACTTACTAATTTTTAAGGAAGAGAACATCAGAAGCTCTTTGGACTGGTCCCAGAGAACAAAAAAATTTGAAAACAATAACCCAAAAATCACTTCAGGAGAAAACAATTCCAGCTCTTGGGAAGTATGAGTGGTGGTAAGATTGCCATCTTATATTTAAAGTAACAAATCACAATTCCTGATCTTTAACACCCTGGCAGCCAAACTAAGAACTAATATCATCAGTGAGAACCCAAGCAGAAAGAATAAGTGCTTAAACCAAGGTAACAAAAGCAGAATGAGGAATGAAGCCTCGTGATTTTATGTTGGGTGCTAGATTGCAAGTCACCTATTTGGAATGATATTTCTTTTCCCTCTCTGCTAAAAAATTCTGTGTACAATGAAGAGTCATGGCATTCCTAATGGCTGGACTGCTTCTGGCTTTTACAGTATGAGAAAATTTTGCTTCCTTGTTCTTATTCCTAAGGCATGTTTAAATATTATGGATTCAAAATTTAACTTTGAAACAAAAATATGAAGTTGTCTCAGTCCTTACAACTTCACTTCTTTACTAGATTGTTTCATTTGCAAAGTTGCCCTGTAAAAGACAAAATGTCGTAAAATTTATCACCAGTTCCACATGGTATAAATTATTGAACAAAATCTCCCTGCTTTATCAATAACAAGAACCAGTTTGAGCAACAGTACAGGTAGGATATAAAATTCTCTCTTTACAGACTGTATGGCACCCAATGTCCTTTTGCTTTTCAGAAGCTACCTACATAATTTAATCTTCACATCACTGAGAAAAAGACAATCTGATATTTGCTTGCTTGTGCTCCCTGGCTTGTTGACTCTTCTCTAGCTAGTCAAAACCAAGGATGAGCACATTTCACATGTGAGTTTCATGCTCTGCAAGAAATGAAAGGTCAAAGGGTAGCAGGCAAAAGCTATTTGCCATTCAGTTCTAATTTCCCTCATAAATTATTAAACAATCCCTTATGCATTTCCATCTTTGATAGTCTTGTGGTATAAAGTGTAAGTCAATGGATAAGCTAATTGCAATAAGCAGGAGTGGTATTTAATGCACTGGACACTTTCAACAGCAAAGTAGTTCTAATTAGTGTTTCTAACTGATGTGACAGCAGTTTACAGAGCACCAAAATAGTTCCTCATTTGTCTAGTGGGTCCAAAGCTTATGGCAGCTTTCTGATCATCTCCCTTGCCGCAGGACCTGAAAGCACCTTCAAAAAGCTTTCTCTCATTGATCTTTAGTCAGATGCTGACTGAAAGGCACACAGCTTTGCCAGAAAGTAGATAGATAGATAGATGCTGTACCAGCATGAAAATGTCACTTACTTAATGAAAAAGGGTACCTGTTCCTAGCCCCTCAGTATGCACCTATGTGCACACAAACATACGGAAGCCCAAACCCAGAGAGGCAGTGAAAAGGGACTTAATAATTAAATTAAGCATTTGATGTGTGTGTACAGTCCTGTCTGCATAAACTTACTACATCAGATCACAAGGCAACTTATATATACACAAATGACATTGCACAGTCTATGACTGAAATGCAGAGATTTTCAAAATTTCATTAAGCAAGCTCTTCCCTTTAGAGTCTTCATTATTAGGCATGCCGCGCATCAAGTGAACTACCTCATTAATTTCAAAATATCACAGTTTACTTTCCTTGTCTATGATTTCTTCTACTATATCAATAGTTCAGCTATCATGTTGCTCTCTGAGGGCTGAGGGAGTAAATGATGGCATGTCAGGTAAAGAGCAAGTATTTGCTGAATACAGTGTCAAGAAAGTTCAGAACCGTTTTTCTTTGTTGCACTTGTTTTATAGCCATCATTAAATTAAATATTGTGGTTAGTTATGGGATAAACTATGACATTTTCCTACATAGCTCAGACAACATTTAAATGGGCCCATAAAAGCATTTATGAGACTTTAAAAATAGTTTTTAAATTCACTGCCAAACAGGTTTGTCAAAAGCCACTCTTTACTGAAACACATGCACTACGTAGCAGGAGCTGTGCTGATCTATTACAAGCAGCATTATTTGATGGTACCATGTGTGTACCACAACCTTACTTGGATGCTGCAGATCCAGCACTCCCTGTGTGCATGTTCCAAACATCTCATTTTCCCAAAATGAGAAGAGGATGCACAAAGAACTGCAACAAAACAGCTGAGTGGAATGCACATCCAGGCTGCCCATCTCTGTAGTGCCTACACCACTGGCTTCTGACCAGGTACCTTGGGTTCTGGAGTTGTTCTGGTGCATCCTTGCCCTGCTGTGTTCCACCAGAAGCCCTCCTTTGCTAGGTCTCTTGGGAACAGTGCTGAAAAGCCAGCAGATATTTCAGGAGTGCTAAGCAGAACCTCCACCAGTCCATTAAGGAAGATTTAGAACTACTTTTGGCTCCGTGCCTTATTGAGGGATAGTCTGTTCAACGATTCAGCCTATGTACTTCCTTAAAATAAAAGCTAAATTGAAAATGCATTATTTGCACCACATGGGGTGCAAACTAGTAAGAAAGGAATAGTAATGGAAAAAGATTTTGTGGTTATTCTTTTCTCTGAGAAAGAAAAGCGATCTTTACTATACATTTCATATCCAGATTGAATCTTGAAAGTCAAACTACTCCTTCCAAAGACAGAAGACTTAGTATCTAGAAATGAAGAACTAAAGAAAGAAAAAAAACCCCTGCATTTTATTTCAGCACATCCAGTAGTTTTATTTCAGCATTTTCTCAGTCCCAAAGGCATGGTGTTATACAGAGTTTTTTTGGCTGATATCAACACTCCTTTCTCTCCCAAGGCTTATACCCAGCCAGAAAAGAACCCATAATAAAAAACCTAAACAAAATCCATTGCTATTATGAAGGGCTTTGAAGCAAGCATGATAGATACACAAAGATGACCAGCTGAGAATTAGACCCACTGTTCTAGGAAGTGATCACTCCTCACCCTCTAAAGTCTATCTCTGTAGATATTCCAGAGCTTTTAAATATTCAGTTTGAGCAGCCGAAGCAACAGTGTCCTTTTGAGTCAATCATGGAGGCTGTTACTCACAAACCTCTCCTCTTGCAGGAGACCACAGCTCATAAAAGTGTGTGGAAGGCAGTATCACTTAGTGCAGCACAGGCAATTAGGAATATGGAAGAGACTGGGTCAGAACACAAGTCAGGAATAATAGAGAGTATGCACTAATTAGAGAAGCTTTTTATTTTATTAGTGCTTCCATGTCAAATTAGTCAAATGTCTTAGGCACTTATCGAGTGGGTGAGCTGTGACTGCTGTGTGCCTGCCCAGCACACAGCCATGTGCACCTCCCATCTCACTACCTGCATTTCCTTTTCTCTGCTTTCTGGTCTTAGGACTCTGCCTCTCATGCAGTGCCTGCATCAGCCTGGTCACCTTTCAAAGCAGATGACCTGGCTCACAAACACAAAACAGTATTTGACCAAGGCACTAATTGAGCCAAATCTTAGGTACCAAACCCCACTGGATTTACAGTCTGGCCTCACTGCAGTGTAAGGGAGGCAGGGCATCCTTAAATCCATAGTGCTGCAAAATCTGCCCATCCTCTGAATTCTATTATAAGATACAAAAATCAGTGAAATACTTAATGAATGATAGCCCGGTAGCCAAATTACATGGCAAAAACCTGGTCTGAGCCAAGTGAGCATGGAAACACCTAAACAACAGTACAGGTACCTAAGAGAGGCAGAAGAGCTAGAGGTGCAGTTTGTAGTTACCAATACAGAATTTGCATTTGCACTGGTTTGCTCTAATTTAAGGCATTTTCACGCCAGCTTTCAGGCTAGGCAGAGGATTATCAGTGCTCCTTCTTCCCTTTGAAATTCTCATACCAATTTTCTAAAAAAGTGATCCAGAATACTATGCAGCTTTGTTTAGATTAAAAAACATTGCTGGAAAACTTGCTTTTGCATGGAAGTGCACTCTCTGCTGCTTCTGCTTTGAAAAGCAGATAGATTATGGGTGATGGAATGGGAGAGCCTGTTTCAGTTTCCACTGCTCTTGCTTATCATTTCCCAAAAGGCTTTGCATCCCACAGGACAGAAGCAGCCAAAACATCATCATTTTACCATAGTTTACAACAGTGTCATGGAGAGACCCCTATGTCATGGAGTCACTCGCAGAAGCACTGCTACATAACATGTCTTCCATGCTTTGAAAACTTACTCCACTTAGGTCTCTGACCTCTCTTCCAAGTCCCTGTCTTAATTATTGCTCTTGTATTTTCATTTCTGTTATTTGATCCACTTAGTGACTTTTTTCTCTGATGCCATTTTGTGTTGCCCTAGCAAGCCTTCCTATCCTTTTATCAACTAATGTCCTATACTTTCACACTAATTTTTTACTAAACAATAGCTCTCCAGTTTCTTTTATAGGTCTAGATCTGTTATGAATATTAATAGCTTCTTGCAAGCTGTATTTGGGAGAGTGCTGGTCTTTGATCTGTGCCTTTTTCTTGAATACACTAACATCTCTGCAATTGGGTTTTGGATTTCTTTTATGTTTCCCGACCAGATTCCTTTCTTCGTTTCCATCTTTTGCTTTTATTGCAGAGTTGGAAGCTGTGGAAGACCTTTAAGTATTTTTCTTTATTAAGTAAGCCCTCTCATACTAGCACAGTCTATGGCCATTTCAGCCCTCATTGTGAACTATTTCTGTACATTCCCTAAAGGCATCAAGCCATTCAGGTGGGAGCATGTAATTTGTTTTGTACTGTAGAATTCCTGCCATGCCTATATGTATTTAGACCACAGGCAAACCAATAAAGTTGTCATAGAAACAAAGCATTTCATGAATAAATCAATTCATAACAAACTTGTAAACTTCGAAGAATCCACTGTGCTTTAACAACACATCTATTATATACAAACACTAATCATGTTTGTAATGAATAACATACATATTCTACGTGTGTCCATTTTTTTAGTACTGTTGGGCATCTTATAAATATTAAGTCTTTCCTGTGTGTTGTGCATGTCTCCACAGCAAGAAAAGACAAAATTGGATGCTTGCATGATAATGTATCAGCAGGAATTTTTCTATTTCTCTTTTGATGTGTGAGGCAGAGGTTCAGTAAACTCTGAATGCCTTTTTTACATGCCAGAGAGGATTGAAAGTATCAGTGCAGTAATTCTTTTTCTAGTCACAGACAACTTAATAGGACTTCATCCACTCTTCATATAATTATAAAAAAGCCCAGACAAAGAGAGCCTGATAAAAGTAGCAGATAATATTACTGAGAGCTGATAATACAAGCATAAGTTCACAGGCTGAGAAAATCCTAACTTCTTTTACTCCAGTTTTGTCACACTGCATCTGTGGTGGGAATGCTGCTAGATTTGATCATAATACAGTATTGAAACTTCACTTTGCACATCATGCTTTCACTAGCACCTAGGTGAAACAGGTACAAAATACCACCTGACTGACACAGCACTGTTTGTCTGCGTGGGAATGGCCAGGACAAACAAGATAGAGATTTTTTTGGAGTCTCAGTTTAACAGTCCCCTGATTTCAAATGAATTGCCATGCAGTGAGGGAGCACTTGGTGTGAGTTGCACATGTGTTTGAACTCCCAGCTACCAATGCAAAGCCAGTGGAGAGATTTTCAAGTACACCTATGAGAAACATGCCTATGAATGAGGTGAAGGAAAAGGAGCACATGACACAGGGGAATAAAAGGAATAACACATTATTAAGGAAAAATGGTTAGCATTCCAATTCAGAGGCTGGGTGTCTTCCCAGTGATGGATACACATGATTAAAACATGGTCCATACAAGGACAGCCTTATGGGGGCCATCCATAGGTGCTCCCAAAGGCCAGAGCAGGTTCCCCCACAGCACCTGACCTTAATTTCAGTCTCTGCAAAGGAAGGGCCAAGATGAGATTTCTGTTTCTGTGAAACACCTTTCTGCCTTCTCCATGCAATATCACTTGTGTAAAAAGGTATGGATAATAGTCTTAAGTATGTATCTCAGAAAGCATGTGCCTGAACAACAAATTACTGAGATAAATTGGCAGCAAGATATGTTATGCATGGCACATGAATCTGCCAGATGCAAGGTGGAGTCTCATTCTACTGATCTCAGTAATTAAGCAGTAGGTTATTAGTTTAATATTGTTCTATAACCCATTAATATTATATAAACTTGATCACAAATACCCTTAGCTGTATAGCTACATCTCACTTCAAGGAATTATTCTGAAACAGCAAGGGAAACAAATTGGAGCAACATATTTTATAAGTTCAAAAATGTTTCTTTTCTTTGGAAGTAACGGAAGTGCCTTTTCTAGTTCTCTAGAATATTTATTATTTTCCTTGCAGTTAAGAAAATTCCAAGTATTTACTTTATTATATATTGGATATTTACAAGAGACAAATAAGCATTCTAAAAAGAAAGCTTCACAACAAATTTAGGTGGCCTGTTTCTCTGCAGAATTTTCCCCTATTCACAACTGGAAGGCTGTAAATAAAGAACTTAAGTCACAGACATACGCTGCAGGATGGGCAATTTTTGTGTTTCCTATGCACAAGACCAAAGCTCTCAGTGAGTTAGTGCTGTCCAGGAATATGCTATAGAAATTACAGCTCAAAAAGCAAAAATCATCTGCTTTCCAATTAGCAGAGCCTATGTATTTTAACTGTGTATTTTACAGATATTTCCACAGAACAATAAATTACCCAGTAATTAGCTTCATTTCTAGAATCAAATCAAGGCTGTCAACATTTCTGCTGGGTAATGTTCTTCACAAACAATCCTCTCTCCTGGCTCCTCTGATTATTTTATGATTCCTCTTGCTTCTTGTCAGTACAGATTAAAGGTAACACATACAGCTGGGAACAAACATAATTTTCCAGCAATAGCATTTTGTTTTCCTTAATAATTAACAAGTGCTGCTGACTAACCTTCCAGTATAAAATGTGCACCTTATCGAAAGGGAGTGGCCACAGGTTAGAACAGCTCACTTGGGATATCAAAATAAGAAGTGTGATTAAAGCATTAAAGATTTAGAGGTTGACGTTAAGGGATGAAAGGTGGAATTACTGTAAATATAAAACTGTTCAGCATTAAATGGAATGTGTTACACTTGAAACAGTCCTTCAAAGTGCTAACATTTCAGCATTAATTATTAATAGAAACTGACAGCTCGTTTTTAATTTGAGCCTAATGACAAGGTTCCTTAAGAGATAAATACAACACACTGGCTCAGAGGGTTTGTGGATCTTTTGAAAGGCTCGCTAGGTTGTCTAGACCTTAATCTGAAAATTCCTCATAAAATAACAGTCTGTCCACAGAGGTAAAAGAAAAACCCCAAAACGTCAGTGAGTACCAGCCTGCCCTCTCTTTGGGAACACCTGCCCCACATCAGCAGAGTGCCACTGGCAGCACCACCCCACCTCTGCCACACATCCAGATGGACATGGAAAAAATCTCAAGGGTGCACCACCAGCCTTCCACCACCCCTTTCCCACCAGATGAACTTTGGAAAATGTGTGTTTAGTTTTCTGAGTGCTTTTCCTATCAGACAAAGATCATGTTCACTCATCACTAATCACTTCATGTCTTTAAAGCAACTACCCATCTCCTTTTCGTATTTGTCATAATTTTGAGTTGTGTCACCAAAACAATGAGTTTTAGGACTCAGTCCTGATCCCAGCTCAGTCTCCATCACGTAGGAGTAAAGTCACTGGCATCAGGGATTAGGAGGACAAGACATACACCAAAAACAAGGGGGACAGACATACACCAAAAAGAAAGTACAGGACCACAGGTCAGGACAGGCAGAAAGATTTTTGCTAAAAACTGCTGTTTCTGCATCACCTCCATTGGTCTGAATAAGCTTTTGAAGCATCAGTTATCAATAAACATACCATTGTTATATTTCTGCTATTGAAACTTGAATTATGATATTCAATGAAAAATTGCATTTTAGATCTGAAATAGGATCTACTCAAGAATATCTATATTATACAAAGCATATTAAATCTTTTGTTACTAGAAATATTTGTAGTAGTTCTCAGCAGCTCCTTTGGGACACTACAACTCTCCTAGGAGTGTGAAGTTCTAAATAATCTGTCAGAATGAGGGTCAAACTTAGCTCATTAGCCTTGGCAGGTGTAAAGGCTCATGAGTGACAGTGCACTTCCTTCCAGCCACACAAACAAACTGCAGCAAGGAGACCAAGTGAAGTGCATTCCTACAGGGGAGGTGGGAAATTGGGGAGATGGAAAGAAAGTGGATTGGGCAGTAGAGGGCAAAATAAAAAGAAAGAAAACAAACACCCCATGTTTTAGGATATGGCTGAGAAGAACTTGCAGAAGAAAGCAGAAGGAACATGCTGATAGTTTTATCTGCTCTTACTGACACATTCAGAATTCCTCAGGGGCTGGAAAGAAACGAGGCAGTTTGCAAGCTGTGGGCTTTCACTGTGCACAAGCCTGTCTCACAATATGATAGGAATTAACTTGTGTCTACAAAAAGGCAATATTTGGCAAAGAAGGGCACTGAGGCCATGAGGCTGTCAAATTAAAGGACATTCAGAGAAGAAAAGCACTCATATACTGGTTTAATTTGAGAATCAGGATAAAGCAAGGGTAAATAAGGGTAATAATGAGGAAGTAAGAAATCATTGCTTGAGAACACACTATGATTTCACTGCAAAGCCTGCTGACGTGAATCTTTTTGGGCTTGGCTTTTCTGTTTGCTCTGTGCTTTTGTTTTGCTTCAAAGGAATTTGTGCTAGAAGTAGCATGTTAGGAGGATCAAAGTTACAAGATGACTTTTGGGAAAAACATTTATATAAAACACTCAGAACTTGACTTCTGCTGCTGTCTTGGAGTTAGTGTTCACTGAGCTGCTTTTTGGCACACATAGTTCCTATTGCTTATAGGAAATCTGATGAAATTAGATGTGTTCCCCATTAGAGTCAAACAATCTGACTACCTGCTCATGGTAATGTCCAAGTATTGTACCTGTAATAATTAAAAAACAACATTTGGAAAGCAAGTGATTTTGGTTTTAAGCTGTGTTACAGAGCTTTTGCATGATCTATAACTAAACACCTGTATTCTGGTAAGTGGAAAAGCTGAGCTAAGAAAAGCTTTTCAGTTTATATACTAAATAAAATTGCTAAATTCACCTAAATGAACCATTTAAAGCAAATTGCTTTCCCAGTACTACTCAGAACTATTTCCCATTTAGGAGTTGTTCGAGACATATGAAATATACCTAATGAAATACACAGCCGTACAAAAGTCAAGGCTTTTTTTATAAGTTATTCTTTAATGAAAGATGAGGCATTTTCTTGTAAAAATGTTGCCAGTGTGTATATTTCTAAAGCATATTAAAAAATGTACAATCAGAAGCAGCATGCTGTTCTACCTTCTGCTCGTTTCCTTGAAAAAGTTCCTGTCACAAATACAAATGGTATCTGAAAAGACCCAGTGAGTGCATCTTTTCTAGGAAAAAGAAAAGATTTCCTCTTTATTTGAAGATTTGATTCCAGGGATGACAAGGCAGTTTGCAATTTCAGCATGTCTCCCAATTTTTATAAAAGAAAGGAACAGCTCCAAAGGCCCAGCTCCCCAGGTATGAAACCCTTTTGTAAATTTACCCCTTGACTCCTAAATATCTGCTTTAATAAGCTGGTGTCAATATATATGTTACACTTGTACATATGAGGGTCACATATAGGTCTGATTGTTGTCCTGACAGCCTCATCCCATTCCAGCTTTCCCAGAGCCTTCTGGGTTCCCCCATCACGTTTTACAAACACACATACCCCAATCACAAACCTAAACTGCATCCTGGGATCCTGCTTCCTGCATCCCAGCACAAGGTAGCTCCCCTACAAAAGAGGAATTTTTCTGTACCACGCTTGGAGGCTGCTCATACAACAGCATGTGTCAGTATTTTCACTAGCTACAAGACAGGATTTAATCCGTAGTTTGGCCACAACAGATGCACACTACACAAAAAAAAGCTGTAATATACTACCTACACATACTTCTTTGAGGCTACACAGCCTTCTTCTGCACCAAGTACACACATCCCATTTCATGACATTTCAAACAGGGGCAGTAAGTGTTGATATCACATATGTCATAACTACATCAGAGCCCTATGACTTCCTTTCAAGGGCTTTCAAGCTAGCAACGTACGCTGCACATTACCTGCCTTGCATGCAGGCATAAAAGTGTTCCATATCGCTTGCCTCTCCTTCCCTCTTCCTAATCTCACTCTCACCTCGACTGAACTGTTGCAGTGTGGTTTTATTCATATTGGTTTGTTCTATTCTCCCCTGTATTGTTGGTTTTTCCCATGATGTATCCACCCATTCAGTTGTCCATCTTATTGTAAACCTGCCCCTTGTTCCTGAATGTTCCCTGTTCCTCCTCCCATGCAGCTGTCAATCCCACCTTGTCCCAGCCCCCTGCCTTGGAAATCCCCTGGAAATCCCTTAATCCTCGAATCCCCATTGGTTTGTTTAAATTGTTCCCTCCCTCTGTGTCTCCCCTTTGGGTTATACATTGTAAACCCTCCTTGTGCTCCTCCGCAGTCTTCCCCCAATTGGTCAAAAGTTTGTACCCTCCCCTTGAACCTCTCCTTTATAAATGTCCCTGCACATCCTGTTTCTTTTGATTCAGGCGCTGGACCCACGTTGGTAATGAGCGTCCTTGGAAACCACATAGAAGACCTCTCCCTTGTCCATGCCTGCTTATATCAGTAGTGCCATTGAGCCTCTCACCCAGCTAAGCTGTATCCCAGGTCTTTGCTCCTGGGAACACCCACTCCAGGATGCCACGGGTTAAGTCCAGCACCACGTTGCTGAACAGCTATAGAAAACAATCAGGTGACTTCAAACAGAAAAAAGAAATCATGAACTTTACTCTCAGTGAATGCAACAAACCTTGACTGGCAGAGATTTGAGCTCCTTCCTGACTTCACCGCCATATAGGACAGATCACAACTAGCAAATTTCATGTGCACTTACAGGGCAACATCTCATGCCAAGATTTTAGAAGACAGCAGAAGCTCTAAGCTCAGAAACAAAAATATTTTATTTTTCTAAAAATATATTAATCAATAAACCAAATGCAAAGGGTCATTCTAAAACCAAAAAGCATTGTGTCAAAATTTACATTTTTTCCAGTGAGATCCTCTCCTGGTTTTTTTTTCCTGTGTCTGAAGTGGGTTTCCAAAGAGGCAAAAAGGCCTCAGTAACTATCTCCTGGCTTTCATTCCACAGTCCCCATTCAAGGCCAGCCCAAACCTGAGCTACAGCCCCTGATGTCACCAGAGTGTTTCTGCTGAGCTGCAGATGGGGTTTTGGCTCCTGCAATTCTGGTGTGTATGATAGCCCTTTCCAGTACATGATGCTTTATGGAGGCAGCATTGATGCAAACATGACTTCTTGCTCTTTTGAAAGGCAGACATCTCCCACAACCTGACACTAACAATTTATACACCTGAAGGAACCATGCTGAAATGGCACCAGGAAATTTGTTTATTATTGTTTCATCTTGTCAAGATTGGAAGATAAGTAGGTGTGCATTTTTGAAGTGGCACACAAAGGGTGGAGTAGTGGGAGTTTAGGAGGCTCTGCCAAGGAGGAATAATGCAAACTGCATGTTTGGAGCACTTGGCAATAGGCCCTGCAAGTCTCTAGGAAGCAGCGAGACGTGGGGAGGGAGGAGGAGATGAAACCCAAGCTAACAAGACAAACCTAAACCCTGGAGACAGGCAGGGAGTGGCACCAGGCATTAGCCTGGGACGAAAGGCAAGAAGCTAAATTCATCTGCAGTGTCAAAGGACAAGGGAACATCAATGTGAGATGTCCTGAAGAGCTGAAATTTGGGGACAAAAAATAAATTGTGATATGACCTATCAAATAGGTGCAGGGGTTAAATCACATAAGAGGAGCTGGTAGGGAGAGAAATGGTCTTGTAAACCACAAGACTCAATAAAACAGAGTTTAGGAGAAAAGACGCTGCTTATAGCATGCTGCCTGAAAAAAATTGAACGGGCCAATGAAGAACAAGGTAGAACAAAGTAAATGGGAATCCCTGCATAAACTGGAAATTCTAGTACATATCTTCTTGGAGAACTGAGACAAAAGGCAGCTCAGCTAGTGTAAACTGGCACAGCTCCACTGAAAGCCAAGAGTACCTTTCCACCACTGAGGCAGCCTCAGTGATGCCTTTCAGACTTCTCTAAGCTCCTTGTGCACTGTCCCCCAGTACTTTATTAACTATATCACATTTGTGCAGGCATACAAGGCTAACAGAGTGGTCTTGCCACTTCTTAAGGACAACCTTAAGAAGTGTCCATAAATTGTATTTGAGATAGGTGGTAGAAGTGGCATGAAAATATGAATATTGACTTTTATCCATTACTGACAGATGCTCCCATAGAGAAAAAAACTAAGAGAGCTTACTGTGTAATTGTTCAACACAATGATTTACTGTGCAATCCTGAAAAGCTTATCATGTAACTCATTGCAAAACTCCCTGATTTACTGTGAACACAGCAGCTTATCACAGTGTTTCTGTGGGAAAGACTTGGCACCAGCTTGGGATAGGGTTTCACAGACCATTAATGATGACTGACAGGTTCATTTCAAACGAGTTATAAAAGTTCACTGTACAAAATCATCATGTTTTGTGATATTCAGATATTTTAACTACAGTGCTGTATAAATACTCCTTACCACCAAGAAATTACCAAACAAGCACATATGAGACTGGCTTGGTCTACATTTCTCTCATGTTTTATATATTATCATTAGAGTCAACCTTCACCTTTTCATGATCTGTACGTGAAAAATGGAAACACTTCACTTTTTCTTCAGATTGGACTGGGTGAGATATGTACAACCCTTCAACCCAATTATGAAAAGTTAAATGCTCTCAGCTTAGGTAAAATATTTTCAAAATCATAAATCTGCATTTTTGAATGCTGGGAGACACATCTATAAAATACTAAGTGTGTGTCTGACATGTCAGATAAAGCCCAGCATAAAAATACTGTAAAAGCCACTTAGACAAATGTTCTCCTGGTTTCCTTTTTGCTTGGCTGGGCACTTTAAACTTGAACAAATAGGATAAACATTTGATTTTGTGGAATTCCTATGCTTGAGGCAGTCCTGACAAAACAGGAATCAGGTACTGACTGCTGCAGATAAGTGGGGAGATGCCATCAGGTTTGGCTCTGAACCAGTGCCATGCTAGAAATACACAGAAATAGCAGGTCTGCCTTTCTATACAAAGGCCTGAAAAGGAATGGATGAAAATACCACTTGAATTACATGGACAATATGTTGAAAGTTAAAAGCAAAACTAAAGAGGTCATCCAGCAGGTACCACCAGTTCAGGCCAATTCACTGTCAAATCTTGCATACAGTACAAGACTGACTATTTGCTGAAGCACTTTGCACAGCCCAACAGCAATTTTAAACATCCATTTCCTCCTTCCCCATTTTGTAAACAGTAACCTGGGCTTTAAAAAGATCAAGTTGTCATCTCACATGGCCACACTACAAATTGCACCTTATTTCACAGTGGAAAAGCTCATGCATTAAACTTGTAATCATGAGTAAAGGGAAGATCAGGAAATGCTTAATGCCCTGTTTATTTACAACAGCTGAGTGCATGTCATTGTATAGCGCAGCCATGTGATTTTCCTTGTGTTGTTCAAACAGGTGGATACTTGCTTTCCTTATACTGGACAAAAGCCAAACCTGTTGTAGTCCTTCAGAGGCTTTCAGTGCACACTGTAAAGATGTCCAGCTTAGTCCCAAAGCTGCCTTTCCACTCCTGTCAGAGCTCAGAGCAGCCTTGTAAGAAGCAAAACAAAACCCTGAGAACAAATCAGACATCCCCAACAAGATAGGCCAGTGGAAATCTCCCACTCTGAAACCCTGTTCAGTGGTGTCATGAGAAAGATACAAGTGTGGCTCTGCTGCCATAGCTGTGACCATTCATATTCAGTCAGGTCTGGACTTGGTAAATGGATACAGGCTATAAAAACTGCAGCTGAAAATGGCAGCTTGGATAAATCTCAAACTACTCTTTGCTTCAGTAGAAGGGTTTGTTTAGGTAGCCCCATTAACAGCCCACAACTCTTTAGGCAGTGGGATGAGAGGAAAAGCAAAAGCATGCTCATGGCAGGGAGCCTCACACAACCCCAGGGCCATGGCAAAGAGCAGGTTTCCTTTACAAACAAGCTGCATTCAATCCTAAGGTGTTTGGGGTGTTAGCCACGACCATAAGAGGAGTCTTAAGGCAATCTGTTTCTAAAAAAACCCACCCAGTTTTCATTGTTCCTGTTGCAAAAAAGCATTTAAACACTTTTGCTCTGTTACAAGCAAAGAACACTGAGCCAGCATAGACCTAGAACTGCCTCAGCTTTCTTTTTTCAATGAATCAGTGATTTACTTCCATTATTTATACTAGAAAACAGCAGGATTTCCAACTCCTGTAATTAATTTTCAATACTGTAGAAGACTGAGCACCTGATTCACTGACTACAAAGGGGACCAAAGCACATGTTTCAGTTTAAGCATGTGACAAACTATTTCAAGTAATCAGGGCCAAGGAAGTGTGCAGTGGTATCTGCTGTAGGTGCTTCCACAGCATCATTTTCCTCCTCCTCTGCTGACATGAATCAGTGATATCTTGCCACTGGACTGGCTGACCTATTAAAAATGTATCTGGACATACAGCTGTACCCTGTGATATACAGTTGGCTCTGTTCCGTCAGATTGATTTAGAGAAAGGAATATGCTTATCTGGAAAGGTAAAAATCACAAGGCAGAAAAGGAACAGCTGGCAAGACTTAAAGACAAAGGGGAGGCTCTCTTCAGACACTTTTCTTGTATAATTTATGCTGTAGACATTTTACTCCGTCTAATTGCCCCATTTCAATCTAATGTCAGTTAATCAATGACTTCTGCATAGCATGGAGGTGAACCCTGGATGCAGAACAAATGCATAAATTTGGTCTGCCTTTTTGCAGGCTCTACTTACAGAGCCTCATCTTTTGCATTTGCTTTCTGGAATTGAAATTTCTTCTCTTTTGACTCATCCCCAGCAAACACCCACGCTCTCCCTCTTTTGAGTCACAGTGTTTTTGTATTTTTAAATCATGATTACACTTCTGAAAAATGTAGATTTTTGAAGTACCTCACCACTGCTTTTTACTACTGTTGTTTTATTATTCTACTATTTTTATTTGGAAGGTCTGCTTCTCCAGTCCCTCCAGGTGGTAAGATCCCAGATATATCATGAAACAAACATTGTGACTTTTTGCCTTACTTCTACTGTCTTGATTTCATGCCTTTCTTTCCCTTACTCAATATATTCAACCTAACTTTTAAAATGAGAATATATTATCCCAAGTACTTGGAGGGACCCACAGGTTTTTTTAATCTTCTAGGCTAATCTATGTAGAGCAGTTGGAAACAAAAAACATTCAGAGATTATGCCAATCAAACCCCACATGTAAAGGATCTGATTTGGCAGGTGCTCCAGTCTATGACTTTGTGGGATGAAGCCCATATTCTTCTATTACCTTCACACTAATACTACATTTAAACAGACACATATCCAAATACACTTGTAGATATCCTGGAGGAGAACTCTGCACCTATCCCAGAGAAGCAGACTCTTTTGTCTCCTTCAAACTTGCCTATTAGGATCTGGGAAAATAAATAGAGAATGTTTCATATTTTTTTAAGGAAAACTTAAGCAATGGCTTAACTGAGTGGAAGGCTTGAAACCTTTAGGTAGTTATGCTCTGTCCTCCTGGATAAGCCTTGTATGGAGTTGGACAAAATATAGGGAAATCATTAAAGTGACAATGTTTTCCATATTTTTTCCTAAATGGAGAAATGCAACATAAGGTGCTTTATTTATCCCTTTTCTTGTATAAGCTATTCTGCTAAATGTATGAAACAGCACCCCAGGTTTCTTAAGAGGTGGATATTTATTGAGGAGGTATTTTTGAGAATTTTAACTTGATCCATTCTGCTGCAAATAACTGTAGTTCTCTTGAAACAATGCATGCAATTTGGATCAATTAATTGTCTAACCCTCTGTCCCAAAAAAAGCCACTAAGACAAACCCTCCAGCTTCTTCTCAGCTCCCAGCCACCACCACCACCATCCATGTGGTTTTTGCACAGCCTGCACAAAACACATGGATCCCAGGAGGCTTGTGCTTTGATTTACAAAATTCTTGAATCATAGCTTGGGTTTGCACAGAATAGATAGATGCAAGATCAGGCAGGTGAGCAAGCATTGATTACCACAGAAACCCCTTGGCTGCACAGGAGATCAAAGGAGAGCACAGCCACAGCTGCAGCTGTGTCAGCTCAGTTTCCACCAGCTGCATCCCTGCAGGAGCTGCAGCCCCTGTCTCCATGTCTCTGAGGAAAATCTAGAACACTAGATCTGAAAAGCTATTGCAGAACAACTGCTCCAAGATATTATATCTAGCTACTTTTTTATTCTCCTAAGAAATCTTGCCTTTCTCTTAGAAATAGGTTATAGAGACATGGGGCAAGGCAGGTTCCTCCAAGTTAAGTAAACTCTATTGCAGTATTTACTTACCTCAACTAACCCATGTCTTCTTCCAGCAGGACAGGGAGGCAGGACCAGGACCAGCCACAAAACAGCTGGTGGGGAGAGAAGGGCACTTCAGCCACAAGTCCCAACATCAGGCACATTCACAGCAAGGACACAGGCCTGAGGGCCAAGCTTAGGGGATATTCTACAGGTCAGGGTCAAAAGCAGGTACACTCCAGACTGCCAGGACAGCTCTGTCACCAAGCCTGGGCACCCTTGCACAGCCCAGAGCCCACATCAGCAGGCCAGGGAAACTGGACAGCAACAACCCTACAGCACTGTTAAGAAACAGGGGGCTACAAAGGGCTGAGCTTAAATCCTGAGTCCCTGGAGGGGGTGGGATGCCCCAGGTGAGGCTGGTCAAGGGCATTAATACCTACCAGTGCCTCAGGGCACCTGACACCTCATTTATTGTTCAATTAATTTCTGTGCACATTTACAGCAAAGTGGGGGGTTTAGACTGCATTATGATGTGGTTAAAAACAACAAAAAATGTACAGAACTCCACCAAAGCAAACCCCAGCTAAGTCTAGTGAAAATATTGAGTGAGACCTCTATTAAAAATACCAGCTGTGTTATGGAGCCTTAGAAGGGATATGAAGTTTTATTCAATATTTCCTGGTTGAACTCAACATTCTGCTCAGGGAGCTACAGTAGTGCACAATCAAAACCTTCTCTTATTTACCACAACAGTCTACTGTATTGGGTCACATTGTTGCTGGTACAAAAATTATTTAACATCATTTTTCTGCTGTAAATTACAGCTCTAAAATTTTCCATATGCTTTATTCAATACACATTGAATGTCATATTAATTGTTCCAAAATAGGTGGAATTTGTCATCAAAGAACAGATCAAGATCCCAGTAACTTAAAACAGCCTTTTTTTTCTGCCTGAAAAGAGTAGGACTACCTGGGGATATTTTTTTCTTTTGCCAAAGGAGAAAATCAGACCGATGAGAGTTTAGCTCATCAGGAAAATGTATAATGTATTTTATCTTCAGTTTTTGAGAAAACCCTGTGTCAGAAACGTGTATTGTAGGTGGAATAAATTCACTGCTGTATAAAATTAGAAATCATTCTGAGATCACATGTAAAACAAACATGGTCAACAATAAGGTTGTTTTAAAAGCTGTTTGAATTGTGGTTATGTTCCTCTTCTAATATACTATCATTAGTAATTTATTGATCTCAAAGTGCTTGGTATTTCAAAGGCTTTGATTAACATTTTCTCCAAATATAAGAAAAAAATCTATTGTGCCAGTTAAATGAGCAGTCTGAAGTCTGTAGTGTGTGCCGCTTTACAGGACAAAACAGTAGCAAAAGGAAATAAAAGCCAGTGTCAATCTTCAATGAAATTAACACAATTTAAAGCTGCTCCAGGCAAAACAATGAAATCTGTAATTTATCAGCCCTGGATAACATCACCAGGAGAATTATTTAATGATTAACTACAGTGGGCTGGAGCCCGAGGTGAGGCGTATTGGCTTACGGCTGCTCTTGGAGTGTGCTCTGCCTCAGAGCTGAAACACAGGCCACTGCCACTGGAGAATAAACCCCAGCAAGGCTGTCCTGCTGCCTGGACATGACTGGGGTGAGGGGAATATGGAGATAACCTCTTCACCAGCTTTGCAAGTGTAGGAGTGCTCTGGACTGGCAATGAAGGCATTGGAGGAGCTTTAAATGCAAAACCAATAAAACCACTCACCATAGGAAGGGCAGAAGCTGCTCTGTCACTGACGCAGATTAAATCATTGACCCTTATAGAAACAAGATTTCACACCAAGTATTTTTTGCTATAAAGAACTGAAAAGGGGAAGGAGCTTCATGTTAGTATTTAATATTGTAACTTAAGTACTGGCAAATTACATTTCTGCGCTTCATGGAAGAAATCTGCTACTGTGACTAAACAGATTTTTGTGTCAGGGCTTAATGATGGGGCTCAGAGTGACCAGGGGAAGCCACAGGGAGAGGTGCCACATTTATCAGCCTCCCATGGGGTGCAGAAACACAGACAGCATTCCAGAATGGAGAACCAACAACCTCTCTGTGTCCTACAAATGAGGAAAAGGGGACTAACTATAAAGTTGCTGGAATCACAGAGAGGCCAAACTGGTGTAACCAAGAGCAGACAGCCTTGGGAATTACCTAATAATGGTTTGTGAGCACACTTGCACCTCTCATCATTGCATGTAGCTGGGTTGCTCAGCTTTGGTGACCACTGCTGGATGTTCCCCTCCCAGCCTCTCCCTGCACATTTCACAGCACCAGCGTGGATAGGCTCAGCCAGCCCAGCAGTGCAGGGTGTCTGTGGCCAGCACCCTGCAGGGTCACCCATGTCCTGCCCACCCCCAGCACAGCCTCAGCTTCACATGGAGGGCACAGCTCAGCTGGGCAAGGCAGAGAGGTCCATCCCAGCAGTGCCACCCAGCATCTGCTCCTGGGGGCAGCCACAGGATCCCTACACACCTGAAAGGGATAATTCCATGCAGTACTTGGGACAGTCAAAGAGCTGTTGGCTTTTCCATGTGGCTGAACAGATCCCAGCAGAAGTCTGAGCTCCAGATTTGGCCCTGGCCCTGGCCCTGCCACTTTCTTGCCCAGGGCTGCTAGCTTGGTCCTGGCACCTGCCAGCTTTAGGATGGGGATTCTGATTGTAGATGCATGAGAGACTCCACCAGGATGGAGTCAGAAAATCTTGGAGCAAATGTATTTCCTCTCCTGGGAGCAGCGCTCTGTCTGTGAAGCTAGGCCTCTGCATGGCTTTCTATAGCCAATGAGCAAGGAAGACATCTAATTCCTTTTATTATATTTTGTAGCCTGAAGACAGTGAAAGTGTTGAGACAGAAATATCCTTGATCAACATCTCTATCATGCTAATCAAATAGCACATGGCCTGTTGATTTAATAATGCATTTTGGCTATAGAGATGCTAAGAGTGTGTAAAGCACCTTCATTTTTAAGTATTATAGTCATTGCAATCCATTGGGACATTAGCTGTGTGTTACCTTGGTCATTTTGTGTCTGGGATCTTTCACATTTGTCATTTTTATGCACTCTTCAAAATGTCTTCAGACTGGCAGATCCTTTTTCATTGTAACTTCTGGGATGAACATCAACAAAGTTCTCATCGCTACAATTAACAAAATAAGGCTGTGTCTCCAAAAGACAGTTGTCAGTAATATCTATACACAGATTGTACTATTCTCCCTCTAAGCCTTGCTGCTGATTAACACGGTGGGTTTTCTCCTGAAGAATATGTTGTTTTTCTAGTTTGCTATTAGCTTCTACAAATGACTATGTGATGCAGTTTTGTGTCTCCAAGCCTACAGTAAATGAGAAACATTTTGTAGAATTTTCTTTTGCTCTTGAATTTTTCAACATGCACATGGGATAAGAATGTAACAAGACTCCAATAGAATTTTATAATTGGATCAAAACACAGTTCACCCACATATGAGCTGGATTGGTTGTGATAGATGTCAGGAGAAATTCTAAGGCAATACTAAAATTCTTTTATTCCATAACTGCCAAATAAAATAGTACTAAAAGCCCGTGAGCAAAAGCCTCCTGGTTTGGCTGGGTTTAAATAGGAAAAGAGTAATCAGATAGTGGATGAGGCATCAGTAAAATCAAATTATGTGAAGCCAAATGATACAAGTGCCATACCACCCTCCCTACCTCCATTTCTGTTTCAGTTCTGAACACATTAATCATGGTTAGATCATTTACACCTTGAATCCAAACCAGGTATGCTATCCCATCTTTGGGAATAACCAAAGGCTGACACCCCTATCAGTGTGTGTAATATCTCCTTGCAGCTCCTCTGGCTGCTATTAAGACCTCATCAGCTCCGGTCAGCCCCCAGATGGGTGTGTGAATGTCTTTCTGGGTTACTTACACTAAAGCTGAAATACTGACGCGCCTGCTTCCAAGAAGAGGCAGTGATGTTTCTTCAAGGGTCTGCGGGCTGGTGCCTGACCCCACCCTTCTGGGCTGAAGGGCCCGACTGGCCCCACTCTGCAAAGCCGAAGTTTCCAGGGACCCCCTTCATCAGTCCCGCCCCATGGCCGGGCTGTTGCCCCTCCCTAGAGCTGCTGTCGGTCCAGGAGCCTCCTGGCCCCAGAGCTCAGCCTCTTTTCTCCGCGCCCTGCCTCCCCAGCCCTTGCAGCGCTGAGCTGTGCCACACGGTGCCATGTGTTCTGAGCCGGGGAGCTCAGGTGGGCGAGCTGCAGATAACAGCAACCCTTCCTACACGGGGAGCTGCGCACCGAGCTGCCTCCCCGGGCGCTGCAGGACCCGGCTCTGACACGCTGAACTCGGCTCCGAAAGCGTGAGTGGAGCAAGACAGCCACTGCAAAACGCTCCTATTCCTTCACGAAACACAAGGAGAAGCCGTGCTGGAGCGCTCCTGGGGTGAGCTCAGCCCCTCCGGGAGCAGCCTCGGGGCGCGCAGCAGCCGCGCCGGGGATGAGCTCACCCTGCCCCGGCCGCCGGCTCTGCCTTCCCTCGGCGCTCACGGCGTCAGCCGGACCCGCGCTCCCAGGGCAGCGAACAAAAGCAGGGAGGGCGAAGCAACCGCCAGCCCTCCCGAAGCCCCGGTGCAGCCTTCCATTGTGTGCAGTGCCTAGACTGTATGTCAGGGATGCAACATAATTAATTAGATTTAGATTAGATGAGAATACATTAGACACACTGAGACGCTACCTTCCTGCCTGTCCATCGCTGGAAGAACTGGGCAGTTTCTTTCCTTATGCATATTCCCTTAATAATATATTTGTCACAAGGATTCTTCCTACACCCATCTGGCATATAGATATTTTTCCAAATTTGTCATTTTTTATGTTCCAAAACCTATTTTACTTCAGATGCTTTCATAATGAAGCAGCAAAAGCCTGCCATAGCTTGATATATGGAGCAGAAATCACATCTGTGCCAGGCTGTTTTCTAATCAGATAAAGCACTGAATACCTGCAGCGCTTTTTCTTCTGGCCTTTGAATAGATGTACCTGAGTGTCTTCCAGTGCTTGTCTAGCTTTGCATTCACAATTACTACAAAATACCATTTCTACTTCTTGCTTTCAGCTAATTTCAGTGCTTTTAAAGCAAAAGAAAAAGAACCATTAGAATTGCCTAGTGGTCCCACACACAATGCAAACCATGGAAAGTCATTCTGCAACTTGGGCATCAGCCCAAACACTCGTGCTTGAACTAGAGTGTACTTTCCAGAAGGACATTTGCCCTCATTTCTCCTTTCAGTGCTGTCAATCACACCATATAATTTAGATATCTGCTACTAGTGAGGAGTGAAATGGGCAACAGAGTGGGGACTTCAGTGAGCTTGTTCTTACCAAATTTGTGCTGCAGGCAGAAGGAGAAAGAGGCGTGATGTCCCATTTTCACCAGCAGCATTAGTCTGTGGTGCAAGGGACTTCACTTAACAGAGTTGTAGGAAGATGCTTCTACCTTTCTCTGAGCCTTCACTTGCCCTGCTGTGGCCTGGCTCCTCAGCACTGCCTGGCCCCTTTGCATACACTCAAACAACAGGCAAGATGGATTCTGCAGGAGATAATTTCATCTGAAGGCACATTAACTCCCCAGACACGCTGTCTGCTTCTTGTGGTACTTCCCAGGAGAGGCTTCGTTGGCACAGCAGAGACAGGAAGGCTGATGGTTTGTGGCACTCCCCTATGCCAAATCCCGGGAGAGACCTCCTCCTACTTTGAATTTCCTCTGTTCATATAAAGCAAAAGGACAATCTGAGGTATTGCTCTCAGTATAGTTCAAAACACAGTTTGAAGTGTGAATTTTTCAATATTTGAAGCATTGGCTTTTATGATTTATTTATTGATATTCCAGGACAAGCATCACAGAGTGAGGCTGGTGCCTTCTCCAAATATAACAATCATTGAATGAATAGCAATATTTTCATAGACATTTTGTCCATTACCATGCAGATAAATTTTGTCTCTGTATAATAACACAAAGACATCAAGATGATAAGATCAAGCATGCTGGAGAAACACGAAAAAACTCAACTCTGAACCACGGCAGTTCATATTGTTTCATTTCTGACAACAGCATGCACTTTATGAACACAGCCTGCCTTTATAGTGGGTGTGACTCAGGCATAGGAGGTGTGCAGGGTTTGCTGCCTTTTATCCCTTGAGTCCACCTTGCAATATTGCTGGTATCCGTGTGTAACAGATAGTGTTGTGCACTGGGCTGGAAGATAATAAATAGATGTGAGCTGATGATTTACAGGAGGGTGCTTGGAACTCCTTGAACCACTGGGGAAGGGAAACTGTGCTGGTACAAGGTTGTGCTGTCAACCTCGCAATAGTTTTTCCTCTCTCCCGAGGGCAATTTCTCCAAGACGTAACTTGCTTCCTGCCTCATCATCTGGAAATTCACAAATCAGAGGAATTGTGGTTAATTACTAAAATGGCTGATCCATAGATCCTTAGCTGTCAAAGCCTGGGGGGAGGGGTTTAATTGTTGTTTTCCTCTGAAAAGACTTCTCCTAAAGTGATGAAATAACTCACATTAATGAAGATTGCAAATAGAAGACTTTTGTGATTATTTCCAGTTGTTGCAAGAATTGCTTATTTAAAATGCATTTCTTTCTTAAGTGAGGAAACTGAAATTTCTCCAAACATCCAGAATAAATTTGGCCCTAAAACATTCTTAACAAAGGATGAATGCATATCCAGGCTACCACTGCATGTGATCTCTGATCATACAGTAGTTAAGTTATACAATCACAGTGATTTATGGTACTAAACTGTGGAGCCTCATATCTGCAGGGGTGTGGGTAAAGGGGTGGAACTCTCATCAATCAAAAGACTATACTTGTTCGGCATTTGGATAATTAAGGCAGACAGTAAAAAAGCATGAAATAATATTTTAAAAAATGAAATAGGAATATCTATTTGCATAGTGTTATTAAGCAATACAGTGCTGAGACATCTTTTCAAAAAGCTTGCCTAGAAATCCACTTATTATCTTGTAGCACTTGATATATGTGTTCTCCAAATTCATGCTGAAGGTATTTGTGGAGTTGTTATATAATACACATACTGTCCTCGACTTAAAAAACAGGTTTACAAATAAAGGCCATCTTTTCAGTTTATTCCAAGACATAAACAAAACAAAACAAAAAGGATGAAATTTTAAAAGCACAAGAAATTTTAAAGTGCAAAATTCTTAAATTTCACTCATCCTATTGAAAGTGCTTTTCTTTCAATTCACCAATCCCAGGTAGTCAGGCATAATGAGGGGATAGTGCAGGGGAACTGTGTTAATCAAACAATGTTCAAAAAAAAAGTTTAATTAACTGCATATTTTGTAAAAGCCACATTTCATTACTGTTTGTTAGGAAGATGGAAGCATGCACTGGAAACACTAATTCTAATTATTACTCGAAGTGGGAGTTTTTGGCAGAAGGTCAAGGAATAATAGAAGAATGTGTGAATCTGTGCTACAGCATAGCAGTAAGACTAATCATTTGAATACATCCAGTTGCTTTTTCTTGGACTGTCTGTGTGCTGTTCAATGTTCTGGATGAATCTAACACAATCAGCCTGTTCTCTGGTGTATATCCACTTCCTGCTGACTCAGGGCAGCTTGCCTCTTCTGCCATTTATTAAAATGAAACATTCCTATTAAAACACCATTTTTCAGAGAGATGACCAAATAGATATTAGTAATGACATTATTAAAACTATTTTGTTTAAAATGAACTGTCACACTTTTGTGTTGCAAAGCAACACAAACAAATCTATTTCATTTACTGAGAGATTGCTTTGAAAAGCTGGATTTCTTTCTTTCTATTAGAAGGTATTGCAGAGGGGATGTGATGTGTGCTCCAGGAAACCTCCAGCTTTTATAGCTATTAGAAAGGAGAAATGTTGTTTCTAGTACTCTCCATAGCAAATAATGTATAATTCATGGATTTCATTAACAGGCAAATATGATCCATGGTCTCCAATGTTTTTATCTCCTAATAATCTATTAATGGTTTTAAAAGTAAAGGGTAATAGAAACATTTTGTATGAGCAACATTTACTTGTGGCTGCCTATATTCTTCTCTAATTGTATAATATAAGCATGTATAGAATTAAAACAGAAACAATGGAAATTAATTAACCTATGACTTTCAAATAAATATTTATTGAATATTAGGTCACATGGCCAATAATTTGAGATTTGCTAGTGAAAGACCCTATTTTCATCAGATGACAACATGCCTTAGCAAAATAGTGCTAGGAAGTGGACAGGTACCTGCTTCACAACTGCTCTTGAAATGACCCCTAGATTTGGAAATGAGATTTGCATTGAGATTTCAGCTTCCCCATGAAACATGGATGGGACGAGACACAAAGAAATTTAACATACATCTTAAAGACTTGGACTTTTTTGGTTCTCTTTCTAACAGCGGTGGATAGATGAGAGTTCATGAGGATGCAACCTTGTTTAATGTTTCAGGATCAGCTACTCTTCACTTCCATGCTATATCTAAAACACTACGAGTTGTCAGTCTGAAAAAATGCCAAAACCCACTTCTTGCTTTGTCAGAGCAAACACACAGCAACAGCAGATAATCCCAGATTTTGGTTTGGTTTATTTCTGAGCATTTGCTGCTTGCAGGTTTTCATGTTTTGCTTCAAATTTTCTGCAGCACAACCCCTCACCTGATACCCCAGCCCTTTGCTGAGCCACTCACCTTTCCCTCTCCACAGGAGGATCTGCCAAAGTAGGATTTACTTCTGTATCAGAAAACATACAAAGAGAAACAGTGCAATACATGGCCACATCTGCTCTTTGTTAAAAAATCCATTTAAAGTAATGATGCTGTAGGCAACAATAAACCATTTTAATCAACTAATGGAAAGAAACATCCTGTCAAGGACAGTTTTGGTGATTTTCATTTTATAACCCATAAGCACTGGACAGTGTTTTAGACCAGGGTTGAGGACTTGGAGTCTGAAGAGTTTGTTTGAGGATAAGAAGAAAAAAATAATATGTCAATCTCCACGGCGTCTCTCTATATTTCTAACAAAAAATATTCCTCATATCACATAAACATGAGAAGAATTATGGACTTCTGAACATTTATTAACAAATAAATAAAGGCTTTTTAAAAAACAAATGCATATATGATGTAAAAGCCCGTTATTGTACCAGTTACTCCCTTCCTAGAATGCCAATTTGTCACAGAAATGAGAACAAATTATGTAAGGTTGGGAAACACAGACAGGACTTTGAATCAGCACCTTAGCTCATCCCTTTGTGGGTGACTCTGTGGCATGCAGATCCTGATATGCTTTAATCTTTTAGTGTGGTGATCTTTTTCAGGCTGTGACTGAAAAGGCAGTCTCTTATCCCCATTCTTGTATGTTATACCTTTATTATATCTTCCCCCACTTTGAGGCATGGAAGAACACCTGTGTACTCACAAACCTTCCAGAAATGAGAATTGCCTGAAAACTACTGCTGTGTGAATTTGGGAAGCTAGGTGGTGGGTCCACCATGAGAGAGGTGGCTCAGAAAAGAGTTTATTCATACTGACCCACATGTGTAGAAAAAAAGTTGTTTTCTTTAGCAGAGGGTACCTGTCAGTAAAACAATCACAATCGCATTCACAATGAAAATATGCCATTTTGTATGACAAAAAGACCTGTTGGTACATAGGCTTCACAGTTCATTACAGATTTCCTTAATTAAATGAATGTAACAAGTTGATTAGGCTTGAGAAGCTCTAAGAAAAGTCAGATCCATTTATACTGAAAAGTAGGACTCGGAAATAAATTATTCACAGTTGATTAGACTAAGACAAGCATTTCTCAAACATTTCTCAATACTTCAGAAAAAGCGACATATTGAACTCTATTTTACTGTGAGGCTCAAAATGGCAATTAACAGTCCTAAGCTGCATATAAAACCCAGTATGAACCACGTTTACAAGAACATTGTGTGTGAATCAAATTACTTTATCTTTGGTTTGAAGAACTTAGAAATAATTGCCAATAAGTATTCATGTATAGGACCAGTTTTTTGAAACAAGTTATATTAATTACTACTGGTGTCAGGAGTACGTGTAGGCGATTTTATTAGACTTAATGTATTTAGTGAAACTCCCTGAACTGTAGCTGGTTTATTTCTGTAGAGGATGAAATCTTTAATATAACTTTATTATTCTTACTTTCTAATATTGTATTTATTTCTAAATGAAATCCCAGTATTTGATGCTTTTGTTGCATTCACAGAGAATACTGGGATGAAGCACAGCAATGTATTTATCCTCCAGACATCATGTAGACATGGCTTTCTATAGACCCCACTTGTAAAATACATTCCTTTCAAGCTGGATGTATTTAGAGCCCTTTCCATTTGTACCCATACCAGGACCCTGACACAATGATGAGTGGAAGCTCATCCATGAAAGAATGTGAATGGGAAAAAAAATAGAGGGAGAGGAAAGGTCCCTAAGATATGAACACTGAAAAATCATAGAAATTCTTGATGATTTTCATTTAGCAGCTCTTTCACTTCTAGCAACATTTTTATCAAAGAGGGAGTTCCTTGAACTTTCTACATCCAAATTACTAAGAAAATTAACAAACAAATTGTATCAGCAATTCTGTCAGTAAATAATGCTAGGAAGGCAATACCAAGATATCCATACAAGTGAATGATCAAATCTTAGCATATATCTAACAGCCTTTCAAATTATATGACTTGTGGATTTGCTTTCTTTTCTGTTTTCCTTACCCACTGAGGCCATACACCCAGGCCATTTCCAACACTGCAGTGACAGTCAAGCTGTCCAGAGCAGCTGCATAGCTCAGGACACTCCACTCCAATTGTCACAGCTGCGGGATGGGCAAGGGCACAGCCTGCCTGGCACAGAAACAGGCACTGAGGGGTCACAGGCACAGAAAGAAACAGGCACTGAGGGGTCACAGACACAGAAACAGGCACTGAGGGGTCACAGGCACAGAAAGAAACAGGCACTGAGGGGTCACAGGCACAGAGACAGGCACTGAGGGGTCACAGGCACAGAGAGAAACAGGCATTGAGGGCTCACAGGCACAGAGACAGGCACTGAGGGGTCACAGGCACAGAAACAGGTACTGAGGGGTCACAGGCACAGAAAGAAACAGGCACTGAGGGCTCACAGGCACAGAAACAGGCACTGAGGGGTCACAGACACAGAAACAGGCATTGAGGGGTCACAGGCACAGAAACAGGCACTGAGGGGTCACAGGCACAGAAAGAAACAGGCACTGAGGGGTCACAGGCACAGAAAGAAACAGGCACTGAGGGGTCACAGACACAGAAACAGGCACTGAGGGGTCACAGGCACAGAAACAGGCACTGAGGGGTCACAGGCACAGAAACAGGCACTGAGGCATCACAGGCACAGTGCCACTGTCTCCTCCCTCCTCCAGGAGCAAGCTCTACACCAACAGGAGGGTTGAAGGAGTAAGGCAATAAAGGCAAAACAATGTGGCACTTCACCATCATCCATATTTTTCATCACCCAGTTCCAAAGGTATTATCTTGAACATGTCAGTCCCATGCAAAGGTTTACTGAAGTCTGCAAACATCCATATTTCAAGGAACACAACAGTTATGCACTTTGCTGGTGTGATATAAATTAGCAGTTTCCCCCTCTTCATTGCCACAATAAATCGACACAGAAGAACCGTTGGTATATACAACAACATCAAAGAGCCTGGAATAGAAATAGTGAATTGCAGTTATAAAAATAAATTCCTATAAAGAAGAGAGAAGTGAAAAGGAGACGAATGTTCTAATCTTACCTTCATCATAATCTTATTAGCATTTCTCAGTGAGTAGTTCAAGTACCAGTCTATACTCTTATGAATCTGTCTCATAAATATGTCAAGTGCAAAGTATAGTTATTTTAATAGTCTGTGTTGGTGGGCCATCATGGATTTAATTAAGAGACAACTAGTGTATGAAATATGACACAAAAGCACCAAACTAAATGGAGAAATGTTTTACTGCAGATTTAAATCAGGGACACAGAAGTAATGGTGATCTGGCCTTACAAACCTACCTACATTTAATTAACGCAGACCAGCACAGATCTGTTCATGTAGAGAAAAAAAAAAAAAAAGAGGCATTAAAAATAATGATTTAAGCTATACTATGTTATTTATAAAGACATTTGCATTATCTCCAACAGCATTATGTTATTCATAAATGTGTGTTAGTTTGTGGCTCTTAAATTAATTTTCAAAAGCTAGAAATGCACCTCTAATAAGAATTAGTGAAATACTACTTTCAGCTATCCATTTTTCCAAAATGAAGCCTTTATTAAGTCTCCTGCCTTCCTTTGAAGGGTCTCAGAATGCTCAAATGATTCTGTTACAAAATTGCCAATATCCTTCTAAGGTTGCAATGAAAACTGCTATTTTCCACCCAAATCTGCTTTCTCCATCTTTCCCCATCTATTCAAAAAATGAGGGCATGCTCAGCACTATGAGTATGCAGGATTAGATGTTTGAGCAGCACACACTCCTTCCTGCTATCATTTTAGTGCACTGCTTTGACTTGATAGGAGATTTGGCAAGATACACTGGTTTTAAGAAGCAGTAGAAGAGCATATATTTTCACATTTAAATTCCTTAAATTCCTACTTATGAGTTTAACTCTATTTTAGAAAGAAAGAATCCAATAATTCCATGAAACCATTCCAGTATCTTGAACTAATCTTGCAAAATCATTGACTGCCAACAACACCAGTTGGACTGAACTTGAAAGCAAGGCTTACTATTGATTTGTAAGGGCACAGAAGCAGATTCTGACAATAAACAGTTAAAGTTATGCCTGTCTGGCTGTGAGAGTTGATACTTGGGTCAACTACAGGGACCATATTTATACATGATTTTCAGGTCTAAGACTTTTCTTTCTATTAACCTGATCCAACAGGTACTAGCTATTTCATGTTAACTTTTATCAATTCAAGTGGCTTCCAGTCATTTAGAATAGAATAACCTTTAATTGGTTGGTTGGTGTAACAGGCAGTTAAAGTATTCAGAGATTTTATTAACCTTTTATTACTAAAGGAGACGAAAAAAGACAGTAGCCAGAAAGCATCATTAAGTGAACTTACTCCTTATTTTCAGAAAACTCAGAGCTGTGGACTCTAGGTGCTCTCCAAACACCATAATTTGGACTGCCAAGAATGTAATAAAAACTGTAAATTGACACAAAATTGAAAGTACTTGGAAGAAATAAATTCATAACTATTTTTTGGTGAAGAAAACATCAAAGGTTTGCAACTCAGCCTGGAAGGCAAAAATGGATAAAAGGATAGAGCCTATAGTTTCAAAATATTTTTCTCTTTAATGAACAGTTGAAAATATCCATAAATCTCTTCCAGTTTCACTGTATTTAAAAAGCAGTCAAATCTTTTGTGCCTGACATGTTTACAGTAAATCTATTATCATCTGTCATGTTTGCATAAATTGTCCAAAAGTTCAGCTTGTCTTGGCTGTCTTTCAGTATTCATTAGTATTGAAGTAATTTTTGGAGTAAATGAAAGGGAAAAATGCCCAGAAATTGAGATAATGCATAGAAAGAATGAGGCTTCATATAACTAACAAGATCAAACAGAGCTTTATTCAGCTAAATTCACAGAAATTTTTTTTTTATTGAACTAACCAGTATGTAAGTGTGTAATAAATAACCAAAGACAATCAGGACGAAATTCTAAATAATATATGATAAGGTAGCAATATAATCCCAAATAGGTATTTATATGGACACCTAACTAATCGAATGACTCTTGTCACAGCTCTGCTGTGAGCTGGATTTAGTATACCTTTGCACCTTCCTCTGACAGTAAGAATTACAGTGCAGAAACATAATGTGAGTCCAAATCTTTCAACTTCTTCCTCAATTATGAAGACAAATATAATAAAAATGGAGAAAATAACACTGACAAAGATCTGCCATAGGGGTACAGCCTGAAACACAGGGCTGGCTGAAGCTTCTGTATGAGGGTAGACACTGCACAGCTGAGGGCCCCTGCCTTCTCACAGGACAGAGGATTTGGGTGCCTCCAGGCTCCGGAGTGTGTCCTGGCTCAGCCGCCCGCCCCAGCCGGGAAGTTCCCCGGCACCCAGAGCCCACCTGCTCCTCTCCCAGCCTCAGCACAGGAGGTGCCCCCATGGCCCTGCCTTGCAGTGCTTGGCTGTGCCATGGGTGTTTGCAGGAGGCAGCACGAGCATGGCCCCCTTCCCTTCAGGGAGGAACAAACACTGAGCAGTCAACTTCTCCACAAACACCATCAAATTCGAGAGCCTCCTCTGAGGAATAATTAGAAGCACTTTGGGTGGCATTGTAACTGGAGCATCTAAACACCTTTTGAGTCCCTTGTAGCAAAAGGTGATTAAAAGGGCTGAAAATCAAGGACATAATTTTACTGAGTCACTCAAGTAACAAAGGGCAAATAGGTAAGAAATAGCCATATTGCCTCACTGCAACCAAAGGAACAAGGAAACCCAGAGCTTTCCAGACTGGACTCCCACGGAATCAAACCTGAAGGTGTCCGGAAAAAAATTTACCCTGCTCTACACTCCACACAATGTGTTCATTAGATTTTAAAATAAGAGGCCACTGTATCTCTTAGCCTCAGGGCATGTTTTCTTGTGATTTCCATTAAAAGTCTCGTTGACAGCAGGGTTTGTTCAATGAAGTGTGAACATAACAATGGTTTTACAGAGTTTTATAAAGTAACTTATATTCACAGAAAGCTCCCCACACCTCTGTATCAAAAACAATTTGCGGAATTAAATATTTAACAAACAAGTTTGAGATCTGCAGTGATTAAATTAGTGAGATAATTAGCAAGATATTTAAGGTTAATGTTTACAAGTAGGTTAATTATATCCTTTTCCAAATCTCTGTTTTCATTTCATTTGACACATATTGCAATAACAGTGAAAGTGAGTCCATGCTTGCAGAGGTGGCAGGCAAGGCAGCATGTGTCACCAAAGGTGACCAAATGCACACTTCTGAGGGAACTTAGAAGGAACAGCCTTAGAGCCTTATGTTCTTCATGTCCCAGCAATTCTCTGTCTTTTAGGGTGAATTCCTTTGAATAACACTTCAGATCTGTATAAAGAAACATCTTCTACAGGACTTACGGGATTTCATATCTTCAAGTCTTCATATAGCTCTCTGATGTTAATTACAAAAGTCACAGCGTTTAATGCTCTGTACTGAATTTAGTCTACATGAACAGCTTCTGTGTACAAGAGTGCAGACCCAAGGCAATGTAGAGAGCTGAAATTCCCTCTGATTGGATGTTGATGAGGTTACTTCACGTTTACTGTAATGGAATTAAGAGCAGAATCTGCTCCAATGATCAGCAGGATGGTTGTAGAGAATCATGAAGGGAATCATGTGCTTCAATAAAGTTTTAAAAACCTATTTAGCAGCTATTTGTGCAGAGGCAACAGGACATGCCATCTGGATTAACTTACATAAAGCTATTCTGAAAACACGTGGAGTCACTGTGGCCATGGGCTCTGAGAAGCATTCTAAGAAATTCACAGCACTGTGGGGTGCCCTGCCCAGGGGAAACAAAGATTTAGTTAAGAGGTGTGGCTTTGAGTCCCGGGAAGGGGGGACCCCATCCCTCTGCCTTGGGGGAGGTAAACCCGGGAATGGTAAAACTCCACCCTTCCCCTATAAATCCCACCACCCTGCCTCTGTTTGGGGTTCTCTGCCTATGGGTTAAGCTGAGTATGTCCTGAATTGGTGCCACGCCAAAAAGTGGATCCCTGGATTTAAGCAATCAGAGACCCGTCTCGTTGTGTGTCATGCTGGTCACCAGACTTCCCTGGACTTGATCTTGCAGCCACAGAATGCAAAAATACACTATGTTTAAACTTGAATTGTTCTCTGAACTTTTTAAGCTGCAAAATTTGACTAAATGTTGTTTTGTTTGGTTTTATTTTTTTCTATACTTCCCTAGTATAGTGCTGTTATTTGATATATTATTTGATCATTTTGCCATACCATTACAAAACATTAATATGCCCATGCCTGCTGGACACTGCTGATAAGAAGGCTCACAAGACAGGAGCTGGTGCAAATCAGTCTCTGTCCTTTTGAAAAATTAGTTGAAGTAATTTTACATTTTTACTTTTCCAAAGAGACACTGCAGCCATTTCTCTTCCTTTCTTATTTACTGTTTAAACCACTGCAATGTAAACATATACTTCTCTATCCTACATCCCTACTGCCACAGACAAGCCTTCCCCTGTAGTATTTCAGGGGCGAGCACAGAGGTGGGGATGCTCTGGGCTGCGCTGCATTTGCACAAGTGACTGCTGTGAGTATACATACAAGTAGAGCAAATGATTTTTGAAAGGCAGTTAGATACCCAACCAGTAATTGTGTGCACAATTACTGTGATTACACATGTAATCATGGTCATTGTGCTTTTAAATGATGCATGTGCTATTCTAAAAATTCACTGCTGTATTACTAAAATTAATGGGAGCTTTGCCATCAATTTAAACTGATGGAGGATCAAACACTATGCATTGTGGCAATATCCAAGACACATCCAAGAGCAAATGCAATTTTTGCAAGTCATATGATAAATTCTCAGTATATTGAAACAGTAAAAGAGGGATGGGGACATAGTTTTTTTAGCATATGTGGGTATATATTCATTATGCATTCATTAATAAATTATAATTTTTGAATAGAGTTCTGGATTTGATTCAAACTACACTGACATTAAGAGAAAACCAGAGCTCTGGATCAAGGCTTCTTTCCCTAATGTTTCCAATTAGCTCAGGTTATAGAGCTGTGCATGCATTTGTTCATGACGAAATCTTGGGCTTTTGACTGCCTTGTCTTTCAAGTGTTAAACAGGATTTTGCAGTGAAGATGCTGTGCAATACAGTAGGTATAGTGATATGTAGTATTTCACACCTAGTCTTTGTCCATGTTCTAACAATGTGCATTAAATGTGTTACTATTGTCTCTTTTTCCGATTAGTTTACAGCCCTGTAGTTCCAGCTGTTTTATTCTGAAACTCTAAAACCCTGTCACTAGGGAGTTCTGTGTAATTGCCCATAATATGCACCACATTATCCATTTCAGGAACTGTGCTGAAAGACAGCAGCAATAAGGGGTTTTCTAAAGGCAGTCTGGTTTACACTAATGGATCTAACAGGAAGGAAATGCAATTTGAAAGAAGCTGATGATAATGTTCTATTGTTGAATATAATGTTTGATTTAATTATTAACTGTCTGTGATGGAAAGTCAGATCCTGCTCAGTTCTGCTTACAGTTTGATACTCTGCTACCAGTAAAAACAGATGAGATTCAGTCTTAGGATATAAGAGTTCTTTGTAAAGTACTGACATTTAATTGTGCTTTTATAAAATATCAGCTGAGGAACTTCAGTTGCACACTTCTTCCATGCAGACTGGCTTCCTTTTATCAAGCTAAATATACAATATAGAAGCCAACTCTCTTTCATTTTCCCTTGCATAAATCAGGAGACTCTCAAAGTTTAAAATCTGCTGCAATTATTTAAATAAATATGATCCAAATTGAGTCCATATTCACTGCTGTTCATGACCTATTCATTTTTATTTTATTTTACTTTAATGTCATACACATAGCACTGCAGTCAATCTACTGTATCACTGAGAATGTTCACAATGGACCCAAGTGAATTTTTAGGAAGGAGTTAAAATGTGCTGGCATGACTGTACCTACCCTTCTTTTATCAGGAACAGAGGATTTGGCAGCTCGTTTCAGTCCAATTCTATAATTGGTGTTTTGTGATGTCTAGTAAATTGTTGCATTGTGTTACAAAGGTCCCTAATTCCATGGGTGGGTGTTAACATGCTGTAAGGAATGAATTGATTATGGAGAACTCTTACCTGAAATTCCATTATCCTTTCCTCACCATGGTGACTCCTATCAAACTCATTCATATAACGTAATCTAGAAAGAAATAGGTACTGATGCTAAACAGCTGTATTTTCAGAGAAGCTTAAAGGTAAAAAAAATCACAGCTCTTCTGCATGATTCAGACAAAACCAGTGGTTTAACACCACTAGTAAACAAAATAATTGAGCAACATAATTTCAGTTTTGTATTTTGTATCTCTCTGGTGAGATTATTATCTTTGAAACTATCTTAAACAGATGACGAACTGCAGCTGAAATTAAACAATAGTAATGATATTTGGAGTGTATCCAGAATGCAGCTTTTGTTAAACATACCTTTCGACAAGTAGTGCACACAGCATTAGCTCTGTGGGATGCACCTTACTTTGCAAGCTTCAAAGAGATTGGTTACTTTTGTCAGGAGGGTAATAGAAAGAAATTAAATTCCTAGGAATTACACCACCATGCCTCAGATCCCTAACTGATTTTTGACAGCGTAAGAAAAAGTAGAGACCCTGTCCCTGGCATATTTGCATTCTTGATGTCAGTAAACGTCAGGCAAAGAGTATGAAAGAGTCATTAGAGCAAAATCCAACTCACATTTATCTGGAGAGTCTTGCTTGTAATCTGTTTTCTGTTGTAACGATCTGAGAAGATTTTTCTGAAAATCTCAGACATTTTGAATGTTTTGTTTTAGAGAAATACCTAAGATCTTAGATGAAAATATATTCAGCTTTAGCCCATCAGAGCAGATTTCTGCTGGATCTCTCCTGGGTCAAGAACATCATAAACCCAATCTTTCACAGGCTGTTTCACGACTCCTGAAAAGGACTTCTGAAAAGCCTTGCCAGAAACCAACAAATGCCAAAGTGTGCAGCCTCTTTTAAAAAAAATAACAAACCCGCAAAATAGGTATGAGCTGAGGTCAGTTTTTGTTTTGCCTAAAGTTTTCCCTTAGTCTCACTGTTATTCCTACTCCCAATTAAAAGTTTATTGAAGCACTTTGCATACTCTAGTGTACTGAAGAAGCAATTGTTGGAGTGAAAAGGAAAACTGTCAGTTCTGAAAATAGCTTGGACTACTTGTGTGTCATTATCAGTGTGTGCTGAAATATCCAGAAAAATGTGGCTCACACTGCGGATTGGATTAGATACTGACACATGTATGAGCAACTCTCTCCCCACTTTCTCCTTCTGAGGCTCATTTTTACAAAAAACACATGGTTAGAACTGTGCTTTCTGCCATTGGAGTAAATTACAATGAGGCAGAGCACAAAGGAAATTTGTTCTCCATGTGTGTGTAGGATCTGCCTGTAGAGCTCAGTGTGAGAATTAACAGCAGACACGTGTAACCAGCACACTGCAGGGGAGTGGGGAAACAGCCTGCTTCATTTTCTTGAATCCCATGACCAGACCTCAGGTAAAACTGTATGTGTAATCTGAGTGTCAGATCATTTGCAGATGATAAATGCAAGGTTCTGGAGGTCCTGGGAGCTCATTCTCCTATCTCAGCCATGCCAGAACCCACCTGGCCTGAGCATCCCCAGTGCACCCCCAATGCACCTGTGTGACCAATCCACCCACTCATTCCCTTCTTCCTGTCTCAACAAGCAGCACGCTGCACTGTTCATGCTTTGTCTACATCCCAAAGTACTGCTCTGTGTTTGCTGGCTTAGGCATGTCTAAGAGGGGGATTGAAAAGGGTCTCAGTGGCTACACAGAACAGCAATGGAATAAGGGTGAAAATCGTACTCTCAGGGAGACAGAACTGAACTCACGCAGGTGTTTCTCCATGTCTGCTGTGACTCCTCTAGGCAGCAAAACAGGTGAGTTTGCTGCATGCTAATCAGGAAAAAAACATCTGAAATATGCATCTGCACATGAGCATCTGTGCAGAATTTCTCCAAACCGGTTCTCAAGTGCATTTTTTCCCTGTATGGGCCTCTTTTGTACTTTGTTGTGCCAAGAGGCTTATTTTGTATAGGTGGAGAGACCCCTATCCACCAGTCATCAGGGAGTGCTATTAATATGCAACATCTTGAATGCATGAGCTGAATGACAAGCTGGCAGTGTTTGAGAATGTGTGGTCCAAGTTTATGTCTCTCCCTGAAGAGTCGAAAAGCCCCTTCCCAAACTCTCTGCCAAACTGTGTAAGAGATGAAAGAAAGGAGAATGGGTAACCTATTTTTTTGCTTCTCTCCTCCTAATATCTTGACACTATTGTCTCCTTCCCCTGGCCACAGTTACTGTGAATGGTCGAATAGTTTGCTACTGACTTTAAAATTTGAAACAGAACAGGACAGCAGAGTTTTTAATTTTTTTTTTAAATGTTCGTGGAAGAAATAGGAAACGTTTGTTAGACTTTTTATACAAAAATTGTCCTTTGGATTAATGTCTTATTCTCTATCCTTTACCTGAAATGTCCCAACAAAAGTGAGTTAAATTGAGGTCCTGAATTTTAGGCATTTTTGCACTTTGGTTTGGGGCAAGCAGTGTCACCATGCAAGGCTCAACTCAGTGAGTTCTTAAGCCAGGAAAAACTTGCTGAGTGTTTTATGTGCCTGAGTAGCAAGAAAGGATACCAGCGTGTCTCATTATGGATTAGCTTCTGCTGTATCTAGGAAAAATAAATGGGTGTTTCTTGTACTTCTCACCAAGAAGACAGGAAAGGATACAGAGGAAAGGGAAGAGAAGGAATCATACAGTAACCATCCCTGGCCTCTAAACGAGCTGTTCCCAGACATTCTGTGGGGCTCAGGAGCTGGACTCTGCTTGTGCAATTTAGCTGCATCTACTGAGAAGTTCAACAAAGTCCCCCTGCACAAAAACTGTGCTGGATGCTGTTATGACACAACAGAACCATGCTGTGGTTTGTTTGCAGCACTGGTGCCTTAAACACATACCTTTGGCCTTCACCAGCTGTTCTGCTTTGGGGTGATCAGAAAGAATTAGAGAAACAAAGGCTCACAGATTAAAAATTTTCTTCCAAGTCTTGTGATAGAAGAACCAGAAGTACCCAGACATACCCACATGTATCCACATAGCCTAGGAGCAATGTCTACTGTGCAAGCAGAACTGAAACAAGCCCACCCCTGAGACCTTTCCTCAGTACAGTCACTCCCACTGAGTCCATGTGGTCAATCAAGAAGCTTGTTTTACAATTCTCCATGGCAGTGTGGAGTTAGGACCTGGTTTTGCCATACTCGATCCCAGCTGGTTGGGGCCTCCCCAGCCATGAGTTTCAGACCAGCATCTCCCCAGCAGCATCCTTGCTAGAGCCTGGCCTGATCAGCAAACAGCTCCACCGCAGCCTCCACGCGGAGCAATAACGGGAACGGCAAACTGGGCTTTTCAGACACCAGCTGTTTGCCTGGCATTGCTGCCTCCCTCTCTGCATGTGCCTTTGTCATTCCCTGAATCTCTGCCCACTGCACAACTCTTGGAATCAGTTAAAATGACTTTCGGGATGTTTTCCTCTTGCCTTAAAGGAATCATGTGCTTTGTTTTTCCCTTAGTCATAGCAGAACATAGAAAATGGTCTACATGGAAAACGTGAAAAATGGTTTCTATGTAAATTGAAGGTAATGTCAGCCAAATTAATTTGTTCATTCAACATCTATAAATAATTTTGTATTCCACATTTACAAATTTCTATTATTTCTTATGGGGAATCTATTTTTGCCATATTCAATTCATTTTTTAATTGCTCCAACCATTTTTCACCATTCCATAAAGCGGGTTCATTTACAAATTACACTTATCAATAACAAGGGAAATTACATCTTTCATTCTTTATTATGAGACTGAAGTTCTATCCCTTTTTTTTTGCAGGGGGTAAGGTTAAGTAGTATCTTACCAAAAATTCTTTTCAATTCAGGAACAGGAGAAAGTAGGGAAGGTCAGAAAACCAAAGGAGCAAAATTACTAACTACAATTATCAGCTTGAGAAAAAAACAGCTACAGTTTGTAGAGTGATGTGGAACAAGTACAAATACATACTTTTAAAATGTTATGAACTTCCTTAAAATTCATTCATGCAATTTGTTAAAATTTAGGCATGTTATTAGGAATCCCATAAAATAGAAAATCTATTAATGCAGAAGAAGCTAGCAACATTGATACTTTAAATCTAGGAAATATGGATTTTTATCAGCTTGACCTCAGAAAGAGTGAAGAGATTTTCCAGGATAAGAGACACCCAAGTAATTTAAACTTTCAGGCTGACATATATCTGTTGTTGAGTACATGTAACCTCCCCAAGATCACAAAGAGGTGCTAGGCACAGGTCTTCCACAGAAGAGAAAATCAAAGCTTTGAATCATACATTCAAGGGCTTCTCACTGAGAGAGAAGTGAGATAATTTTAAACAAAATTCTAGATATTGAATAAACACCACAGCAGCATGGATGTCAGCAGCAGAGCTGGGGGATACCTGGGCTGTTCCCCAGCTCTGGCCCTGGCTTTGCATAGTGCTGTGTCTGAGACTGAGGCAATTCCAGCTGTGCCAGAGCAGGTGTGGGAATGTCCCCACAAGCAGATGGACAAGCCACTTCCTGTGTGGGCAGCACTAATCTCTGCCCACTAGAGAGGCCATGCCTGCAACATCAAGCATTCTTTCTCCAGCACACTGTGGCATTTTCTAGTTACAACCCCTCTGTATAAGGCAAATAACCTTACAAACCCTCTGTGAGCCATGGTGGCTTTATATCAGCAGGCAGCAGTGGAGAGAAAACATCTCAGAGTTAAAATGCACCATCTCAGCCTCTTGCTTAACTGCCCCCCTGCAAATACTATACACATCTAGGCTAGGGGCTCTTTTAATGACACCAGACAGACTCCACTTATCCTGCTGAGGATATCCTCTGATGCCACTACAGTGGTGAATAACCTCCCCCTACACTGTCAGCAAGACAGATGTGTATTTCTACAAAATAACAGAGATCTGAAAATAAAAGGATATTGATTTAGGCCATCTTGTCAATCACAGGAAAGAACAATCCAACAGGTATAGTATAAAGGGAGTTTGTAACAAAATGTGCGTTTGTTTCTGAAGGTCAGCAGATATACATGGTTTTAATGGTGGTTGGATGGACTGTAAACTTCCATTTCCCTTGAGACAAAGTATTTGGCTGGAGACAAGCAAGACTAAGATACTTTCCACTGTACCAAAAAAAATGATGATTCAACCAACAACCTGATTAGCACCTTACCTTAGAAGGGCAGCAGCAGGAAAATCTGAGCAACATGCTATGCAGTTGAACTGAGCTTGGCAAGCATTTGGTACCTCTCACCTTGTGCAGATCCCTCAGCCGCTGCTGGCACTCATGTATTGCCCAGGTTCCTGATATCTGGTTGTCTTGAGATGCTACTGACACAAAAGCCTCCACCATTTGCATCTTGCTGTGTTCCCCCACATGCACAGCAGGAAGAATGCTGCCAGCCTCGGGCATCCTGCTCCACTCTGCCGAGTAACCCCAGATCCTACAGCCAGCAGGCACTTGCTATTAAAATGCACAGGGAGGCAACCCAGGGTCTCACAGCACAGGCCTGCACAGACCAACCCATGGCATGGGACACTATACAGCCTTTATATTAAACAGAGCTTCAAAGCTGCAAAAATATTGACACCAAAAAATAGAAGCATAAAGGTCCTTTAATAGCCCTATGCTGCTCTTGCCATGAGCTCAAGCGCTTAGTGAGGAAGTGACCTTTACAAAATTATTGTTTATGATCTCTCTGTGTGTGCCAGTATAGGCACAAGGAGTATTCCAATTTATTTAAAAGGTTACATATCAAAACTGAATATGCAGTACAACTGTGTTATCACACTGTATAGCTCTTACCCAGGAAATCCAATCCTTCAGTATGACTTCTAGGCACTGGGGCCGGATTCTCTCACTGCATCTCAACTAGAGATGAAGAAGCAATACACAACAAAATAATTTATTCATCCTACATTTCTTGTTTGTAAATTATCTAAAAATCACTCAGAAAATTCCCCAAATAATTCCTGGCTTTAAATTACTCACAAATTTCTTCCAATAAACAGTATTTTAGCTTGCAAAATATTTGAACATGGAATTCAAGGTACTCAATACCCTGGCAAGCCAAGGCTGGTCATGCTGAAAAATTTGGTTGTCTCAGTTTCAGAACCTGATTCAATTTCTTTTGAGTTGAAGACCTTCTTATGGTACCTTATGGATCACTAGCAATCTCCCCCTTCCCTGCTGCTTATTAGAGGCATTGGCAGTGCCTGCTGAGGGAGACTGACCTAGCAGTGCCTGTTACCTGCCCCCAGGCTGGCTCCAGTAACTAGGTGAGAAATCACTCCCCTGCTCCGAGGGAATACCTGTGTGTATATATTTCCTTGATCCACCAGTAAGAAAGTGCCCTGAATCAGCCACAGGGAATATGCCATTCAGTTACCAAGGTAAAAGATGAAATCAGGACACATTTAGTTGAGCAAAATTGTATTGTATTTATATTGTATTTAAAAATTAGCAACAATTCAGTAACAAAATAAGTGGTTACACTCCTGCACACAACAGTGGATAAACTCACAAAATAAAAACTAAACTAAAACTTAAAAGTGCATTCCTAGACTGCAATTATCGATGAGGACCTTTCCTCTCCTGTAAGATTAGAGCACAGGGGGTTACTGAGGCCAGGTGCAAACCTCACTCAGGCTGCTCCCCCTGAGCAGCCCCTTCCCCTTCCAGGTGGGTGAGCTCACCTTCCTGGGCTGGCCCATGGGGTACTGGGGTCACCTCTGCAGGCTGCCAGCAGCTTCTCCTCTGAGCCTCCCCACACATCACAGCTCCAGCCAGAATTGTTCCCACTGCATCCATGGAGGGGTCAAGCATCCTTCCTTCTTCTCCTTGCTTCTAGGAACACAAAAGTACCTGTGCCAAGCAGGCCCACACTTCATCCTCTCAACTCACCTGCTGGTGTTGGTTTCTCCTCCTGATACGGAAGACTTGCCAAGCTGTTATTTCTATTGTGTTCCTTAGTAGGAATATTTTCAACATCAGTTCTTTCTGCAAGTCAGTGGGCTCTAGATAATGTGTAAAATGGGAACCATGAGAACCATTTTGTATAAACATCTTATGAGACCTGGGACTTCTTATGTGAAGTCAGCTTCTAATTGAAACCACACATCCCAGTTTGGAGCTTCAATGACAGTCATTACATGTATACCACTTTTTCTAAGCTATCCTAAACTATCAGCCATTGCAATCTATCACAATTCTTACCTTCAAGGGTTAAAAATCCAAACAACCACTTCCTTAAAACTCTTCTGCTTGGACATAGTCATTGAACTTGGCCATGATCATGGCCAGACAGCACAAACGAGGAGAAACTGGCCACTAAGATTCACTTCATGCTGAAGTACAATGTTCAATATATTTTTTAAAAAATTCTCAAATTGGAATTGGAAATCTGCAGTTTCTTATTTTCTTGTATATTCTAATTTGTCTCTGCTTCTTGATGCATACTGTAATTTACAAGGTAAAGGTTTTTCAAAGTGTTCCATCCAGCTAAAACCTTCCTGGAGGCCTTCAAATATGCTATGTCCCACAGAACAGATCATAAATATCAAGCATTATGATGTAAAATCCAAATCTCACAATTAAATATATCACTGAAAAATTATTTTCTGCAAGTATATAAAATATCTAGTTGAAAATTTGCTTTTGCAAATATTCATGAAAGTTAATTTCAAGTGCATGTATGCTTGTAGAGAGCAAAGTCATAAGCATGATCAATTTGGAGTTAATTTCTGAATTTAAATGAATATTCATAGACATTTTCAATTATTCGTTTAACTTCAATACAGACTCATCAGCCCTCATTTGCACTTAGTTTTTATTAGTGCAAATCAAGATTAAAAACACTGAAATCAAAAGTTGAGCATGTCTGAAAAAATCCTTAAAAATCACAATTAAAACAGCCTTTCTTATCTTCAGAATGGAATAAATCTAGCTTTCTTTTTCCAGCGTCATTTTCTATCAAAATTTGAGAATGATTTGTTAACTTTTGAAGTTATTGTTCTGCTGTCAGCTAAAGCTATTTATATGCTTTGATACTAAACATTCCTTTACATAATGGTGTCTCTTCCTCCCAATTCCTTAAAAATTACTCATCTGCAATACTTTTTTCCACATTTCCTTGGATCCAGTTTAAATGAAGTTTATAAAACTCTCATAAAATTGTCTATTTCAGGCTGATTTCAAAAGCTTCCAGGTTGAATATCAAAAACTCTTCCACTTATGAAAAAATTTTATAATATCAAGGAAAAGGAGGATTATATTTTAGACAGTAAATTCAGGCAATGGGAGGTCAATGAATTATTGAACCATTTTCCTAAAGAGCAGCAATAATCATACTTAGGTTACTTACATGCTTCATGTTCTTACGTGACTGAAGAACTAGTGGGACATGATAATACAGTAAAATTACTATATTATTATGTTTTAAAAGCTGTATCATGTTTTACAAGTTTTAGTCATGGACCTTTTTTTCACATCTTATGATTAAATCTTTCTCAGTTTGAAGAGAACTCAGCAGTTTCTCATTTTATTTGTCTCCAAATTTATCTGGAAACACTGGGATGACCCCTGAAGCTGTTTGGAAAGACGAGACTATATTAAAGGTCATATTTTCAAAGATATTCTAGGTGAGTTAGAAGCGTAAATGTCTACTCTCCTATAAGATTCAAAATATCCCAGGCACTTCTAGAAAGGGAATAAACTGTGACTAATTGGCTCTTTTGACTGTCTCCCTAACATCACTTGATCAGAGCAATGCACAATGACATACTCTGAGTTGCATCAAAAAAGCTAACAAATAACATTAGAGATAATCAAGTTTGTGCTCTATGATATCAAACATAAGCCTTTTCAGAAAATCCAACAATGAACCTGATGTCTCTCATTCTTGAAGACTAACCAATCCTTTCTTCCTTCTTTCCCCTGCAAAGAAGACGAAGAGATGTAGAACATGTCTTAAGAATGTCATGGCACTTTCTTGATGTCACAAATGCAATATTTGCATTTATTGTTTGCATTTATATGGATCTAATTACTTCACTACAAAAGAATTTTCTGGGAAGTATTTGCAACAAATGACAAATCTAAAAAATAAAAACAAAAAATAAAAACAAAACAAAACCCACAACAAGCAAACAAAAAACAAACCAAAAAAAAAAAACCAAACAGAAAAAAGGGTTCCCACTCCCCTTTTATTTTTCAACCATTTTTCTTAGATTATCCTAACATCTAAAATCAATATTTTTCTCTCTACTTATTTTCTTCAGAATCCAGCTTCTGGGCATGTTTTATACAAAGCAAAGTGAAAGGCTTAGCTTTGAAGTCACGGAAAACTCACTGACCAAGTGTATCAACAATTCATGGAAATACATGTGAAGGCATAGAGCAGAGAACTGGTAAAGATCAGAGAAACTACCTGAGCTTCTGTATCAGTTCAGCTTCATTTATTAAAAGGAATTGACAAGATAGTCTGTATTGGAGTCTCAGATATATTACTTACAGAACAACAGGTCAAACTTTATGAGAAATTTCTGTTGCTGCCTTTGGAGGATGCAAAGGTCTTACTGCAGGAGGATCATTTCAGTCCCTTGAGATAAGACATTCTTGTTCCATCCTCTTCACCTTTATTTCCTAGATGATATTCACTCTTGTGCAATAATCAGTAATTATCTACAGTTATGTACAGTACAGAAAATACAAACGAAACATGACATTTCCTTAAATCCTTTCCTATTATTAGAATACTGAGTCAGTCAATGCTAATTGATTAGCTAAGACATGCCTTAGTGAAGGAAACTGGTTTAACACAGGTTTTAATTTCAAGTGCAGAATTTTGCAATATTCTTTCCTATTCAGCAGAAAGAATTTTCATCCTTGTCCTTAACTTTCTCATTATCCCCACAGTCATTTATTCAACTTGTGAAGATTGCTGTAGCTGTTAGTCCACATGAAGATGCTGTTATAGGCACACCAAATAGAAGATATGAAAATATACCATTGTGATTCATATGTTTCTTTAGGCTAATTTATATTTTAATGAATTTGGTCATTGGGAATTGAAGTACTTTAGCTTCAGAAATAGAGCTTGTTGAAAACCTTTCACTGAAATACATAAATTTCAAGCAGGTTTTCAGCCAGCTCAAATCACTGTTGAGATCCTTTATTTAGTGAATCAACACTTCAATAAATAAGACAGAGATACAACTTCTGTATAATAATCCATAATTTGATATATGAGAGATAGGGATAGCAGAGAAACCTGTGCCCACTGGGACAAGCTATTTCTGAGGTGCAATGCAGTTATAAACCACAATCTGAAAATTACTCTAAAATCATTTTGCCACTGTTTTGTTACAGGAGCAGCTTCTTTCAGGAGATAAAGTAACTTGAAAGATGCCATCAAGATTGAATAGACAAGTTCTAGTAATAATTGAGAAACACCAGAGTGGCTCACGTGTCAGACAGAGGCAGGAGTAGCCTGATGGGAACCTTCATAAGGTGGAAGTGGTCAGTATTGCAGCCTGGTGTCACCAGAGCTGATCTGAGGAAGATTGCCCATACCAAAACTCCCACAGATCTGAAAGAACAGAAAAACAAACATAGTTCTTATGTTAGCATGCAACACAGAATTTTGCTGGGAAAATCCAGACCTCAGGCTGGTGAAGAGAATTCAGGCACTAATGCAACCACTTTGGGAAGGGGTGTAAGCCCTACCCACACTGGATGTGACAATGACTAGCCAGTGCCTTCTGAATGCATACTGAAGTTGTCATTTTCCCTGCAAAAATACACTGAATTTGAATTTTACCTAGGCTAGAAACAGTCCAACATCTGCAAAATCTAGATTTCCATTGGCAACACTCAGCTACAGGAAATCTGAGCTTTTAAAGAAGCTCCTTGCACAACAGACATTTTGGAGCTCTGGCTCATCAGCTGTGGATTACTGAGCTCACTGCTGCTGGAAACCTGTGCTGTCATGGTCAAGCCAGAGTCATCCATGGTGACCGCTGTTGGCTCTTTAAAGAGATTACTTCAATTTGGATGGAAAGAACATGCAGATTTAAGATCACAATCAGGAGGATTGGGAAAGACAGAATGAGATTAAGAGAGATATCACTAAAAAACCTCACACACTGAAAACAATGGCAGTAAAATCACAATGACAGAACAATCATTTATGTCATACCAGTTTGAGAGAACATCGATTTAAAAGGTGTAATCAGATCCATTTATTGCAAGGACTTAAAAAAATATGGAAACTGTGAAAGTGAATACAAATACGTCCTTTGCTGTATTTTAAACCAGTAGCATAGCTTTACCCAATTAGAATGAAATCCATCTTATAAGAAATATCTAATTAGATATGGTAAACTTATTTTATTTTAAAAGAAAGACATTGATGACTCCTAATTACACACATACATGTTCTCTAAGTAAATTACTCATTGTCTAAATCATTGGGCCCAACTTGTCCTTATACAACAGTGGCATCTAGTGGCCAGCGGCCAGGCTCTGCTCCAGATGGAAGAAGGAGACGGTCAAACGCAGGAGAAATAATAAACATCACCGGGTTTTTTGTTTATTTAATAGATCGCGTTATTTCAGATAACGAAATATTTCATAGATTATTATGCTCATGTTAATTACAGGCCTTTTAGCATCCTAGCAGAAGGCACGAACCGATTGATACGTGGACACTGGGAGAGGAAAGGGAAAGCCTCCACTGCCAGTCCAATGGAAACCAGGGCTGTGCCAGGTGCTTTCTGCCAAGGTAGCAACATCGACACATGTAGTCTCTTTCTGTACCTCCAGATTTGTTCCCTGTAGTCCATTTGGTCCCGGTTTATCATTCAGGTTGGGAGAATTTTTGCCGTCAGCTGGGCGTTGACCAGAGAGCTGCTCCGGCAGCAGGAGCCCTCAGCCACCCCCGGCACCACCGAGGCAACCAGAGCCACTCGGGCACTCAATCAAGCCCACACATCCTCGCGTCGAGCTGGTCTGCTCCATGCCCCACACCTCGACTGCAGTCAGGAAAGTCTTTTGCAAGCCCCTTTGCTTCCTGTTATCCACTCAATGGCACACTGGTGAGAATACAGCAGCATGTGCTGCCTCTGATTGCAGCACTAGAGATAAAACACCCCGTGGAATAAATAATTACACTTTACAGACCTGCATCCTGGAAGTATTTGTAATTAATGAGAAACAAAAAAAAGTAATGTGATGACAACATGCCCTGAAAGCAATGCATCACCCCGGTCCTGAATAAACTGCTATCAGCTGAGCACTGCATTAACTAGTAAATCTTATTATATGAAAAATAAGAATTTTATATTCTAGAACTAGCTAGTTCTGGGTAACAACATTGTGAGTATACACTCTTGCTATAGATGTCTACCACAGGCTTCAGTGAAAGACATGCCTTTAAAAGTATATGCCTCTGAGAACCAATACTGATCTTACTAGTCAGACAAGCAAACCCAAATAATACTTCTCAACTCCTCTCTGTAACAGGCTACTCCTATTCCAGAAAAGCCTTGGGGCTTGATACCAGAAGTCCTGACAAATCAGACATCATCAAATTGTCAGACTGGCAAACTATGATCTTGGTTATCTGTGATAAACAAATAAAATTCAGATTCTACCTCAATTCACAGGAATGCAGTGCTTGACAAATAAACATCAAAATTGAGATCATTAATTAAATTTGGAAGGTCTTTTTTGTATGATCTCAAAAAAAATTCACAATACATTAAACACAGATTTTCAGCATCATCCACGTATTACAACTAGTATTGTCTTATATTTAAATTCTCCTAATCATTGACATTACAGAAAGACAGACAGAAAATCTTGTAGAAATCAGCTGCTTTGTCCAGTTTTTTGGGGGTAAAAGACAAGTCAAAGATTTCATGCACCAAACCTGATCTCAATCCAGTCTGGGATTTTACCAATTCCCTGCTGCTGGGTCCCACTTACCAGCTTTTTCTTTCAATCCACCCATCCTGTGAAGGGCTGCACTAAGTCAGCATTCTTCGACTGGATTGTTCCAGTGATCAATAGAGAAAGGACAATGATTTATTTATAAAGCAGCAATGCAGCACTGCAAGAATTAGTTCTCTTCTGGAAATGTTTCCCATTTTACACATTTCCTACATAAAAGAATGCACAATAAACTTCAGCATGAATTGCAGTGTAAACCACATTTTAATTGTACTCCTTCATTTGCTTCTTTTTGGAAAGTATTGTGTGGTTTTGTGGTTCAGCTGTTGGAGTTTGGGGGGGCTGTAGGGGTGTGTTATTTATTTATTTATTTAAAGCTTGTTGTGTATTGATTTAGCAAGGAACAGGTAACAGCCACATCAATTTTCTCACAGTGAGATGTACTGGTAGAAAAACAATTTTATAACTAAACAGAAATGATTGATCTATTAGCTAGTATGAGCTATTCTATTATACACAGATTATAGAGCTGATATATATAAATAACTTAAGCAAGATCTGTATTTTAGATGTGCTTCAGCTAACAGGCAGTATTGTTAAAAGCAAAAGGGCCACATCAGCAGTATAACACACACTAGAAACCAATATTTTGCATACGAAATGGGATATATTTCTCTGAGTTCCTTATTATGTTGATTATTACATTTGGGAGAAATAATATTGAGTATTATTATGGCAGCTCGAGAAATAACAATATATCTGAATCTGCAAAAAAATACAGCTTGCAGCAATCTAGGCACACACTCAGTGTTTCAGAAAAAGTGATAGGAAGTGTGTTTTACATCTTCAAGAAGATATTTCCTCCCCCCCTTTTTGGGTTGTATGTTTCTTCATAATCATCATTTTGCAATATAATGTCAGAATGAAGCACAAAAGAGAATTTTTTCCCAACAATTGGAATTGCCATGGCAACACCCCAGATCTCAGATAAAGTTTGGTCCTGTCCTGATACTCACATTAGCATTTGTTTTTGTGCTAAGTGCAATACTGCATGTGAAAAGCACCTCAGTCTCTCTAGTTCTGTGTAAGAAGATGTAATTCGATTATTTCAGAAATGTGAAGTATAAAATTTTGACAGCTCCATAGAAAGCTTCACCTTTAAAATCATGTCTTTGAAAAGAAGAAAATTAGGTACAGCTATCAATATTAAAAGCAGTTGTTTGCATCTCTAGTCTCACTCAAGCTCAATCTGAGTAACTGTCTACTGTCCCCTTTTCAGCAGCTCTTAACTTTCCCAAACATATTGATCTTCAGTCTTTGAATTCACATGCATATATAAAGAAACTGATGAATATAAGCAACATCTACTAAAGAATCAAAGGAGACTATTTTTACCAGACATATTTATAATTGCCTTACACTATTGCAAAAATTCAGTTGGAGGTAATGACAGACATTTATTTTCTGACACATAAAAATCCAAACTACAAGGAAACTAAAAACCTTGAAATTACAAATATTCTATGCTGGAAAATCTATGTGTCTATAAAACATATATATGTCAAAACATTTATGATTTATTCAGGAGGCTTTTATTCTGTATCATTACTCTGCAGGTTTGTAGAAGAACCTACCAGAAAAAAAATACAGAGGGACAACCATGACCATTTGAGCTGAAACCTGATTCCTCCCCAAGCAGAAAACAAAACAAGGATATACTTTCTATCATGGTAGCATACAGTTCAGATTTCAATCATTGATATTTTCAAATACTTTAGAGCCAAATACTGTGTTTCAAAAAAAAACACAATTGAAATATCTAGGAGACAACCATTATTGTTCCCAAATAAACTGCCTACTAATAGATAACACTGCCAAATCACTTATTACAAATTGTAACAGTTCTGATGACAAAATAAATAGTAGAGAATGCAAGATGAGACTGAAATTCTGTTGCAAAAATAAGATTTGAGTGCAAATCATTGGGTAAATGTCATGAAAATAAAAATAAAAACCAAAACAAAACCAATTCAAGTATGTGGTCTTGGTATACTCAAGCAGGTACCACTCTGTAATAAATACAATAAAGAATGTACTACACAATGTTTCCAGCTGGAGAAAGAGTAACTCAAATGCAAGATCTGTGTCTCCCTTCTCTTTAAGGGACAGATAGGTAAACAACATTGGCTAGGACAGGATCTTTCAGAAGCCTGACATAAAACAAAACAGTCATGGCCGTCACTGGAAAGGTCCTAAATTCTAACATCTTATGAGTATTCAGGGTCTGCCTGAAATACATGCTGGTGTTTAATGAGTTCCTATTCTCCTGTTCATATTACAGATACAACTTCATGGATCCAAGATGACAAGCTTAACTCCTCAAATTAAAAACCTGACAAGCTGCAATCTGTATTTAAGGGCAGAGTAAGCTAATGACCAAAGCATGAAGCTATGAAAATAAAAAAGCCTAGGATCAGATACTGCTGGCTGTTGTACAGCTCAGTTCCTAAGCACCCAGAAGAACTTTTAAGTCCCTGCTCCTTGCCCTAAGAAGTGTACATTATTCTTTATTGGGTATCTCAATACCTTCACACAATAGCTGCCTACCCTGACACACAGGTCCTCAGAGCTAGGCAAGGATTCCTCCACCACTTTTGAGATCAACAACCTCCATAGCTGCAAAATCCTTGGCAGATAAATTCTGCATGTCCTGGATGAGGTCCTGAGAAGCCAGGAACACATGCTGCACCAAAGTCAATTTAAATGTGATTCCTTTTTAATATTTACTGTGGGATACTAGGGAAAAGACAGGAACATTTTGCTACAATTCCTAAACACTGTTTAACTTTTTTCTTTATCCTATTAATTTCTATCCTGCAGAACAGGCTGTGAGCTTTACAATTATCATTTGAGTTTACCCCTGCTTTAATGCATAAATTCTAAATTAAGAGACCTTCGTTACTGAAAGGCAAAGCATTCTGTTAAGGCACATCATATTGCACTCTCCCAAACAAAATGTTTACTTTGCACAGATAAAAACTGGGACCTTTTTGAAGACACAGGCATACTTTGAATCAGCTTTTCCATATTTGACATTGTTAGGCGTTCCCTGTGATGTGTGGCAAAAAAATAAGTTGAGCTATGAAAACTAGAATTTTGGAGATCATAAGCTGAAACAGAAAATTGGGAGGGAGATAAGAAGACAGCATTAAGACTACATCACTAAGCATCTGGTTTTTTCACACATTTCCTTGCTGCTTTACAATTTTTCTAGTAGCTCCTCTCTGAAGGGAATAACACATAGGTAGCTGTGTCACTGGCAGCTCTATCTGCAAGGATGCAGTTGTGATTTGCTTATTCAGTGTTGTGTTTTAGTAGCCAATTGAAAGCATTAATGAAATATCCCATTGCACATTACAATGACTCTTCTACCAGTAAATAAAGATGTAGTCCCCAGGAAGTGCCATTTGTGTCAGTGGAGTACAGCTGCTCTGGAGGAAAAAGCCAGGGGCACCTGCAGCAGCCATAGGGAAGCAAAGGGAACCAGCAGCATTGGTCTGCTTTTAAATAGGAATTCACCACCTTTAAAGTATTTATTTGCAAAAACACCTCACACAACATTTTTAGAGAGGAGTCTCTATTTTTTCTATTCTTAATTATTTAGTTTTTTCAGGTATTTAGATAATCTTGCTAATCTTTCTCCATGCAAATATTTCAATTCCTTTTTTTAAAAGTCTATCAGTTCTTTTTTTAGCATCCAGTATGTGCATACATGGGAGTTACACATGAAAAACATATACCCCTTTTCAACCTGTTCTTGAGCTCTAACAGAGGAAAACCAGAACCCTTCAAACTGTCTTTCTTCCTATGGAAAAAATTTAGTTTTCTTTTTTTTCTTTCCTTTTTAGAAAAACATTACAGAAACTACTGCTTCTGAAACCATTTCAGAGAGGTTAACAACATCCATTGTATACAGTTATAATTATTTCTGTAGAGAGGCACAAAGAGGACAAAAATAAAATTCAAGACAATTCAAAACTCCTCACCTCTTCCCAAAAGTCAGGACTATGTTTCTGATGACTCTTTATTTAGTAGGTTGGGCTAGGAATCTGCTTCTCATGCTGCCAAAGTTGTACACTGTGATATGGAACAGGTCACTCAATCTGTATCTGCTGCTCTCCTTCTCCCTTCCTTAGCTGTCTAATTTATACAGTGAAATATCAGGACAGACTACAACACTGCTGCCGACACAGCACATAGAAAAATGAGGCATGATCTTTTAAATATAGTATTCATTATAACACTGGCACTGGAAACATTTTACTCTTTTACAATGCAAATAAGTACATCTTAGTTATGGAGGTTACATATATAGATGTCACAAAAGCACATTTAAAGACAGGCAAATATATGAAAAAATCCAGAAGAATCTGAATGAAGATTAGATATCATGGAGTAGAACTCTGATCATGAAGGACACTTCCTGCACAGTGCATAATGCAGGGTACAGTGTATTCATTTATATTCCTCAAATGTGTAGATTTTCCATGGGTACGGTTTCAGAAATTAGGAATGTGTATGTTAGAGTTTACATAAATAACAAAAAACATCAAGATGCTTTTTTCTTGTGATTTTTTTTCTTTTTACCCTTTTTATAATTTTTTAATTTCCTTTATACAATCTCAAGATATTGAATTCCAAATTACAGCTATATCACTGGCAAAATAAGTCATATGTCATGGTCAATTTTAGAGTCATTAGCTATCTGTAGACACCGTCTTATGCAGTGGACTTAAAAAACCTAAAGAGAGAAAGACAGAATATATCTGAGGGTAAAAAGCCTTTGTGGGTGTTGATGGGAGTATATGGAAGAAACCAGCAAGAATAGTGGATAATGGAAGATTGCTAGTGCAGGTAGTGGGCTTATCTATATGACAAATTGATGAAGAATGAGGAGGAAAACTATGTTGATTTAATGCTGGCAATTTGAAGCATAGGCTGCGCAGCTGTTTCAGACAGAAATACTAAGATAAATTCAGAAGCAACCCCTGCTCTGACAGATTAATAAAAGACCAGGAATTATTTGAGATTCTTAGAGGAAGGGATCACTAAAGAGCCCTTCAAATACCCAAGATATTGCACATAAGAATAGAAGAACAGCTCATCCAACCCTTGCCTGTCTGTTATCAAGAACGTGCTTTAAACTGAGAGTAAAGCTTTTCCAGCAGACATGAAAAAATACATATTAGGAGTGAAAAAGCAAGGAACAAAGTGAACACCTGCTACTGATGTAGTTTTAGGAAAAAATGTCATTAGTAGAGCCTTTAAACAGGATACCTAGTATAAGGTTTGCCTAACAAATTTTTAAAAAAGCTATATTGGGTCTTCTGTTTCAACTCATTTCTTAAAATTATTATTTGCAATAGGAACATTTATCTAGGTAAAGTGAAGATAGAGACTTTATACACTTCAAAAGTCAACTCCATGTAAATATTTTCATCAGTGCTTTAAACATGCCCGTGAACACTGAGCCCTCCATTCTCTGGTCTAACATGAAATGGCTCCTTCCCCTGGTTCTGCCAGGAGTGTACTACGTGTCCTGCATGCTCACTGCTGGCAGTGTTAGGCTACACAGTCATTTCAAACATATTTTAGCCCATTTTACTAAACAGCCAGTCATGCTTCCTAGCTGGATTTCTGAAAGTTTGAGTAACTGGCATTATTGTCTAGCTTCAAACAACCTAGCACCATCAGAAAGGTAACACTGCATCATCAGCTTTCCACTGCTCTGACCCAGAACCCTTTGGAAAAATTATATGGATTCATTCACAAACCAAAGGACCAGAACTGAGAGTTCTATGTTAGGAGAGAAGGTTCCTATGGAAGAATACTTAGGAAGTGTTAAGACTGCAAGGTAGCATTAAAAAAAGTAAAAAAAAAAAAACAGAACCAAAAGTAAGTAGCTTTGGTATCCCTCCCCTCCTCCCTCAAAAGAAGGGAATACTTCAGTGTGATGGTTCACTAATGAATTATTCACAGAAAGGTAGGGCTTTCTTTCCCAGAGGTTACAGCAATGTCAAGTGAAAACATGTCAGTCTGCCAAGAAACACCAATGGTGTGGAATATTTCAATGGAAGATGACACAATCATCCCACTAATGATGTGAGCTCTTTTGGTGAATGTTTCTGAATTACATTCCTACAAAGGATGCCAGGCATTACCAATAATTTGACATATAATTCTGGGAGAATTCAAAGATTAACAAGCTCATCTGAGCAAATTCTAAAGCCAGGTTTTATTTTTAATTTATCAGCATTGCCTAAGCTTATTATTCATCACACAGTCCTCTTCCAGTGCTCTTTATAGAGTATAAGCACTCTAAGTAATAATTTTAATACTATAATTACCTACATTGTAAAAATGCCCACCATCACCTCATCTCAGTTCTGGAAAGAACTTCTCAAACCTCAGTTCAACAAAAAGTCCTAAACTGTGGGGAAGACCATAGGTTAAAAAATGTGACTTGTTCTCTGATATTTGGGTTAGGCCTATTTTTCTTACAGTCTCGGTAGATATGGTAGAGAAAATGTGGTATTTAGGATGCTTTTTGTCAAGCTGTTGGTTATGATGGTCAAGAAGAAAATGCCTTTTTCAGGAAATCTATTGGGAAAAGATCTGTTGTGAGTTTTTTCACCTCATTTACAACATCACCACTTAAATACAATTTAGAAATAAATGAAATGTTTCTAAACAATTGCAATTCACAATTTAATTTATGCCTAGTGCTATTAAGTGGTCTAAAGCACTTACCTTACAGGACAAAATTTGAAATTCATCCAGTGGACTTCTTATGGGAAAATCTTGGTAGACTCAAGTGTGTTCTTCATGGTCTTTCTCATCCTCAAGAAGAAAATTAAGATTACTTCATAGAGTTCACTGCACTCATAAGTCAGTGGGAGGGGAATCTCAAAGAAACTCCATAATCTCTGTTCTGCACCTATATGAAGTTTTGGTGTACTGTATGAGAAAATTTTAGCCTACAACTGAAATCCATGTTTGTGCAAATCTTGATCTGCCTGGTATGCATGAAAATTAAGTTACAGGCAAGGCCGGCAGTCCTGTGACAGCCAACATCTATAACCAAAGCTGGAATCAGTCAAGCATTTATTTGCAGGTACAGGAAAGACTTCCTTCAAAAGTTGTTCTCAAGCCTCAAGGTAGGAGTAATGCACCTTTAACCACTTGGATGTTTATTCCTTCTCCCTAATCACCCTGTATTTGCTGTCATATTGTCAGATGTGAGACTTCATGAGCCAGTATCTTTCTGGCCAAGGAACTGCTGATTGCCATCCTTCACTCCATCAAACTGCTTGGATCACGGTTGTGATGATTTTTATTAAACCTGTGGACTTATTCCTACTATGCAACCTCCATTTCTCATCACAGGCAGCACAAATGCCTCTAATGAAGACAGAATAACACACTTCATTATTTTTAGGGCAACACATTTAATCTCTGAACAGTGACTACATGTTATTCTTAGTGGTTTGTTTCTGAAACTGCTTGCTCAAGGCTGACTAATTTTATCATGTTTAATATCCAGTGCAAGGTCTAGCTCTGCATGACTTTAATTCACCTTACTCCTATCCTTCTCTAACTGTTTTGCATATGCCTGTCAGTCCTTTCTGCTATATTTTTACATTCTGCTAATTTACTTTTAATTTTGTGGCTATTGATCCAGTTAAATTATTTCTACAATGCTTCTTTCTTTGTTCCAGGTATTAATGCCAGAGAGTGTTAAAGCTTTTGAATAAGGAAGTTCCAGACCTTTTCCACATTTAACTTTCCAAACTTTGGTAGATTGATTCACATCTGTAGTGTATTGAGGTTTGAAATCCTCAGTTACACACAGATTTCTTTTCCTCTTGTCATTTAATTTTATCCAAATCACACATCATACATTCCTCAATCAGCTCATCAAGAATATCTTCATTACTTAAATGAAACCTTATTGATGAAGTGAAGAAACTGTCAGCTATTATCAGCAAAAATAACCAGTCTTATCAGCATTTGTTCTCAAACCTATTCTGAAGAAGTTAAACACTCCCATATGCAGGGCTGCCCACCCATATGGTCACAACTGCTAGTAGTACTTAAAAGCTTTAACCATGCATAGAATGTTAAAACATAAAATGCTTTAAAAAGATCTCTTTTAGTATGCAAATTCAACCCTACAATATCCTACAGACTCACAAAATGAACAGAATTTTTCTATCATTCTCTGACACTGAGGTGTTTTTGATTCAAACAATATATAGCTACACTAAAGCTAATAATTTCTTAATCTGCCTCATAATTTAATATGCATTTCTACCTTTTGTGATTACCACAACAGATTTCTCACCTGGTTTTCCACTACATGCTTGTAATCCATCTAAGATAGATTAAGGTCGGAAAAAACCTCCAACCTTTGACCTAATGTACCATGCCCACTAAAGCCTATCTCAGTGCCACATGCCCTCTCTTTTTGAAATGTCTCTGCTCACTGTCAGCTCATTCTCATTGGAAAACACTTGAACTGACTTTTTCTGTTAACTGGAGATAGGTTAGGCAGTCCAAAAATCTGTTTTACCCCATTTCTTGTCCTCACACTCATCTTGCCCATCATGCCAACCTCAGTCCCCAGAGACATATTACCAAAGCTATTTCCTATTTTCAGCTTCTTCAGTATGCAGCAGTACATACTACTACCTTTTGATCAACTACGAGATAATTTGTATCCATGCCACTCTGCATTGTAGTTACCTAAAAACTGATTGATTCATTTTTTAAATAGACATAATTTTGTTTAAAAATCATTTGCATTTCAGGCCATACTTTTACTGCAGGCTCATTCCTCCAGCTTCTGTGCTGATCTGCACTTTACTATAATAGTTGGCTTTTTTTGTACTAAAAATAATGAGCAAAAAATTATTTCTTAATTAGATTATATTTTAAAATATATTGCATAACCAGGGGATTGCCGAAACCTTTTTTTATCTGCGTTTAAGTTCATAACTACCATGTTTTCTTTTATTGTTTCTTTTCATCTCCTTTCCTTACTCCTATCAGGCATGTTTCTTTGTTCCAGTATGCACATAAAATTAAAGTTAAAGCATCCTAAAACCAGTAGCATGTTTTCATGGAAACCTTCAGCTAATTTGTTGTCTCATGAGTAATCTGAATTGGTTCTGCTAAAGCACAGGAATTAGGAATCTTCTTGGGGTGTACTCCTAAAGCCCTCAAAAGGCATACAGATATCAAAGGAGATTTGCTCCAGTCTACTCAATGACTTGTTTTATCAGAGGGAATAGCTGAAGGCAAGAATGGCTGAAGCACTGTATCCAAAACACTTCTGTATTGCCTTATCAGCATAGGGCTTCAAACAGAATCCATACAGTTTATAGGAAATTATATGAGATATTTTTGGCAGAGTGAGAGCCAAATATAAGTCTTCCAAGTCTTCTGTCATTCCTCCTGGTGGATTGAAGGGCTTTCTGAAACACAGAGATACAAATTCACATGAAGGCACTCCTGAAATATTCAAGCCTGCTAGAGAGCTGGAATAATCCCAGCTGGTTCAAAACCAGATGAATTTACCACTGAGACCCTTTCCCCTAGACTCAGCTATTGAGACTGGCCTCAGTAGAGTTTGCCCATCTAAGAGGTAGTCTCAAAAGTGCTAGAATGGTTAAACTGGAATTTCTCTTGAGCAAAACCAAAGGTGCTTTCAGAGACGTTGCACATGGAAAATATACCCTTTCCAGTAGTTGTGCTTTGTTCATTGCCCTTTTCCTCGTGTGTATCACATGAGAACAAGAAAAATATAAAATTTAAGTCTGTTTCAACAGTTTTGTATACAGTTTAGAAATGTGAACAATTTAGTAGCATAAATCATTAAGTCAGTTTGCAGAGAATTTTTTACAGAACACCAAAATAACTATTATAGTATATATGGCCACAGGCCACACACAGAGAAATGCAATCTCACAGATGGTCATTTGCTGTCTTAAGTTATATGGCATATAGAAAAGAAAATATTATTCTGTTAATGCTTCAGAAGCTCAACAAAGCTGAAAATAGCATGTAACTTTGCTTCACAGATAAGAAAAGCACAATTATGTACTTCAGGCAGAAGGAACTGACCTCTCTGATTTCTAAACTGTTTCAGAGAATGGAGTAGGTTAAGTGTAAATATTGTACTACATGCCTCTTAAGTTCTTGTATATTCCTTCCCATAGTCTTCCTTTTTGAAGTCTACAGCATTCTTCTAGCAACTGCTTATCAGAAAGATGAATAAAGAAGAGAAATTCAGTGTATTTAAGTTTTCATGTACTATGATAGGGATTTAATTCTTAGAAACTGGGGAGGTACACCTACTCTTCCCTCCAGTTTCATCTTGACTAATAGCTTTTCTGTTCCTCTCAGTGGTAAGCAAGTATCAATGCTAATTACAGAGTTTACTGCAACTCACCAGAACACAGCACTTCAATGCCACAGTCTATCCACCAACCTCACTTTAAACAGAAGTTCTCTTGCAATCCACAGGGTCAACATCATCAGTGCATTGCTACCACATCATCCCTAAGTGAAAATTCTGTTGGATACAACAATGACCTAATTAATTCCATTGTTTCCCCTCTACGACACAGACCAATCTGGTCTTTTTCATTTTCTCACAAAAGAGAAAACTGCAGGAAGAAAATGACTGCTTGTGTTTCACTGTAAATCACATCTGCTGGAATACTTCCTTCCCATCTGAGCTAGAGCTCTCGCAGCTGCAGTCTGACCATACTGTCCAAAGTCACTCTATTTCTGGACTACATCATGGTATAAAGTCTTGAAATTTAAATTGTTTCCCCTGCTATTCTCTTCTAGAACTTGGCAATAGTTCTTCTTAGCATCTGGAGACAAACAAGTCTCAGTTTTCAAGACACAGAGCCTCCAAAATTGTACACAGTGCAAATACAGTAAGACATGCTAACTAAGGGGAAATGAAAAAAAAGCCAATCTACAAAATTTCTGAAGTCTGCTGCTCTGTGCACTTGTGCTCATGAACACATTTGCTGTATAGCATTCCTACCAGCTACATCACATGCCTTAGCTAATCCCAAGCATGTCATGCAGTGGTGAGGGAACAGACACTAGCTGGTTTGTTGCTTGTTACGTGTTCTGAGCAATGGGAAATAAATATTCGGACACGTTACTGACCACCAGAAGCAACAGATATTTTTGATCATGAAGACATTTGGGGGAGTCAAATATAAAATTAGGATACATGAGTAGAATAGTTGTCTACTATACTACCAGCTTTATATGTATGTACTCTGGCAGGAAAATTTTGAGGTTTCCTGAGGAGTTTTGCCTAAGGGGTAAGAGATCAAGGCACAGTGTAAAAAACATTCATTCTTCTATAAATCTATCTCAGCTCTTTTTGAGATTCAGGCATCTCTTTTAACGGTGTTGAAACTATTCTGAACCGTTTAGTAACTTTATAAAAAAGTTAGGAGAGGAAGAGGATGTCATGGGGAGGGAGAATCTTAGACCAACTGCCAAGTTTTCACACAAGGGCTTTTCCATTTATTAATCTTTGATAAGGCAACTATCTTAAAATATTGTAAACACAGCTGTTCCCATTTAAAGCTTGACATCTTCTATGTTGGGTAAGCTCAGTGATCATAAAGGACCCCAATATTACTCCTCCGTATGTTTAAATTATTCATAAGCCTGCTTCCCTGACCAATCAGATTGTCTGATAAGATAGATTGTTCTTTGGTCACTTACGAGTCTCATCAGTTTCCAGATTTTTAAAGCAACCTCCACTATTGACTAAAATGTATGATTTGTTTGCAAGGACTTAACAACAGCTCTTCATACACTGAGAAGTTTTTTGCCTTACAGATTACAAAAGAAAAAAAATCAGTTACAGTCTGTGCAAAAGACAAGAAAGGTATCCATGAAGTAAATTCAGAATTTATACCTGAAGACACTTCAGGTACTTCCTCCAGCTCTGGCAGACTGTAATTGTTTACTTAACCTGGATATTGATTGTAGTTAGACTGCTGGCTCACTTTCTTCAGCTGCAATTCTCATTTTGGCAGTTTCACATACATCACGTAAAATTCCTCTCTGCAGTCATGCTGTTCACATTCTTTCCTCTGGGTCATAATCTACTAAACATGACCATACTTTTATTTCTGCATTATGATGATGTGTTTTTTTTTTTAATTTTCTGATCTTTGTAGAACAAAAAGTGGAAGCTTTTAGCAAGAATAACCTTGAATTACTGTCCTTTACAATTAGTATTATACAGAGTGTTATGGAAGTGCTCTGATAAAAGCAAGACATTCTCCAGCAATGTAGCTGCAGTATAAAATTTCTACATGTTTTATGATTACCTAAATACATGTATAGCTATATAGACTTTCTATCAATTAGTATTAAACTGTTAGTTAGGTTGCATCTTATTCCAAATTTTATATCAATAGTTCAGATGTGAATTTGACGACTAAAAAAAAAAAAATCTCCTTTATAAAACTTACTCAGTAGTCATCCTGGTAGCAATAAACTAAGGCAAAAGGCACACAAATTTGCTGTCTAAAAGATAAGTCTATTAAAACATCATGAATATGGAGTGTTAATTCAACCACTCTGTGTCTACTGCATTGGCTTAAGAACTCTCACTGTCTACAAATGTATTTAGGCTCACCTGCTAAAAAGTTTTGAGGGTCACTGACAGCATGTGCAAACATCAAAGATTGCTAAATCCATACAAAGCAATTCTGTAAAGGCTAATTAACCTTGAAATTGTGGCAAAACCTGTGCCTAAAAGGTCAAAAAATTATCACCAGTTTGCACAGTGTTTTCAGAGCCATTACACTGTGCCAGCTGAAATACAGAATACTTCAATTTAAATAGATTATAAGCACACACTTGTAAAGAAATAACATTCATATCAACCACTGTCACTTCTTTAAAAATTTATTTAACAAGCACATCATTGATAAACAGGTAACTGAGGTCCAGTATTAATCTGTTTCACTTTATCTAGAGTTCCAAACTAGGCATGAGAAAAATTAGAGAGAACTCAAATTCCTGTATCAAATTAATTCACTAAGCCTTTATATGTATGTGATGCACGAATATATTTTGCATACTTTCTAACTAGGAGATACTCTAGTAATTCACGTCATACAGTACAGATTGGTAAATACACAGTTCCTCAAAAAACAAGGACAGAAGCATTTATTTGAAAACGGGAAACCATTTTTTCCAGTAGAAAAGATAATGCTACATTAGAACAGATAGACTATATTTGACAACACAAAGTATTACGTGGCCTTCCCCCCCCCGAAAAAAATCAATGCTTTCATATCTAATGAAGCTTGAGAACTGCTTTTAGATATTGTAAAATATATGAAACCCAATAGTGCTTCACCTGGAATGTTTTTATGTCTAAAATTTGGCAGTAACATAACTTAAAAGGATAGCACATCTCCAGATATTGATCAGGGCTTTGTCCAGCTGCAATGCCATAAAAATGATCTGCAGCTATAAAAGAGATAACATGATTATGAGTACACTGCATTGTAATTTCCTTTGGGTAGTCAGAAAGGAAAAACAGTCTGATAGTCTCTGAGAAAAATAAGCTTGCAGGATATCCACCATCTGACGGATGAATCATTTCACAATATTCCAATTAAAGAATCTTCCAAGCTTCAATTAACAACAACAAAAAAACCCCACAAGAACTTAACAGTTACCTTTCAACTATAAAAAAAGAGGCAGCTGAAAAGCTAAGCAGCTCACAATGTAGCGCTTTAATGTCCCAACTTCCTTACGAGTTCAGGCATGGAACATAAATAGTTAACCTTATTCTGAGCCATTAAATGGAGCTTACTGAAAAGCTTGCTCTAATAAATGGTATGATATGAAGGTCAGCCCTTAATTCACCATCAAAATATCTTCTGGGTGTAAACATAATGACTTCTGCTTATGCACTACACAACCCTGACAAGAATGCTACTTGACAATCCATTTCAGACCTAGAAAAACGTTCTCATTTGCGTCAAGGTGCTGAATGTCAGCAGATTCACTAACATGCTTATTTGCACTGCAGCGGTGGAACAGAGTAAAATACCATGAGCCCTCCATACCCTGCTGCTGCCTGGCTAGGGAGATGGTGAAATAAAACAAGATTTAATCCTGTCCATATCACTGTGCAGTTGGTGAAACTTGACAAGTCAACATTAAGTATTCAAAATGGTATTGTGGCCTAAAGGGATCACATGCAGCCTGCACATAAGAGCAAAGGAATAGCTTGGTTCTGCTTCGGTGTTTGTAAATTTAATTTGTTCAAGGAAAAGCAACTCTGGAAGGGATTACTAGCTAGGATCAACACTCTTACCAAAGAAAAAGAGGAAATGCAAAAAGGAATAATATTGACGTTTTTGTAATACAAAATAGCTTTTTGGGCTTAAGTGAATAAATAAAATTTGGAGGCAATTGCAGCTCAACCCCAGCATATGAGAATATTCCACTTAACGCTCCTGAGTAGGAGGGCCTGGGAAGCTTGAGTTTTTCATGAAAATTTCATAGGAATTTAGAAAACACCATATTTGACAAAATGTTAAAATTTATTTAGCAAAATATTATCAAGTATTGTTTCAGCGCAATACCTTTAATAAACAAATTCAAATTTCTTTAAATAAACAGGGCAACAATATTCATGGTATAAAAACATCTAATATACTGACTCTTAATTATTGCCAAGATCTCATCCCACAGGTTCAGGAAAGGTTATCTGTAGCAAAATGCGTAAATCCCTGGTGCCCAGGAAACACAAAGCCTGTGAATATACACATACGGAAATGAAGAAAAACCAAGATCTATAGCAAGGCACTTCTTAAATAAAAGTACAAGAGAAAACCCCTGCAAAACCCCTTTGCTAACTGTAGCTCTGCATTTACACTATCTGCAGTATCTTTGAGTAGAACAATTACTCAACCATTTAAAGTCACCTCTGGTCCTACGGCAGGAAATAAGCACAAAATTCCTGAGTCTGTAGAATGTTCTTTTTGCTAAACAATGCAGGGGAGAGGTGCTGGCAACACCCCCTGGGACTCAGCATGGGTAGGAAGGTGCCTGAAGCTCTTTCAATAGAATTTAGGGACAACTGGGGTAGAAGGGGGAAGGGCAGATGAAAGTGACTTCCAAATGACTGTTAAATGCAATGCATATTTTTCTAGGACGATAAATACCTTTCCCTTACAGACTGATACTTTAAATATAAAGCACAGAAAAATTCCTTCCTGCCAGTAAGGAATCTAAAAATATGTCTTCTTAAGCTTGATTAATGAACTAATAAAAAGCTATAATAAGAAAAAAAATCCAATTAAAGCATCTTGTGATATTTCTCTCAAACAGAAATAAAGAATCTAAAAGCAGTTAAACTTTGAAAAATTAGTATGACTCAGACAACAGCCTTAGTATTCATGCCTATGGTACATCAATTTTATACTTTCTTTGACCGCCTGTCCTTTTTTTATCATCTCTGATTTGTATTGTCTGAAACTGTGATCCTTGATGAGTTTTATTTTGTTATTGCCTCGCAAGTATATAATCTGAATTTAAATACACACATATTAAAAACTCAGGCATTATACAGGTTGTAGGTACTTATTCTACTCAGAAAACCTTCAGGCCTCTAGCAGAACATGTGGAAATAAGGGCAAAGCCAGTGGAAACTATATACTATCAGCTGTATATAAAGTCAGAAAACTAGCTACACTTCTCTCTGATGGACAAAAGCCAGAGTAGAAAATTTATATTGTGATAGTCACTTTTCATCAGTCTTTGGTACCTGAAGGACACAGGAGCAGCGACGACACCGGAAAGGAGCCGTAAAAGACACAGAGGTAGGAAGAGCTGGAGATTTGATGAGAAGTACACACAAGGAGCCCCAGGAGCACCACGAGGAGCCCCAGCGCGTCCCTGGCAGCACCTGGCGGTGAGCAGCACGGCCGAGGGCCCGCGGCAGTCCGTGAGGAAGGCAGCGCACCAAAGGAACCGCGGGCTGCTCAGAGGCGCAGAGCTGAGGCACAGCAAAGAGCAGTAGGGCAGGGACAATCTACGCAGGGTCGGGAAGAAAAGAAGCCTGGGCATCTTGTAGGAGGGACAGTTGTTATTTTAATACAACAGAAACTATTCGTTTTCACTTACTGAAAGGTCCTCAGCCACCAGCGAGCGTCCGAGGCTCCGGGACAGGCGGATCCCGTCTCCCTCTGCCGGCGGCTCCGGGCGAGAGACGCCCTGCAACAAACGCTCCCGGCGCCTCAGGCGTGGCGCGGGCCACTGCCCCCGGCTCCTCATGAATTTTAGGAGATTCTTAAATATATTAATATGTCTTAGTACTAACACGCTCTAATTAGGCAGACATTAGGCAGTCTTTGTCTCTTTGCACAGTTCAGTGAACATTGGGTGCTTTTTATTTTAATCCCTTTATTTCAAGTTGTGATTCAAGACTTCGCTGAAAAGCGTGAAATACCAAATGTGTTTCCTCATCAGCTGCCAGCAGTGGTTCACGAAGGAATACTTTCCAAAATACTTTCGCTTGATTACGGGGTTTTGCCTTTCCTAGTTTGACAGCAAGGGAACCAAGATACACAAAGACAATGTTGTATCTGCCTGTTTAAGAACCCGCCCACGACTCCTGAAATTTACATTAACAACAAAGTTGACTTCAGCTATTTCAGGCGGCGCCTGGAAAGACGCGTCCCGCTCCACTCTGAGCAAAGGCGGGCCTCGGTGAGGAGCTCGGCCCCGCAGCGGAGCTCCCGAGTCCTGCACAGCGTCGGTGCCTGGGAAGCGCTGAGGCCGCGGCAGGGCAGAGCTGCCTTCCCCTCCCGCCGCCTCCCTGCCCGGCCCCGGCTCCCGTAACAAATAGCGCAGGCTATTACTTCCAGTCCAATACCGGCAACTTCGAAATCCCACAATTCCGATGGTTTTACTTAAGAAAAAAGGACAGCTTTGCTGCTTTTAAGTGTTTGGTGTCACTCTCCTCGCTGCTTTTCTGATGTAATGTGGGGTCACTTTGTTCTCACAAGCACATTTCTGACAGCGAAGTAGTCCCTGGCCTCAGCATCAGGACACACGCATGACCCCACGGCGAAGGGGTCCAGCTACGAGCGACAGAGCGGCTGCCCAAGAGAAGCTGTACGAGAGGCAAGAGACAAAGCAGCAAGGCGTGGATTTTGCCTGCTGCCCCGGTGGCGGCACCTGGGCGCCTACCAGGAGGGCAAAAAGATCAACTTGGAGAGCGCAGGAAAGAAAGCCTGGGTACGTCCCTGCCGGGCCCAGCGGCTGCCGAGGGCAGAGCGGACAGCTGCCTGGAAGCGCACGGGGCTCTCCAGACCGAGGCACTGCACGCACTTTTGGAGCTGCTCGGGCCAGCAGCAGCCCTGTGGTCGGCTCCCCCAGTCCCCCGGCAGCCCCGGGGGCGGCCCGGGCGGCGTCCCCGCGCCAGCACGAACACGCCTGTGGGCGTTGAGCCGCCCCGTCCCGCCTCCGCAGAGGCCGCAGCCGCAGTCCCCTCCGCCCGCTGCCCGGGCCTGCTGGCAGGCTCCACAGCTCCCGGCCCCGCTCACTTTCAGCCCGGCCCGGCAGCGCGGCCCTCCCGCCGCCGCTTCTACTCCTGCGCACTGGGCGCGCCCCCCGGGCCGGCCGCGGCCAGGGGCGGGGG
>VWYI01044722.1:12780-121051 GCA_013399455.1 Anthoscopus minutus | reverse complement strand
CGGTCCCGCGGGAAGCGGCTGTGGCGGGGCTGCCGCCCGCGCTCGCAGGGCAGGATGGAGGCGGAGGGCCGGGTACAGGGGCCGCCGCTCCCCGCTGGCGGGGAAGGGCCCGGGGTCGACTGGCATCTCGCTGCGGGTGCCCTCGGCACTGCCCGAGGGCCGCTGCTCGCCGCCGCCGAGGTGCTGGCGCTGGACGATGAAGAAGACGACCTGGAGGTGTTCAGCAAGGTACGGTAGCGCCCTCCGCGCCGGGGTTGTCCGGGCGGGCTGGCCGGTACTTTGCCCCAGCGGGTGCCGGGCGAGCCGGGGCTGGCGCGGCGGGACGGGACGGGACGGGACGGGACGGGACGGGACGGGACGGGACGGGACGGCGATCGCGGCCTCTGCCCGGCCGCTCCTCTCACGCACGGTGCTCCTCGGTGCCACCGGGGCCCCGTGACGGGCCGGGCTGCCTGAGGGCGCGGGGCTGACAGGGGAGGCTCTCGACGGTGCCCGCAGTCCCGGGTGACTTCTCGGGCACGAAATGCGGACTCGTTGCTTCGGACTAGCAGTGCGACTGCGCTTACCTTAAATGTGCCATCTAATCTGGACTCGCTGTACCCTTATCATCACTTACGATCGTCAGGCGCCGTATATGTATCTGTAAATTAAATAAACAGTCGTGTTTAGTAATTGCAGCTCTGATTGAACGTAAATAAATGTTTCCAAGTTTAAGTTTGAGCTTTCTTTTAAAAGATGAGGTCTCACACCTTCACACAGGAGATTTGAGAAGATAACATCTGAATTTTGATGAAGGGAATAAAATTAACTTAACTGACAATGTATCAGGGTCCACGTTCTGAGAGCGCACTCTGCCAATCTGCGTGCCAATCTGGCTGATAGTGCTGGTTTTAATTAAAAGGGGTATGATTTCCACGTATATTGTTTCTCATTTTGTACTGATGTAGTACAGGTTAAGACAAGACTTACCTCATGTCTCCTCAGCAGTTAAAGAAGAGGGCATGTCATGGATCTATTTGCTGTATCAAGGGAGCATCTAAAATATAAGTGCATACAGAGAGCTAGGGTGGAAAAAGTATATATGGGGCTAGGGTGTCATTCACCATCTGAGACTCATGAAGTGCTGTGATAGGATGTGTGCCATGGCAGAGAAATAGCAGTTACATTTCTGATTTGAAAAAGTGACAACGAACTCAGTAGGACAGATTTTCATGCAGAGTAAATGTGTGGTTTTTATATTTCTGTAGGTAAAAAACACTGTTGTGGTATGCATGAATACACCTATTGGAATAAGGACTTCCTTCTTAGGAGTTACGTATTTAAACTCTGACTGTAATAGAATTCTTGAAACTCATGGCTTTAAAGGCCACAAGGGACTCTTAGGTGATACAGTAAATAGTCTGTAAACATGCAAGAGATTAGGCTAAATTTCATCAAGTTACCTGTATTTTTCTGAAGCATAACTAGGGTCAAGCTGAATTATATTTTCTTGAAAAGCACCAATCCTGATTTGACATAAAAAGTTGAATGATTCACTGAACTTGCATGCAAAAGCAGTGCTAAAATATAATTTTAGTTGCTTATGCTCACTTTATATCCATTTACTTTTATACGTGAAGTTCAGGCAGTTCTGCATCAAGGTACCTGCTTATCAGCACAGTGCATTGATGCTTATGCTGCTTGCTTGTCAAGAGCAATTCTCCTTGGGAATAAAAAATAAAAACAAGTGGAGTTGATAGAAGTTACTGCTGCTTTATTGCAAATATTGAGATCTTTAAATTTCTACCTGGATTCATGACAAATATTTTTTACCTATATGAAGTCTTAACTACTATTAATGCATGCTACATGATAAGTTATTCCTGCAAACAAGAAAATTTGTCATTTTATATGAAAATACAGCTTTTCTTCCAAAGCTTGGATACCTGCATGTAGTGGTTGTATATATCAACCAGAAATTCATGGCTTGTTTTCAAGTGCATTTTGAGATCTGATCTTTTGAGCTGTTGAAAATCTGTGAGGTTGTTTGGGCTTTACACCCTATTTATTCATGTTCCAATCTGACAGGCTAAATGTAGCTTACCACTAAGTTTTTTAAAACCAGGTTTTCCATAACATACTGTTCCAGGACTACTTTGTTTTAAATTACATCTTAGTGGGGTTCCTCATGCAGTGTCTGTAAGTCACAGTGGTGTGGCGTTTGCAGGCCAAGCGGGACGGCAGCAGCCTTGCAGAACTCGCTGCCTGCCACTCTCGTCAGCTTCATCTTTCTCAGTCTAGGCAGTGGAATGTTCTGGCTAACAAAATGCTGAAAAATGAGATTCTTAAAAATTGTCAATCTCAATACCCTGAGTTATTACTCAGAATGTTAACGCTGAGCTTTTATTTTACAAAAATCCATAGATGTTTAACCTGATAGTGTTATAAACCAGTGACCTGGTATCCTCTGACACATCTCAAATATTACAGACCAGTGTCTTCAGCAGCTCTGATAAAGCATTTCATGATGTGATGTGCATTTCACTTTATCCTAGTTTCCACTGCTGCTGAAAAAGTTCTGAATACTTTTCAGCAGAGACAGATTCTGGGAGCAGAGCTGTGAGTCACACAGATGAAATGTTTTCACCCTTTTTCTTCCCTTAGCTTCAAAGTAGAGTACTGCCTATGTCACAAATACCCTTTCAGTTATCTTTTGCATTCATTGATTACTGATATGTAGCATTGACAAAGCTGTCAGCAGTTTGGTTAATACTTAAAATCTTTAGCACCTCTGCTTTCAAACTCTGTTTCACAGTGCTTGCATTTCATAATTACAGAAAACTTAATTATATTTCTGAAAGACATATATATGCCACTTCAGAATTGCATAGAGACTAATTTTTCTTGCAAAGTTTTCTTCAAGTTCATCAAGGATTTGAGACAGAATATTTGATTGGCCAAAAAAAATCACTTATAATGAGTCTTCATGAATTTCTTTGCTCTTTGAAGAATGCTCCAACAACCAAGCTATTTACTTACAAGACAAACTCTGCCCCATGTCCTTTATCTCAAGGCCTGTTTTTGGATCCTGGCTTCAGATTATTGCAAGCTCTGGATCCTTGCTGGGATGGATGGATGGATGGATGGATGGATGGATGGATGGATGGATGGATGGATGGATGGATGGATGGATGGATGGATGGATGGATGGATGGATGGATGGATGGATGGATGGATGGATGGATGGATGGATGGATGGATGGATGGATGGATGGATGGATGGATGGATGGATGGATGGATGGATGGATGGATGGATGGATGGATGGATGGATGGATGGATGGATGGATGGATGGATGGATGGATGGATGGATGGATGGATGGATGGATGGATGGATGGATGGATGGATGGATGGATGGATGGATGGATGGATGGATGGATGGATGGATGGATGGATGGATGGATGGATGGATGGATGGATGGATGGATGGATGGATGGATGGATGGATGGATGGATGGATGGATGGATGGATGGATGGATGGATGGATGGATGGATGGATGGATGGATGGATGGATGGATGGATGGATGGATGGATGGATGGATGGATGGATGGATGGATGGATGGATGGATGGATGGATGGATGGATGGATGGATGGATGGATGGATGGATGGATGGATGGATGGATGGATGGATGGATGGATGGATGGATGGATGGATGGATGGATGGAGTGATGGAGGGATGTGGCGATGGATGGATGGATGGAGGGATGGATGGATGGATGGATGGATGGATGGATGGATGGATGGATGGAGCACAGAGGTGGCCTTAGGTTAAGGACATATGCTGTGGGAGGGAGCATTGTTTAGACAAACACCCAGGTTCAGTGTCTTCTCCAAAGAGATGCAATCTCAGCTGTGTGCCTAGCTTGTTTTGAGGCTGCTTCTGCTGTAAGAGTGTTTTCTTCCCTTATATATTTTGGAGTGTTCCTGACCAGTTGTAGTCAAATGTGAGACTCAGATTGGGTAACTGCAAGTATTAGAGAAAGCAGACCCAGAAAAAGGCCCTCAAGCTGCAAGGAGCTCATTGATTTTCTATCGCTTTGGTCTCTTGGCCAGTAAATCAAAAGGCAAGAACCTATTTGTGGAGTGGCACACACAGCTGTGCCAGCTGCTCTGTCAGGAGAGAAGGGGTTTGGAAAGAGAAGGTGTCCTGCAGGTAGGTGGGGAGGGGGGAGGTGAGGGAAAGGACATCATTTTCTGGGACAGGACCTTGATGCTCTTTGCATGGATGAGGAGGAAGAAGGTTACACTACCCAAGAGCTAGAAGAACTGTCTCTTTTTCCTGTGCTACAAAATTCCTGCACTCATCTGTATGCACACAAAAATTACAGCAACCACAAAATTACAGCTGTATAGAAAATTATAATGGTTTTTTTTTTTACTGTATTTCTGTGATGATATCAGATTTAGGTCACATGAACTTCAAGCATTACTGGAAGTAAACCTGAGCGATCATGAGGATAAAGAGAAAGATGCTTGTTTAAAACTCACATATATCCATTTGTGTGCATGTGAATACTAGAGCTGTATTAAACAAAACCAAAGACTTGCTTATTCTGTGGATTTATATTGCCCATATTTTTTTCTCAAACCACATACTCATAAGCCCTTCAACATGCAGATATACTTTCAGACACCTGCATGAATAGAGCAAATTTTTGTAGCAACCTAGAAGAAGGAATGTAACATTAAGACATTTATGCCCCATGGAAAATGAGAAAATATGAAACACATTTACCTTGATCCAATTTAGGCCTTGCAAAGTCATTACTCCTCAAATTATATGGCCATTCAATTCCTTACATGCTCACATGCATATTGCTTTCCCTGGAAATTTCCCATTGCCTCAGCACTTTGAATTGCATGGGCTGCTCTGAGCTAGCAGTTGTCATTCTTCATCTAGACCACGGGCAGCCAGTGCTAGCGGGCTCTGGGAGCAGCTCCGTTTATTCTATGTGACACAGGATAGTGCTGGCTGTACAGAAATCGTGTAGAAACACACTGAGTAAAAGTAAAATGACTGACAGGTGTACAAGGAAGCCACTGTGTAATATTTAAAGTGTTGTCTTTAGTCTTCTGTGTTGCTTTTGTCTCCCTCTTCAAAGAACTGTGTGTAAGCGATGGGAGGAGGACTGGTACATAAGCACTTTCAGGGCATAATTCCTGCTATAAATGTCTCTTCCATATTTGTAGGAGTACTTTGAGAAATCCAAAGAAAAGGACAAGATAAGGTGTTTCTTTCCAAAGAAAGTTTTGATCCAATTGAATTCAAAGGCAAAAAGCAGCTCTCACCCTGTTCAGGAGCACTATAGTGGGGCTCTCTTCTATCCTGTGAGATTGGCCTTGGGATGATGCCATGACTCCACTTAGTGTGGACTCGCACTTTTCCAGTCCTGGAATTTGGGCAGTTTTCTCTTAAACTGTTCCCAGTTCTCCTTCCTCCATAGTTACAAGGCACTGGGGAGGGCAGCTCTTTGCCACTCATAGTCAGTGTAGTCTAAGTACTTTTTTAGAAAATAGATTTAATTTAATTAGATTGTTATGAAAAGAATTCTTTGTATTGCATATATTAAAAAAACCATATGCAGAATTTGATATTAAAAAGATAATGATTTCTTTCAAGTTCTCTCTGTTATTTCTAATGATTCATAAATTTGTTATGCTCTTTTATGGAGTTAGTAAATTCAATTTATTTTCATGGTGACTGTATCCTTCAAGATTCTAGATTAGTGGATCTTACCTAGACTTGCATCTAAGGAAGAAAATGAGACTTCTTGCCTGTTTCCAGTTTCCACCTTGTTTCTCAGCAGAGTGAGCACTAGTAAATGCACTAGCAGAAGCAGTTGCTATGGGGACATATTCTTACAGTGTGGAAGTGGTCGGTGCTATCAAAAAGTGTTTTTTCTCTGCAGCAAAACAGTGGTTTGACTTTTTTTTTTAAGAAATTAAGCAGGAAATTTATACTGTATCCTTACATACTCTTTTCCTTTAAAAAAGGGCTTAATTTATGTACCTGTAATTGTTTTCCATTGCAAATTTTATTTTAAAATACACACAAACTAAAACACCCAATTTCAGTAAAAATTCTGATTTGGATTTTGCCTTGTTTTTTTTTTTGAATCATCATTTTTTCATCCACCCTGTTCAGATAATTAGAGGTAATTCAAACATCCTAAGTCCTCAATAACTGGCTTCTAACATTTTTTATAAAACTGGTAAGTACCCTACACAATTAATGGATGCTTGGTTCATAACTAATTTTACTATTCATTGCCAGGTTCTCCTTCTAGCTATGCATAACATTCTTCTCAAATGGTAGTATTTTGTTCTTTTATCCATTTTAGAATAAATCTCATTTCTTACATCCTCACCATGGCAAATACTGAAAAGGGTAATTTGCTATGTGGTACATAATTTCATCTTCTCCAAGTTTTATCTGTTCTATCAGATTATTTTAAAGCTTGCCATTTAAGCATCAGAGACGTGTTTGTATGCAAAGATTATTGATGTGGATGTCCTCGTGTCTTATCTGTAGGATGCATCTCTGGCTGAGGTAAACTCATTCAGTCCTTCAGTGCCGATATCCCCCTCATCAATGATAAACCAGTATAAATTTGAAGATGGGCCAGAATTAAGAGATCTCTTCATTACAGTTGATGATCCTGAAAGCCACATTACAGCCATTGAAACATTTATTACATACAGAGTAGTCACAAAGGTAAGTGTCAGTTCATGGTTTAATGGCTTACTTTGATAACAATTGGCATTTTCACTCTTCTTGCACACCATTCTTTGGGATATTACTAAATTTAAACTTTAATTTTGTCATGTCGTGAGTTATAGACAACTAAAACTGCATGAAACTGATATATAATGGAAAAAAAACTCATTGTGTGTCTGCATACACATGTGCTTAGATTCTTCATGTTGAGAAAATAGTTAATAATTTTTCAATGGTAAAATGAGTGCTGTGAGGCAATAACATCTTCTGTTGTGATCTTCAGCAGGAAGAGGAGATAGCCAAAGGACTGATCCACTTTGAAGACACTATATTATCTTAAGTATTGATGACTTTTGGATCACTTACAAGCTGCCAGTCTTATGTCTTGCATAAACATTACCTCCTACAGTCTTTCAATTCCTTTCTTTTCTAATTGCAGCATCCATTAACACATGGATGATTGCTTCTCATGTACAGTTGCATGTGATTTCTGGGGAAACTGCCACAATTCTCTAATGAAATGGCATTAGGAAACAATTAAGTGTATTTTTAGTTGTCCTGAATGCAAGATATTTACAGGAAATGAGGAAGAAAGTCAGCCTTGTGAGACCAGCCAGGTCTGAGATTACCAGTAAATATTCTGCAGGCTCCATTTTGAGAATTGCACTGGTAATTTATTTTACTTTGAGTTATTTTTTAAAGATTCATTTAAAAGCAAATTTTCAAATGGGAATTATTTCTCTTTAAATAAGAGGAGATATCAATTCCTCATAAAATATTTAATGAGTAGAAAGAGAGCTATCTTTGTTCGGTTGCTAGCAATAATTCCCACTTTGTGCTTGTTTCTCTAGATGAGAGAACATTTTGTCTTCAGGCAAGTATGAAAGGGCCTTGAGGTGGATTGCTTTTGCTTTTTTTAACTCTTCTATCCTTTCTTATCATATTTAATTTGGAGTGCTGGTTGTTGATGATAAAGTAATAGCATTCCTCCCACATACCTTGAAAAACTTTTATTCAACCCTCAAAAATGTTTAGATTACAAAAGCCTGTTTTGAGGTTTTTAGAATTTACTTGCATCACGTTATAAATCTCTGTGCAACAATGAATGCTGAATAGCACACGTTAATGAAAACATGGGCTCTTTGTGGCTTGCCTCCAGAAGACAGAGCAGTGGTAAAATAAATCTCATGGTCCAACAGTTTTGTAATCTGTAATAAGCATTTTTTTAGGCATTAAAGGTTTGTTGGCAAATTCTGAGAGGGAGTGCAAAACTAGAGTCAGTGATGGGCTGCAGAATCCATTAAGCAATGCAGGAAGTGTTACTGCTGTGATATGCTGAAATTTTTATGTTTTGAATGTGAGGATTATTGAGTAATGTCACCAGGTCCCAAGGACGTGTGTCGGCTCTTTGGGCTTTGTTCAGAGTAGGTTACTAATTACTTAAAAAGAAGTGCTCTTAAATAACGAACCTAACTGTGATTGCTGCAAGAAAAATGCCACACTGAAGTAATTATTGCAATAATTTGGAAACATTGTGGTAAAATAATTATTATATATCACTGCACAAAGTACAGCTGAGTGCTCACTTTTTTTTTTCCCCGACAGAACTTTGGTGTCTTGCTGAAATAGGATGTGGTAACTCTTCAAGGAGTTGATCACTGTTCTTTAAAATAGCAGCAAACCAGTAACAGGGATGAAACAGAATGTATGCATTCCCTCAAGTACTCAGTTTTCTCCAAAATCTAAAACTCTTTTTTTCTGGTATTCTAAACCAAACCTATTTTTTCTGCTTTTGATATTCAGACAACCCGTGGTGAATTTGACTCCAGTGAATATGAGGTTCGAAGACGATATCAGGATTTCCTTTGGTTGAAGAGCAGACTTGAAGAAGCACATCCAACACTGATTATTCCTGTTTGTTTGCTAAAACTTAAGTTATTTTTATTTGTTTATAAAATGGCTCCAGTTTTATACAGAGATGTTTGAGGTCTTTCTTCAGCTTCTGAAGTTTCACAAATATTAAGCCAACCTATTTTCCTTAGCTTTATATGTATGTGACAAAAAATCACGTGAAAGTATTTCTTAGGTTTTTAATTGTGGCATTTGCAGTAATTTGTGTCCTTTCTTAGTTGTACTTGTGTTTTTCTGCACTGCATACTACAAGAAAAATGGTATACCTCAGTTGAATATGATAACTTTATATAGATTTGGGGTTATTGCATGATGGATTTTACAAGGTATACCTATGTTTTTTAGTAAGCAGAAGAACTATTGTAATACTCTGAATATTATGCAAATTATACAATATATTTCTTTGTTTTCTTCTTAGCCGTTGCCTGAGAAATTCATAATGAAGGGAATGGTGGAACGATTTAGTGATGAATTCATTGAGACTCGAAGAAAAGCTTTACATAAATTTTTGAACCGTATCGCTGATCATCCAACTTTAACTTTTAATGAGGACTTCAAAATTTTTCTTACTGCACAGGCCTGGGTAAAGTTTTATTTACAGTTAGGTGAAACTATGTTGTGTTAGTAGGGAATATCGGGAGCTTCCCTGATTCAGCATTCAGTAGTGTCATCCCATGGCTTGTTACAGAAGTGGCAGAAGCAGACAGGGATTTTTAGAATATTTGTAACTTGAGATAACCTTTTCTTCTGTGGTTTTGGTAATCATGCACACAACCATAAATAATGCTGTACCTTCCAAAGTTGTTTTTGTTTCTGCATTTTGGATTTCTGTGGCAAACCAATAGTATTTCAACTTTGCATATTTTTTGGTACACATGTAAGTTTCCAAGATTATGAGGAAAACAGTGGTTTTAATTAATTATTGTTTTGGCATGGCACTTTTTTTTTTTAAATTAGTTTTACTAATCTCCTTAAAGAAAAATACAAGCTTTTTCTGTTGCATTGTTACAAAATGTGTCCAGTTGTAAACTGGAGTTCTGCACTCAGAAAAGCCTGCCTCTGAATTTCAGCAAAGGTTATTCTAATAGCATATAAAAAGAGTTAAAAAAATAGATGGATTACTTCCTCCAGTAGGAACATTGTCTGCTTTGCTCCAAGATTTATTTCTGCAATCATTACCTTTGCTTTCCTGTTCAAACAGCTAAATTGCAAACTAGCTAACTCACCTTGAGGAGTGAAGGGGTGAAGGTTCTCTGCCCTTTTCAACCATTCTTGTGATACTGTCATAGATGGCATGCTTGCATTTGCTCAGAAAGGCTTAGCTAATAAATGCACAAGACAGGGATGGTTCCAATATTGGTCTAATAATTATAAGATTTATACACTAAAAAGACAGAGGTTTATATATGTAGTTCTGTTACCAAAAAAAAAAAAAAAAGGTAAAAAAAAGGCACTTTATTTATTATTTTCAGAGAATTAAGTACCTGGAAGTAAAGAGAGCTTGTTCTGTCTTTAGGAACTGTCCTCACACAAGAAGCAGGGTCCCGGGTTGCTGAGCAGGATGGGACAGACCGTCAGAGCTGTAGCATCCTCAGTAAGAGGAGGAGTTAGAAATCGTCCTGAAATGTTTACAGAAATGAACAATTACATGGAAACATTTAGTCAGAAAATAAACTTACTAGATAAAATAGCTCATAGGATTTACAAGGAAGAAAGGGGTAAGTAGCAAACATGTCAGTTTTATTGATTTAAGAAATTAAATTAGTTTTCATTGTGGCAGGCAAAATACTCTTTCCAGCAGGCAAGTAAAAAGGGAGATTTCTGTGTTTATATTGTGTTTTTCTTTCTGGTCATGTTTTTGACTGACCTTCAAGTTTGAATAATTTTTTTAGTAGGAAGAGTTTTAACATGTCATTCAGCTACTTATAAGGAACTTAGAAGAATGTTTTAACATGTGCTTTTTGGAAAGCTGCATGACTTTTGGTTTTTAACTTTTAAAGGAATATACAGTTTTCTGTGCAATCTCGTAGTCACATGAGGCTGTCTTGATTCCAGATCTCTAAACTTATAATTTAGTTTTGTTCTGCACCTTTTTTCTGTTGACAAAGTAGATTTTAATTTTTTAATAGTTTTACTGTTGGCCATAATTTTTTTCTTGGTAAGCTGTGCCTACTAAAATTTTCTCAAGAAGGATGGCTGAATTTTTTCCTTAAGAGCAGTTCACACATCTCGTTGGAATGCTAAGTTACTGACTTTCCTGAGATTCTGAGATGATCCTGATCTCAGAGTGTGCCTGTTCAGCAGAATTTCCAGTGGGCAGCACCTGAAATATTTACTTATCAATAAAATATAATTTGAAGAGCTGCACTGTGTTCATAACTGAGTCCTTGAGCTTTCTTGTGCAATACCAGGTCTCAGTGTGTCCTCACTGAATTGAAAATGTATTGTAAAAGAGAAATACATGCTGGTGAAAAGAGTTCCTATTGATATTGTTCCCTCCAGTGAAAGTAGCTGTCTGAGCTCTGTAGGTTCAAGGTATCAGTGCCAATATATTTTTTGGAAAAGCTTTAGAATTTTGACATGCTCCCAAATGTAGGTTATATCTTCTTTCTAGATTTTCCAAACAACACTTGTTGGAACACTTTTGTACGGAGCCACACTCCTGGAATTGTTGGTGGCTGTGTTACAGAGAACATTCCTGCTTGCAATTCCTTAACATGGGGTTCTTGGTTACATCTTCCATAGAGGGTTTTTTTTTCCAAGTAATCTCAAAGTAAACATTACATTCTTTATGCCACATGACTGCTTTCATCTTTCTTAGGACATTTTTTCATTATAAATTTAGTAGTGACAAAATTGCATTTTCAATGCGTGACCAGTGTGTTCAGTGTCCTGTGAACAGCAGCTTGCCTGTGTTTAGCTCTGCCAAAAGGCACAGTGATTTGTAGGCCTTCTCTCTGTTTATGGATTATCACTTGGTCTAGAAACATAACTAATTAATAAGATATCCCTGTATTTAAATTAATAAAAACTACTGAAGGAGATACCTGCCATGCAGGAGTGAAAGTCAGTGTTTCTTCTGAAGCTTTTGGGACATAACAAGGCTTCTAGTTTTAATAACTGAGACTGTATTTGGAACATTACTATTATCAGGATGCAGAGGAATTCAGGTCAGTAGAAGTCAGCAAATCAGACCAACTGCTGTGGCTCCTGTTTCTCTGTATGAAGACAGTGTGAAGGTCATTGCAGGTCATTGGTGTGTGAATACAGCTCTTCAAGTCTACCTGACTATGTGTGTAATGATGAAATGTCTGGGGCATTTCTGCTGATAGATTTCTCAAATGTAATTAATTACATTAATTGATTTGTTTATTCATAAACAGCAGAGTTTACTTACCTTAGTCATTTGAGCAAATTTAAACATCAGTGTCAGTCTCTTGCTTGGTTCACAGTAAATATGAAGTCACAGTTAGTGTGACTTAGACCTCTCTTAATGAAGAGTAATACGTGTGTATGTTCCTTTTAAGACTATTTTAATGAAATGAAGGAGTATGGCCCCATCCACACGCTGTGGTCAGCATCGGAAGAAGATGTAGCAGACTCCCTGAAGGGCATTGCCAGCTGCATCGAGCACTGCTGCAGGGCGACAGAGAAGCGAATGGCAGGGCTCTCAGAGCACCTGCTGCCCATTTTACATGAATACGTTCTCTACAGTGAAATTCTCATGGTAAGGTTTCCTGAATTCCTCATTTCTTTATAGCCCAGTATAAAATTTGGCTTAGTCCAATGAAAATGTCCAGGAGAGAATTTGTAGCTGATGAAAATGACTTTACAGTCCTCAGTACATAGCACGCACAGCATACGATACCTGTCCGTTATCAGGGAATCCAACTGGCCCTGTTTTCTCTTGCTAGTCAGGCAGGAGATGTCCCTTCCAAATAAAAAGAGCTTGATAGTTTTGCCTGGCAGGCAGTCCTGAATAGCTGTGCTAGGGTGTCTATAGTTTTGCCATCTTCAGTGAGCTCTGCATTGTAGCAGTGCAGGTTTGGGACAGCAGCTGAGAAAAGACATGAACTCATTGAGTAACAGATTGTGTGTGGGAAGAAGAGTGGAGAGGTTTTTCCCTTTCTAGGGGCTCTTCCTAAGTATGTTTTCTTTTTCCAGAACAGCTGGGAACTTCCAGTCCCTGCACCATTATATAAGCATGTGTTAGTCTTTGCCATAAGCTACTGCTTTCACTTCCCTTTATGTATGCATTTTTCTTACACTTGGAGAGGATGTAAAATATCAGACTCCAGAGTTGATATAGTCAGTGCTAGTGGATAATCAACATAATTAAGTAAGTGAATTCAGTATGTCATAATTCCCTCTTTGCTGCCTACAGAAAGCAGAACATGTGTACAAACCCCTCTTTGTCTAGGTTTTGAGCAATGCCAGCTGCAGAATCTGTTCTTGTGTTGCTGCTGGGAACCCAGCTCCTGCTGCAGTCATTTCTGGCTGGGGTCTGCAAGAGTCTTACAGTCCATGGGTAGAGCAAGACCCAAGTTAACTGAGCCTTTGGTGGCACTCTGCAGGGTATTACCCCTTTCTCAGTAAGGCTTGGCTACTGAGAATTAGGAGTTCCTGCTGCAATGACTTCTGTCTTTAAAACAAGCTTCACAGAAGAAGGGGCCATACAAAATGTCCTGTATCTCACAGGCCTCATTATTTGCTGATAGATGGAGGTAGGTACTGGTTTGCTTAAAAATATGAAGATATTACTGTCCTAGCAATTGCAAGTCATCTTCTGCCCCACTTCCAACCTTATTTTTCAGAACTTCTATGTCTGTTACCCATAAGCAGTTGTAGTCTTCATGCTGCTGAGGAGATGCTGCCTGCCCATTGCCTTCTGTTTTGCAGCCTAACTGACCTTCACCCTTTCTCAGGCATTCTGTTTTGCCCAGAGCACAGAGAGGTTTCTAGGGGCAAGCCCCAGGATGCCAGTCTGGCTCTTGTAAACCTTACTGTTGCCCACTCCTTTTTTTTCTGCTTGTAGCTTTCTTGATGCAGCACTTGTAACACAATATTAGGCTGCCATGAGGTCCTGTGGACCTCATGTAGAGGAGAAATCTTCCTTCAGCAGCTCATTTGTGTTCCACAACTGTTCCTTTCCCTTCATTCACCATGGATTTTTATTTTACTTACTGGTTCTTTCCCTCTTGCACTTCAGAGAGGGAAATACTAGTCACTAAACTAAAATGCCTAAAAATACCCTGTGGAAGTCATCCAGTAGCAAGCCTTTCAGAGGTGTGTTTAACCCCTCATTGCAGGGACCTTGGTGCAGTGCTGCCAAGATCACATGCACATGTGCAGAACAAGGTGTGATCAAAACAATACAATCCTTTTATTTTCCAGTTATTGAGAGTTCAGCCTGTAACTGGGAAAAAAGTTGAATTCATAGCTAAAATATTTATATCTGGACCAACCCCCCTTCGTAACTGAACCACAGAGCAAATCTGCTGTCCCTCAGGGTAAAAATTACAGCATTAGTTAGTTGTGGATCCATATAAAATTATTTGTGGGTTTTTTGGCAAGGTATCGTTAAGTGGTATACAAAAAACCTGTCAAAGTATAATAATATATTTTAAAAATATCATGCCTTTGTTTGTCATTAGAAGTCAACACTTGTCTATAGATGTAGCATGTTAATATTAAAGTAATTGGTTTTGTCTTGTAATTTAAAGTGTATGTGTGATAAATATTTCCAAGCAGTCATTTAAAGTTTTAAAAGAGGCAAAAGAAATAGGAAAAAAGAGAAAACATTTGTATTTTGAAGAAAAGCTGTTCCAGACATTTGTTTTGCTTTTGTGCTTCCAGCTAAACATTTTCTGTATTTATCTAACCAAAAGATTCCAAGGCATTAATGAGCATTCATCTGTATTGCTGATCTATTGCTCAGAAATGCCCAGTCAGGTCTACCAATTTTTTTATAGTGATTACCTGTTCAAAAAGAAATATTGAAAAATTATTTGAAAATTAAGCTCTTAAATTATTCTATCATGTTTGATAAAGTGTCAAGATTTTAGAGAGAACTCAGTCAAGTAAGAGAGCTAGAGAAGGTAGAGCTGCTTGTGGCCTGTGCTGTTTCAACATGCCCTGTGCTAGAGGTGAATACTGAACATCTCTGCAGAAGAAGCAGTAAAACCAGTTGTGGCAAGGTAATGTAAAGAAAGTTTTGAGATTTGTAATTATATATGTCCTGCTTCTGATTTTTTTTTCCAAAAAGACTAAAGCCTTGCAACACTTCTGCAAGATAAGCATACCTGAGTGTGCTTTTACAGATGAGGAAGCTAAGACAAAGAGACATTTATAAGGCTTCATCAAGGTCTCAGAGCAAATGAGCATTAGAAATGGAAATTTAATCCTGTTCTGTTTTGTAGCTTAATGAATAATATTCCTTTCCCTTTTTAATTATTTTTTGACATTATACTAAAAACCCAATACCTGATAAGATAGTTTTAAAAGAGGTAAAAATTACATATGCTGAAAGCAAGCACATATATTAATGGTAGAAAAGCTATCATTCCTACAGTAACTTTATCTGATTTTTCTGATATTTTTTCCTGATTTGCCAGAACTATATTTGGCACTTACAAATTAATATTAAAGATTGATGTCACTATTTCAATAATACCTTGTATACTAATTCTACTTTATATTGTATATTTTATTCAAACAACATACTTCTGTTCATGAGATTTGGCAAACTCATGCTGCTGTTTTCAAGTGAATATATAGTAAACTAAGCTGATACCAAGTAAACTGCTGTAGCAGGTCTGCTCATACAGCTGGCAGTGATATTGTGTATGGCAGATTCTTGTGGCGCTGATTTTGGATTTAGTAAGATTATTGAAAAACCTGTAAGATAAAATACAGGCATGGAAAAATAAATCTTCATGATTTGAATGTTTTTTGTGATAAAACATATATCATGTCAAAATTATTAAATGGTATAATTCTATGATCTTGTTTATCAAGTAGCCAAGTTGTTTGATGGTTTTCTGAAAGAGCAAAAATTTGGTGTCATTTACTTCTTTTTTTATTTTTTTCTTCCTTACTAAGGGTGTTTTGAAAAGGAGAGACCAAATTCAAGGCGAGCTGGATTCCAAAGTTGATGCTTTAGCAAATAAAAAGACAGAAAAGGATCTGGTGAGTATTTTCAGAAAGGCAGACTCTTGCAGGCCTTACTGTAACAGCAGGAGATGCGCAGAAGGAGCACACGTGTCCTCGGAGGCCACGGGCTGGGACTGGGTGCTCTCTGGTAGCTCTTTGTGCCAGGCAAAGGCCATCACAAGAAAGAAGCAGTGCTTCAGTAGCTGGGCTGCTGGAGGGGAGGGCTGGTCATGGTGGGCAACCACTGGCCTTTGTCAACACAGACTGTACCACAGCTTATTTTTAGCTTTCCTATTTGCTTCCACACTTGGAGTTGAAAGTAACAGTTGCTGTGCTGCTCTTGTAGCTGTTGCTTCATTGATGTAGGAGAAGTAGAGGAGGTGATTAGAATCAGCAAGGCTGTTCATTAAACTTATTTAAATTAAAATGTTCTGCATTCTGTTCTTTCAGGCTTCTGTTTTTTCTTGTTCTGTATTCTGTTCTTTCAGGTTTCTGTTTTTTCTAGCTGGGCCCGGGAATATTTTTTTTTTGCTTCCAATATGAAAACTTAACTCATTCTAGTGAAGTCAGACTGTAACTGGTACCCCATGGGGACAGGCATCCCCAAAACCACTAGCAAGGCTTAGCAGCCAATTAGAAACAACTTCTGGGATAAGAATTGGCATTTTTTAAATTTTTGATTGTTAAACTCTTCAGCCTAAATAACGTCTTTTTAGCACAGTATTAATATCAAATCATATGTAAAAATGACTAATAACTTTATAGTACATCAAAGGAGAAAATCCTTAACATTTCAGATACTTCTATTAGGCTTGTTATAATTAGTTTCCATGTCAAGATGAGCTGTTTAGATAGTTTTTGGGACTTGAAATGCATATTTTTATTTGATCTTTTTGGCACTGATGAGAATAAATAAGAATATGTTGTTGATCTCTGATATCTACAATGGCTATGGTGTATTATATAAAAATTTGCCTCTATGTACTTCAGTGGGACATTAAGTAAATATCTCTGGTTTTGGGGCTTTTTTCCTGAAGCAGAAATTTTGTTTACTTACTGCCTTTGTGTTGTGTAATTTATTTTTGTTTCTCTACTTTCTTTGCTGTTTCTCCTGTCCTTTTTCCTTAGCTTAAAGCCTGAAGTTCTTATAAAATGTACAGAGGATGGTGAGTTGGAGAAGCCCCATAGGCTGGGAGTTGGGTAGCCACGGCAGGTGGATTCAGTTCCATACAGTTTGTTTAGCAGCCAGACTCACTGTTTGCTGTGGAAAAGACACCATAGCCTGACAGGACATGCCATCTTTTCAGGATGCATTTCTGTTATAATCTGATGGAGTTCTCAGACAATGTGCATGCACTCCCTTTTCCAGAACTGTTACAAATAAAAAAGGATTTTTATTTTAGCATAGTATCGATCATAGCATGTTGATTTGATATTGACAGTGGTTTACTCCATCATGAGATGTTTGTACTTGCTTCCAGTAGGACTCTGAAATCAGTTTTCCCAAACTTATCTTTTTTCACATTATATATGTTTACATATCTGCATTTACAGTTTGGTAAAAGGCTTTGGACACTCTGATTACCTGGGTGTTCAGATCTTTGCTTTATCTTTCCAACCCCTCTATTTCTTACTAATTTCAGCAAATCCTGTTTTTGAGAGCCTGGTACTCCTTGCAGTCTCAGAAGAGCAGTAAAACAGATGTCTGTTACTCTAATCTGATAATAAAATCCTGTGTTCTCTAATTGAGTGGCAGCTGTATCCTGAAGACTTTTTCTTAATTAGAAGCTGAAGCCTTTTTCAGTAAGGATAGTTTGACAACAAAGAATGGTGTACTGCTAATTTTAACCATTCAAGTAACTTAATTATTTTCTTTATCTTTTTTATACTACGTTTTAATTTTTATTGTGAGTTGAAATACTTTTCTGACACTTCTAACCAGACTTATTTCATAATAAAAGGTGATCATAACACAAGTATGTTGTTGGAATGGGTGTCAGACACTAAGTTTGGGTGTATTTGCACATATCTCTTCCTCAGCAGAACTCCTGTAGCTTCTAATGATTTCATAGATGTCAGATTGAACTTGTCAGTGCAACCTAGTAGCCAGAAATTTTGCTGACAATGAGTGGCATAAACCTTAATCTCATTTGAAGTACATTTCCACCACAGATAAGGAGTCTCAGACTGTCATTAGAGCTGATAAAAGGCTGTGAGATATTTAGCATTGGTCATGGCAAACAGTAATGAACACAAGGTTGTACAGCAAAAGAATGCAAAACATCCCTAAGGTCCATGCAGATGAAATAGGCTGGAATTGCAAAATAAACCTTATGGGACATTAGGCTCATCAGCTGGAAAAAAAATATGTTTTCTTAAGCTGTGTAAGAAAGCTGCTTGTGGTGCTGCTACAAAAGCCAAAACCTTGGTTTCTACTCCAAACTTTGGTCCACAAAGGAGGCAGTTGTTCAGGGATGGATAGTTTGAAGACTCTGATTTCGGATGCAATCTCTCTCTGACGGAGAGATTGGGCAGGACTTTGGTACCCTCCTGCTTATCTAGACATTTCTTACCTCCAGAGCTGTGGCTGTAAAGATAGTGGGATATGCTGCTCTGTGACTCCCACACTCCATCCTGGAGGTTACACAGTAATGCTAGTGTATCTTTCTATGGTTTGTGCATTTTTAACAGTTTTAGTCTTGCCACTAGGGCTGGTAATAATTTGAAAAAAGGTTGGTATAAATGTGCTCTGACAGAGCGAGATAAGCATTAAATGCCAATTTAAGGATTCTAGTGTTTAGGCTTGAAACTGTGTAGTAAAGAGATGAAATGCTGAATCTATTACATTCTGAATATATTTTGTCTTTTAACTCCAGGCTAAAAAGGAGTTAGTATCACCAAGCTGTAGGATTAATTCACGTAGCAGATAGAAATTCATGCTATTTTGCATAGTGAGATAGTGTAAAATGCTGTCCCTTACCATGTAATTTGGCTATTGGCCCAGATCTCTTTGGCTACAGTCACATAGTCTATGTTGGACACTACTCTGCCCTAGCAATGCCTGGCACCCACCTTCCTGTACTCTGGTCCCATGTCTGAGAAGTGCTGTGCTGGTCTCTGGCCATCACTGATGGGAGATTTCATTTCTCACACTGGTGGCCTTAGTGAGATCAGTGTAAGAAAATGGATTCAGAATCCTGTTTAATTTGCAGGATCAATTGTAACAATGTACGCCTTGTAAATTAAGAACACACTAGGTAGATGTTTTTGTTAAGTCCAAGCCATTCTTTCATTTCTGCTGTCATGGCAGCTAAAGAGATTAGCATTGCTGGGGTTTTTCAGTTTTGAAATAGGAGACCTTGTACGTCTCTACTTGACATGGTGACGTGTGGCATAATGCTGCCTTTGGACCTTAAGTCCAACCCTTGCCTTAATACAACACATGGTTTCTTTGGGGTTTTAAAATGGGATATTTAAATTGCATATCCAGGGAGAGTTGTTGTCCTGGTTTAGGACAAATTTGGGAGAAAACTTCCAAATGAGGTCCCTCTAGAAAGAGAATTTAAGCAGCCCCCAACTGGTTCAGGAAAATATTTCCTTGGAGAAAAGTGGAAAAATCCCTGTTTATTTAACAGAAATTGAATACTATTAAAGAATAAAACCTCTTGCTGTTTGAGGAGATGGCAAATCCAGAAAAGCCCTTTCCATGGGGTGTGGCTGGGCTCGCTCAGTCTCTGATCAGTCCCTCCACACTGGAAAGTGCCGAGGCCCAGCCCCAGGGGCCACAGGCGAGAGCTCCCGGGGTTTGTCTGGGGTTTCAGTCCACAGCAGGTTTGAACACATCCAAGGAAAAAGGAAAAAGACAAGTCTGGGGAACTTCCCTGCTCAGCTAGCTAAACACTTACAGCAAAGGAGAGCTCTGTCCTGCTGTCTGTCTGTGCTGCAGACAGCACAGGACAAGCAAGCAGGGGAGTGAGGGCAGTTTCTGAACACAAACTGCGGCTGCTTCTTCCCCCTTCCCTCTCAGAACCAGCCTTAGAGGTGCAGAACTTAACATCCAGCATAAGCAGAACACACAAGTGGGGATACAAGCATCATAAAGTCACCCCGGGACAGTTGTATAACAGAGTCTACCTGTCCATATCATGTTCTGACTACAGTATAGAAGGAATTTGTAGTTCCTAGAAAAGGCTAGACAAATACAAACTGTAAAATAAATTACTTGAAGTTATAAAGTTATAGAGAATGATAAGGGGAAGCTGCTGCAGCCAGGACTTCTAAGTCAGAGAAGTTCTTTATGTGTGTAGACTAGTGCATTCCCATATAGGAACTTCTTTTTTGCAAAAGCAGAGAATGAATTAAACTGTCTTTCTTACTCTAAATCATCTTTAAAATGTCATCACTTTCAGTATTCTATGCACACTCATTTTTTGGTATTTGAAGGAAAGGCAATTAGCATGAAACATGGTCAAAATACCAAATCCAGTTGTCTGTAATTCCTTTAAAGGTAATTCCCCCACATTTAAACTTTGGATTAACCTTTTCGTTTTATATGCAGTATTGGTAGTTGAAATTACCCTTGTCTATAGCTTGATTAGTGATCTAGCCAGATAACTAACTTGGGCTTTTTGTAAAGTAGAAATAATTTTTTTTTCATTTTTTTCTTCATTAATAACCAGGATTTCATTAATCTAGAAGTGTGGCAAAGAAAATCAGTGTAGAAATCAAATCTAACTAAAAATGTTTATTATTGGCTGTGGATAACATCAATTCAGATGAAATTTTCAGTTTAACTAAGTAATTCTTGGTTTCTTTAAGAGCTGAAGGATCCAGGTTCCTTGACCATTTCAGGCAGTGTTTGATGATTCAGTTTGTGCTTGATGGCAGCATCACTGCTGTTGCACTCAATCTCTGTTCTCCAGCATGGCCCAAGCTGGAGGCTGTGCACCCAGACATTCCATGTCTTGCTCTGACTTCTGATGTTCCTGTGTTCTACCAGGAGTGTAAGCATTCCTTGAGAATCCTGGAAGCTACTCCTGGTATTCTGAACTTCCTATCAATGAAAACACCAGCTCTGCAGAAAGCAAAAGTAGCTATCCAACTTTACACAGGAAGTACAAAGAAGAAATGTATGGAGCCTGAATTGCAGTGGAAGCAATTCGAGGAACTAAGTTTTCTTGCTTGATGTTCCTTATTTTGGTAGTGTTTGTGCCTGCCCTCCCTCCTGCTACAGACAGTGGCTCTGCAGTCCCATCTCTGCAGCAGATGATTTTGCACTGTAGCCACAGGAGATGTACCTCCTTCTGTGACCTGGTGCCAGCCAGAACAGACACAGCTGATTAATCAATGACAGGCAACCAAATCACTAAGACCAGAAAAACTCATTAAAGACAGGGCCACTGTCCACTTACTCCCATTAGCTGGCAAGTCAGTTTGTGCATCTACAGTAATTAGAAGCAAGTAATGTCTGTAGAGTAGCCCTCAAGCTTTTGGGTCCTGGATTGCTGTGAAAGAGTTTCTTCTCTGTAGAAGTCCTTCCATTTAATTTCTTTCTCTGCTTCTGTATTTCTTCTTCCCTCATGCAGTCACACACAGTTCCACAAGAAAAGATGGCAGTGTGACAAGCAAGAATTTTCATATCTGCTGTCTTCTCCCCATTCTGTTTTCTCCTGGTATCAAAGATTCTGCCAGGATTTTCCCAGTTTTTTCTGGTCAAATCTAATTTGTACAATTGATTCTGCTTCAGTAAAGCCCTTAATATATTTCTTTTGATGCATTAATGTCAAGTCCTAGTCAAAAGGTGCCAGAGTCTGTACTTCTCAGTGAATAAAAATATCTCCAGAAACACTTTAATTCTGGTCTATATTTTATATTATTACTATTTCAGAAATTTTAGTGAGTTATTAATTAAGAATTAATTTTAAATTTATCTCTGGGGAAAGACTTTTTTTGCTAAGTTAATTACCAACCTTAGTTCTGCAGTTCTCTTCATCCCTACCACAGTCAATTGATTTCAGTAATTTTGGAAATGGTGATTTTACTAATATTTTTTAATTTTTACAATTAATATTTAGTTCTCAGAAGAGATTGGGAAACTTGAAGACAAAGTTGAACGTGCCAATAATGCTCTGAAAGCAGATTGGGACAGGTGGAAGCAGAACATGCAGTGGGATATGAGATCAACGTTCACTAATGTGGCAGAGAATAATCTCCATTATTATGAAGAGGTAAAACTCTTTCTCACAAAAATGTTACTTTTTCATTAATTCTGTGAAGAAGTACATGGGTTCTCTGTAAAGAGGAATTTTTCCATTTTAGTTTAAACATTTGGTAACTTTGGAATCAGTTTCTGTGGGAATAGTGAGGCAGTTATCCTGAATTTGACAGATTTCAAGCAGAATGAATATATTTTACTGTGCCCAAGTCCTTAATCCTGAGTTCATCATCGACAGAGGGCACTCTTGTTTTACTAACCACAGCAACTTGGAACATGATTTTCACCTCTATGTCAGCTGCTGTATTTCAGTTTGGAAACATTTTGCTGTGAGAGCATGAAGAAGCCCTCTGGAAGGCTCAGACCTGTATGAGGAAAACCTTTAAACGTGATTCCATCAGATTTTTATTTTCAGTTCAAATGCCACAGGTAATATTCTTGGTAAGAATTTCCAAGAATATATACTAGGAAGGAGAATTTGAAAACATATAACAAAATACATTAAGCATTCTTTGACGTTTTCTCATGGGGAACAGTGTTGATTTAAATGTGCATTTTGAAAATATCCCAAATATCTTGAAGTTTTTAAAATAATTTCTCCGTACTTTTGCGGAAAAAATTGGAATGCACTGAGCTATCTATTAATTGTAAATTAGTCATCTTCACAGATATATCTTGGTATCTGTAACTTCAGTCCTGTAGTCTTCGTCTTTTATGGATTGTGCATTAGCCAATGGCAGTGCTCTGATTTTGCAAATCATTTTGTTAAACCATGTTTGAAAAGACAGCTCTTGATCATCTAGTGTAATTAATTAACATGCAGTCTGTGAGATACATGGACATTGACAATCTGTTGTTACATATTAAGATCAAAATATTTTCAGAAATCGGGCAGCAAGCTTTTGGCATCCTTTAACATAGTCTTCATTTATTAATGGTCTCTGACTTCTATAGCAGCAATATGTATGTTAAAACAAGGCTGAATATATTAGAATATTTTCTTTGTGAATGATTAGCTAAAACATAAAAATCATTATTTGGTTCTTTTTCCTGTCTAGAAATGCTTTTTGCTGAATTAGATATTTAATTTAGATAATTAACTAAAGCTCATACATGAAATTACTATTCTTATGCCACAACCTGCAGAAAATTATTCATCTGTCTATGTAGCTGCCAGAGGTTCTTCTTAAATGTCCTCTGAAATTCCAGGCAAATTGCTTTATGCTGAGACACGATCTTTTGCTGGTGCTTTTCCTGAGTATTGAAATCTTCATTAAATGGTTTTACTGTTAGATCTTTGTAGATTTACATTTTAGAAAAAGCACCTTATCTTACTACCGCAATTGCAATAATAAGCAGCATTGTGCTAACTGTATCACTCCTTGTTTGCAAAGTGAGTGCTTACCAATTTCTGTTTCATCAGAAAATCATTATCTAATCCTGATATTCAGAAGAACTTGATAAAGTTAATATTTTGATTGGGAGTTTTGACCTAAAATGCATTTATTTAAGACCCATGGTTATTGGTGATGGGTAATTGTTAAGAGAAGTGATTACTGATCACTGTCAGAGGCCCATGTATATCAAGCTACAAGTGTGTACTCCTGAAAGCAGCAGGAGAAGAAGCTCTGGCATCTGCTCCTGCTGTTTGGGAGTGAAACTTCAGGAAGGGAATCTCAGAAGCCTGAGAAGCAGAATGTTATTTCTATGCTTTTAGTAGGAAAGAGAATCCAGCCTTAAATGTAATAGTTTCAGTGTGACTCATTAAAGTCATGCACTAACACAGTGTCCATCACAGTGTTTTTCTCTTGTTCAATTATTACTTGCTTCATTAGCATTCTTGCACGTCTGAAGTTGCTCATTCAGACTTTTGATGCTTACTAAGCCTTTTCTTGCTGAAATATCCCTCATGTTATTTCCTGCCTTTCCCCCAAAGCATGTTCTGTGCATTTTCCCAGACACTATGGATGCTATGAATGTGGTTCAGTTGCCCAGTTCTGTCCAAACTCCTGTAAGAAATCATCTCCTGCTTTCTAACTTAGTGACTGCCTGCTTCTCATCCATTCCACAACTTCCCCCACCCCTCAGTTAAACTATTCTTGCCTCTCCACAAGCAGTGTNTTCTCTTCTCTTCTCTTCTCTTCTCTTCTCTTCTCTTCTCTTCTCTTCTCTTCTCTTCTCTTCTCTTCTGCAGCATTTCACTGTGCTTTTCATTATTCCCCTTGCTGACTGCATTTCCCAGGCATCCAACCAAAGAAGGAGTAATTTCTGTTCACGGTCATTTTCTGCATCCCTTAAATTTTGGGAACCACAGAGTAATGAGAGACAGGCATCTTGTATTTTCTGATGGCTGCTGCAGTAGAGAATGCAATCTTTCAAAACTGTATAAAACCCAAGCTAGTGTGGTCAAAAACAGCATAGCAGCATGTTTTTCTAAAAACAGCAGAATTTCTAAAACATCATTTCATCTTTGTCACAATTTGGGCAAAGAATATTTTGTCTGGGCTTTTCCTTAACTGTAGTTGCCTAAGGATTCTGCTGTCGAACTTGTCAAGCATCACTTAGCCAGCATAAAAGATTATCTCTTCCTTAAGCTGAATTAATGTTCACATTAAGTGTTACTCTGAAGTGTTACCTGTAATAAAGTTTCTGTGGATTTACAGATTTAGGAGTTATTCCTGTAGTCTTCCAGTTCATTGGCTATCTGCATTTATTATACTCGAATAAGAAGTGTCCCTTTGTTTCTACAGCTGTTTTGTATCTCTCAATGCTGTAGTAACAAAAATATGAATAAAAGCCCAGTGTTGCAGATTTATGGGGTGCTCCTGTGCAGGCCTATGAAAACAAAAGCTTTCAAGTGATAATGTGTAAGCTTTGTTATAATATATTTTAAATCATTAGGAGCCAAGAATTACCATGACTTACTGATCATTTGGTATTCCTGCAGCTGGTCTCAATGGTTCATAGAACAGTTCTGTACTTTCCTCTGGAAGAGAGTTGAATACATCCTTAAGTCTCTCCATATTCCATAAAATCTTAAGTCCAAAAAAATATTGTGCTAACAATGATACTAAATGCATTGCTAAAATAAAGGAGACTTTCTGAAGCAATGTGAAAAGGTTTTAATTTTTAACATTTCATTAATTTACTCCTCTTTCTGAAGTAAATACCATTGATTCAGCATGTGCTAACACTGTCCCATTTACTTTATTCCTTTTCATCGGGCCTTAGTCATGACACCATTGATAGTTTAGTCCAGAAGAGGTATCTGCCAAACAGCTGGAATCACAAACTGTCCACAGGGTGGAGCTTTCATCTGAGAAACTGATTGTCACCATGAATATTTTCATTAATTTAGAAATAGATATTCTAAAGATGCAGCATTACTAAATCCAAAGTAGGATACTGAGTTAGTGGTGGTGCTGGCAGTGTTATTTAGCTGGTGGGTTTGAAGTGTTGATGCTGCAGACAAGCAGAACCAAACCAGGCACTGTTGAACTCTGACTTCAAAGAGCAGAAGCAATTAAACATTTGTCCTTTTTCTAATGTACTTAGTATAGCTAGTACATGTGCAGCCAAAGAATTTTGGTACCCTATTATTTTCAGGAAAATCACTAGAATAAGTGGCTAGATTTTACAGCCAAACCAAAGACTAGTTAGACATTGTAAATTCAGCAAATATACCAGAGCTTGGTTTTCCACTGCTTGTTGGGTACTCCATGAAATGCAAACAGATTGGGTTTTTTTCCTAATCTGGGATGCTAGTTAATTTTGGCATTAAAAGAATGTGGTTTTTCTTGAGCATGGATGAACCTTTCTTTTAAAGCATAGCATTTGATTTTATTTATTTCATGTGAGATTAATCCTGTTAAACCCTTGCATCATAATTAGATAATCAGTTACCTTTGATATAGTCAGATTCTTGTTGGTATTGGCACACTTACTATTTTTCAAAAATATAAATTCTTGTTTTCTTAAGTATTTCCAGCACAATCTAGTGTATTTCTGTGACCCGCATTGTTGTACAGGCTTAAATTGATCCAAAAGATTCATTAGGACAAAATAATACTTGTTCCCTATTACAGCAACTTCCCTCTAACTCCAAAGCCCTTGTGTACCTCTCAGTATTGTAAAAGCTGTAGAAAAATAGATGAGATTTGTTGTTTGCCCTAGAGGCCTCTGCAGTGATGCATTTAAGCAGTTACTTGGTCGTGTAGCAGAAAGTTGCCTGCTCCTGTGTGTTGATCACATCCTACCTTAGCCATGCCTGGGACTTCAGCTACCAAACTTCACGAGATTTTCAAAAGCTCCCCAGTCTGAGCCTGTTTGTCCCTATGCATGTTGCTTCAGAGGCAGATCCATCTTTGAGCCCTCATTCACTTCAGCCTTTAAAAATTTTTTTAAATAATTTTGGGAAGACATTTTTTTAGAGTGGAAATTACTATTTCTGTGTGATCTGGTTTTTGTTTCCATGCACACAGAAATCATGAAAATACTTTCTGTTTCTCTCAGACACAAGACTCCATTTTCATATTCTACTCCAAAAAATGCCATCGTAAGTGCTGTTTTTAAGGGATCAGCTACAGATAACTGGGAGCTGGAACAGAAGCACGCACGGCATGTGACACACTGCTTCTGCTAGCATCCTTACTAAATATTCTATTTTTATATCTCCTTTTTCATTATATATGCAATTGTCCTATAAGAAAAACTTTTTGCTGTTTTTTCTAAGAATGATGTTGCAGAATAGGTACATGTCCTCCAGTAGAAATCAGTATATTTTAGGTTAAGTAACCTTATTTAAGTTCTTGCTATTTCATTGTGTGTATTTAAGCTTTTTTATGTTTTCCATCAAGCTTTTACAAGTAATTGGATTATGAATTTCAATCCTGTACAACCACATTTAATTTCCTCAGTTTGTATTTTCTGGGGTCTTTTCCTTTCACCTCCTTTGTGAAAACTGGCTGATCCTCTATTTAGATCTCCGTTTTCAACCTCCCAGGAGAATGGAGTAAAACCAATCTGTAATAATTTTGAAGTATACATCACTAACAAAATGTCATTGATGCAGTTCATGCTTCACGATATGAAAAGCTTGAGCCTAAGGCACAGAGACCTAGTTTAGTTTTGGTGTGGTTGATTATAAAATTTGTCAGCTGTAGCAACACCATGATGTCTGACAGTGAAATGAGCCACCATTGCTCTTACATTTTGAAAAATACGTTTTGGTTGTATAAAGAGGGATAAATTAAAAGCTGAATAACTTGTATGAAAAAAATCCTTTGCTGCTTTGTCTGCACAGACTTCACTAGATCATATCTATCTGGTTAAGCAGTGTATTGTGATTGCATTTTAACATTTGCAGCTTGGCTCAGTGTTGCAAAGATAACACAAAGCCATTTTTACATTGCAGCCAGTGCTGATACATGTATTTAAATTCACATTACTGAAATTACAGAATAACAAAACGTGGACTCGTGGTAATTAAATCAAACTGTGGTTGAGAAAAAAAGTCTGTCATTGCCAATAAAAGACTCTTCAAGAAAAAAAAAAGTGATGTTTTCTTGTACCACACCTAGAAAAAGCTTGCAACAGCATCTGAGCCTTGCAGCTTTCTAGGGTGGTAATCCAGGCTGGGCTCTAACAGAAATGGATGAGTTTGAGTGCCACAGTGAAGACACATTGCTGGCTGCTGCCTCATTGACATTTCAAAACCAAGAGGCCATGTTCCAGCTCAAGCCTCTCAGATAGACTCAGCTGCCATAGTGTCACATGAAGTGGGGAAGAATCTAATGATCAAACTTAAATGCTTTATACAAAAGGTCAAAGAGACCTTTTAAATCAGAAACCAGTTTTCAACACTTGCACTTCACTTTTCTGACTGGCAGTATCTTCACTGTTTCTCCCAGGTGTACCATTTCAAAATAACATTTCTCCAAAAAGTCAATGAGAAAAGCAAATTTCCACCTGAATCCTACCCTGTTAGTCCTCTCTTTTCACAGTAATTCAAACCTTACATATATTCTGAACAGCAGCATAATATTGTGGTGTGCAATGGCAGCAAAAGTTACTTGGGGCTTTTGTCAGCAATATCAGAAGAAAAAGACTGGGGCAGTAAATTCACAGTATCCATAGTCTAGGGGACAAAATGTGAATAACAGGAGTGATCTCTACTGTGCCTGATAATAGCCAAAAATCTGTGCAAAAATAAGCTGATACTTTTTCTTGGTGAACTTTTAGTTCAGTTGGCTGTTTTAACTGCTCTCATTGTCTTGCAGACCCACTTGTTCTACTTTCTTATGTCTTCAGAGACAAAGTTACTGCTGACTTGTTTTTTAATTTTTCTTCTTACTTTTGTCACCCTTAATTTTATGGGTATCCCTGATTCTGCAACCTTGTGTCATGGATTCTCCCAGTTCCAGTCATCCTATGTGTATTCTTTGTTTATCTCTTTGAGCTTATATTTAACATTATCAGATCCTCCCACTCATCTGCTTACACACAGACATGTACCAAGACCTAGCTCTTCAGTGCAGTATGATTAAATCTCCATATTAAATGGCAGAGTTTGGAGGTCATTCACAAGAAATGTCTAATGGAGTTAAGTGGCTGCAAGTTCAAGCAGGGTCATTTCCACATCTCCTAAGCAATGACAGATGGAGACGAGGTGTTTCAATCAGCTGAGCTTTGCAAGTTGCTGTGGCTTGAATAGTTTATGGAAAAAGATTTATGTTAGGAAATAATGTTGTTTTCAAGGCACTGATTTAATTCAAAGTTTAGGTAAATGGAGTGTGTTGTCCAGGTTTTAATATATATTTCCTGGGAAATTTCAGCAGACTTATTTATGTTGCATAATAAAGATTGTTCATGAAGAAAAGCTGTGTAGAGTAAGTAGTAAATCAACTGCATTGTCAAGAACAATAGGTAGGAGTGTATAAGTCAAAATTTTGTAAGAACATTTCCATTCCAAGGGCTTTCTTTTTCAATAGCATCAGAACAAGGAAATTATTGCAGCCATTTACCTGTCCTGTTCTACTGACAGACTTGAAATAGTAGAAACCTGGTGCTTTGGGCAACAAGCATCAACTCACTACAGGTTACCCCGTGATAGCCTTGCCATGGCTCTCAACACTAATTTGTGATTTAGAATGGTTTGCCAAGCTACCAACACTCATTTCAGCCAAATTGAACCAAAGTAATTTGGGGGTTTTGTTGTTTGGTTTTTTATTTTTCATTTTACTGCCTGCAGAATTGATGTTTCAAATAAAAAAAAAGTAAGTTTTTACAATTGCAAATGCGTTTTTCTATAAGCTGAGAAATACCACTTGTAAGGATAACAATTTCCCTACTCCCAGCCCCTGCCTTTCTGGTTCTATTTCTTTTCCATTACTCTGGGGAAAAATGAATTCTCTCCTTATTTAGAGAAAAAAATGGTTTAATTTAACTTGGAAAGAAAATTGGATATACATTAGGAATCCACAGAGATTACAAGGGAATGGTGCCTGACAGTGCTTTCTATTTGGAAGAGATCTTTGCCTGTAACTAAAGGATGAGATTAAAGAAGAGCATAATTAATGTTAGCATCTTCCATGCTACAACATACAATTACAGTGCTCACAGTGTGTGCTTGTCATTATGTAAAATTGACCTTTACAGCTCACTCAGCATGTTAGCTAACATTTTGCATATCACTGAGCTGCCTAGGAAACCGTATTTTGCTCTTACCATGGTCCTACAAAAGCAGCTTGTGACAATGTGGATGTACTCTACTAATTCTTTTATTCATTTTCTCCTAGGCTAACGGCTTACAGAAATCTCTCTGCTGTACTCATGTGTATGTGTTTGGTTTTTTTAAGTGCCTTGCTACATGGGAATCCTTCCTGGCATCTCAAACAGTAGATCTTCATGTGGATGAGGATTCTGAAGACAGGCCTTGAGTAACATCTCTGCTTGATCCCTGCCTTTTTCATGCAGTTTATCCCAACCAAAGTGCTTTATATGAGATCAGATACATTATTAAATTTAACTGTTAAAATCAGTGAAATGCAGGAAACCAGCTTATTGAACACTCAGGTATTCTAGTCCTGAAACACATTTTGAAACATGCTATATATTGCTTTATACCGCTTAGCTCTGATTTTACATATTTTTATGCATTTGCATACAATCATTTTCATAAATATTGTGTAATTTTGATATAAAATATTTTAAATATGTAAAAATAGCTCCATTTTAATAAAAAGTTGAATAAGCAAAATTTGTCATCAGTCTGTATCCTAGTCTTTTTTAGAAGTATTTTGGTATTTCAGCATGCTTCTTAGATTCTCTTTCTTGAGTAATTTCTTGTACTTGTAGAATTACATCACATAGTCCTCAAGGACTAGGACTTTAGGATTATTTTAATAGATCTTGCTAGTTGTCCAGTAGTAACATAGGACATAAAGATACCAAACATGTTCTTTGAGATTAAGGCTACTTTAAAGTGTTGGTAATTTAGTTTTCAATTTGCAGTATTTACATGTTTATTAGACATCTTCAATTTGATGTTTTTTAAAGGATAAAGAAAAAAGTGACAGTTCATGAAATAGACTGTTTGTACAGTGACACCATTAGTCACAGCACTGATCTGCCGACACAAGAACTTCCATTTGGAGTTTGCAGGGTGAGACCTTCTGCTCCCATGGCTGACCCTCCTGTAATCCTTAACTTCTTTCCTCTTTAGATTGTCAGTGTGGAAAAGAAGGGGGTTAAGAAAATAAGAGGTTTGCATTAAAATGATCAGCTGATTCACTCATGCAATATGCATGAGTCTTCCACTCACTGAATTACTCCACCCAAAAGGTCCTCCAGTCTGCAGCTGTAGTTTCTGCAGTTCTCCCTGGTGGTGAGAGTCTGAGCAGGCCACAGGCTGTACATGGAAATAATGAGGTGCAGGAGTCAGACAGCCTAGCCAGGGCTCTGGCCTTGCAGAAGAGCAGGGCTTCAGCCATCACCTGCACCTTCTGTGGTGGCATTTTGTGAGCTTGCTCTGGTCAGTCACCTAATGGCTGCAGGGGAAAATTCCAGGCCACATGGCTGCTGCTCCTGGGTGCCTGTGGACCTGTCTAAGGTGGACAAGGATTTGGTGACTTTGATCTTAAAAAATGCATATTGCAAGTAACGCCTGGAATACCAGCATGACTTTTTCAGCAATGCTAGGAAAAGTGCTCTCATGCAGCCCCCATGAAGCAGTAGTGAAAGCTCAGCTTTTTTTTTTTGAGAAAACTATGAAGTGTCAGTTAAGATGCTCCTGAAGTCCTGCAGGGAGCAGGCATCTCTCTCAATGTGGGTAACTCCCCGTGCAGAGGTGAGTCTGTGTTAGGAGGACAGTGCAGTGCTGAAGAAGCCTCACAGGGTTTTCTCCAGCTGTGCTGGCAGTGGATCCCTGCTGGATGCAGGGAAGAACAACATGGCTGGACTGTTCTCTTTCTGATGATTTTTTTAACATGAGAGCTTCTATCAATGTGCTTAATAGCCTTAATGGCTTTCCCTTTGGGTTTTTTTTCCATCTAAACTCATAGGATATACCATGCTGAATATCAATGAATTCCACAACTTAATATGTAGGAAAAATCAATTAATTTTGTGGTTTCCTCAACCAGCTGCCCAAACTACTTCAGGTAATGCCTTCTGCCTGTTAAATTGTGAGATGAACAACTGCTTACTATTTGTCTTTCCTATGCCACTCAAGAATTTACAGACCTCTAGTGTGTTTTCCAAGTACTGCCTGTTTTCCCAGAGGAAAAGCCATAGCTTAATACCATATTGTACAAAAGCACCTCACATCTGTGCTCATTGTTACTGCTTTTCTCCGTATTTTCTACTTCTGCTTCAACCAGTGTTCAAAATGCAGACACACCAGAAATGTACATATTTTCATAATTAATGCTTTGATATTTGTCATCATATTCTAAATATAGTTTTTGAAGTACCACTGAATGCTGAGCTGCCATAACACAGAACTGTCCACAGAGCAATTCTGAAGGTTACTGAATAATTTAATATCCATCAGTGTGTATATATAGGAGAATTGGCTTTTCCCCAGCGAGCATTTATTTGCATTTATTAATACTCAATTTAGCCTGCTGTTTTTAGCTCCTAATCTCTGTAGTGTACAGTTCTATAAACAGGATTGCAACAAGACAGACAGCAGTAACACTCTGAATTCCAGACAAGTGGAGGTTCAAGAAATTGAGCTTGAACAGGCTTACTGGAAAGACAGAAATACTTGTGTGTAACTAAAAATTATTACCATGCTTCTAATTTAGGCACCTCTAAGGACATACAATTTCTGGTTAGCTGAGATGGGGAGTGCCAATGTGTATTGCATTGCTTTTACCTGTATATTCTGCAGGACTAGAACATTGACCTGAGATACATGGAAATCAGAAGCACCATTGGACATTTTGCATTCTTGGTAAAAATGTTCATTATGTTCATGATTTATCTTTGATTTCTTTTTCTCTTAGCTAGCCCATAACTTATGGGGGAAAGACTTTAGCAGTCAGTTTTATAGAGGCCTTCTTGTGACCATGTATTATTTTCCTGATTTTTTAGTAGCTCAGTCATGATGTAAAAATAAGGTCTATTGGTAAGTATAATCAAACATTGTCCTTTTTGTGTCATGCAAATACTTCTGAAACTTAAAATTTTAGAAAGTCTGTTGCATATTTAGGCTTCCAAAGATTTTTCTTTTATGGATTCTTGCCTTCCTTAGGCTTATGATTAGAAAGTGCTTAAACTATTGATTACTGAAAATCAGTCTGCCTCTTACTGGATTTTCATGCTGCCTCTTTCTGTGTGTCAGTGGTTCATATCTAGGGCCTGTAAACAACGCATCTGTCTCTCGTTAGACTGAAAACACATACAAAGCAGAGAACAAAAACCTTCTCTGGTACCTAACGGGAGCTGTCACCAGAGCAAATTCCTGGCAGGAAGGGTGAAACAGGGATGTGAGTGGCCCTAAGCATGGAATGATTTTAAAGGATTGCCTGATAACAGACTCTATCACTTTACAACTGATCTATGGCAACATGCATTTCCAGAGAAAAAAGAAATACAGGTTCTTCTGGCCCCTGCTTCTGTCAGCCAATGCCTAAATAGCGACCATTCAAAAAGATTTGTGCACTGTGTATTGAATTCTTTTCATTTACCTGATAGCTGTGGGCAAGATTTTACTTCTACTATCACCAAAATAAGGATAATGCTAGCATAAATTAATCATGAAATCAGCCTTCAAGGAGGAGCTTTGCAGGCCATGAGGAAGTGGCTTTCCTTTGTATGTCTAAATCACATTTTAATATCACATATTTTAATATTTTAATATTAATATCACATATTTTAATAGCACTGCCCACTATTTTGGACAAACAGTCCCTTCAGCTTCATGAAGAATGGATGAGGGCAGAGGTGTGTATAGTAGGCTATTCTGTTTTAGATTTACTCAGGGAAAATGGCTAAATAACTCCATTTGTAACAAATGGAGTTGCACCACCTCCCAGCTGGTGCAACTGACTTGAGTGAGTAGAGGATAAGATTGTAAAACCCTTTCAGAGAGCATCTGGACAGCAAAACCTTCCTAAAGCACTTCATAGCTTTGCAGCTTTTACTGTGTGGGCCTGCTGTTAACCAGCCATGTGTCACGTAACCATCATCTTTAGTCCTGCCGTCAGTGTGGAGGGAGAGAAGCCTTATCTGCAATCCCACAGAGACTCCTTATTGAATACAGTGACTGAAATAAGTCCTGGCCAGCAGGATGAACCATGAACTCCTTCACAAAACCCACTGTGCTGCATTTTCAAGCTGCACCAGTTTTGGATGCAGTACCCAGTGTTGGTGCCTCTGCCTCGCTTGGAGGAACAGAAAGGCAACAACTCATCTGAACCTGAAAGGGACAGACACAAATTTTTAGCAGATTTGGGAGGTTCTGGAGACCTGAAAAGTGAGAGTATATTAGGCAAGATACACAACTGAAGAAATTAAGAACAGTAAGAGGATGTCTTTGTCTAAAACATAATTGGAAAAATATATCACAAACCATTGTATTCATTTTCTTACAGGCAGCAAACCTTAGTCAAGGTTAAAATTTTTTTACCTAGGCTGTGACATCACGGTGATTTTTCAGCAGGAATAATTCATTTGATAGTTGTATTTCTTGGAAGTTTACTTAAGGAATAAGCAGCATTATGTCTGCATTAATATTTAACCAAGAGTTACCAGAAAGCCATTAACTCTTAAAACCAAAGTAAGAAACTTCCTTGGAACCAAAGCAACAGTGAATACGTGATGTGGGGAAGATTGACTGTTCTTTAAATGATTGTTATAAAACCATGGCAGCTTAAAGAGCAACTGAACTGCTTTTTCAAATTAACTTTGATGAAAAAAGTAAGTAGCTGCAATGTTACAACATTATTTTCTCCTTTTTTTTTTGCAAAAGTGAGGCATCTCACCAGGCTCTTTTTGCAAATGAAAACAAATAAGATGTTTATTTCTTTATTTGTACCCTGGAGTTGTGCTCATTTAAAGAATAAATTAAGCTTTCACCAGGAGGTAAAGAAATAGTATGTGAAATGAGTGCTGAGCAAGGTGTTCTGTACATGTACAACTGTCACAAAGCTCCTCACTTCTAAGTGGAGCAATGTTTTTTCACTCAGGCACTGCATTATTTGTCAGGTTAGAAGATAAAGACAGAGCTTCTCTGAATATCAGGACCTCCTGGCCACGAGCCCCTAAGAACTGCTTGGGCCCCATGAAGCTGGTACTGAGCCCTTAAGGCTGGCAGAGTCTGTAAAGGAGCAGCAGCTCACTGAAGTTTCAGAATCACTACTGCTTTTTCATCTCTTTTCACTGCTTGAGTCTTCAATAAAACAGCGCAAGAGTCCAAAATTTCTATCCAATAAAAGGTTAAAGAAGGAAGTTCATGAGGGTCCTAGAAAATATTACAAGCGTCTATGAAATAGAGTGGAGATTGACAGTAATTATATTATTATTAAGAGAAGAAGTATTACAATAAATCAGTACATCCTCTCCTGCTTTCATCCAACAGCAGTACCTTTTGCAATAAAAAAATAACATGGCAGATACTCAGCTGATATAATAAATCTAAAGCAAAGTTACAAAAAGATTTGTAATTTGGTTTGAGAGAAAACACCTAAATGAGAACAGCTCTTCAGAGACTATGTGGTCATTCACCGACAGGACAAATTTTATAATTGAATTAATTGTGACAGCTTAACATTGTAAAGTAAGTTGTTCAATATTTATTGGTGCATTCCAGATGTTCCTTTATTCCTATGATTGTGCCTGTTTTGTCACCATCTTGTTGTAGGAAAGAAAATTAATGGAGAAGTGTGAAAGGGGAAGTGCTAAAGCAGAAAATCAATTCATTTCTAATCTGTGATAATGATTGTGCACTGTGACATGCCATTGTTAAAAAAAATTTAAAATATTACACAAATACAGTTGTGCCTCATTTGATCACATATGGGTACAGCAAATGAAGAAATACACTTCTGCTACAAGCTGAATCTAGAGCCTTTATTTCTATTAGCCTTTTCTTCATGTGTGAGATTTTGCAGAAGCAGAGAGACTCTCAGTACAGATGATCAACCCTATTCAGAATATCTAATACAGAATGGCAGTACTGGGTCAACCTGGCAACTCTCAGCCAGGTTCTTATAACCAGACAAAAAACCTATGTGGTTACAATGCAGAGATGCCAATAGAAGACATCCCCTCTGGGGAACAGTGGCCCAGCTGGTGGTTCTCCTATCCTCCCCTGGAGAGAAGGCAGCTTTTAGGAACTACCTGCTAGCACGCTTCTCAAGTTCATGTTAGTTCTGTGTTTGCTATTGGTTGTCACCTTTTGACCTGCCCTGCCCTGAGAGAGATAAAAGGTGTGGTCCCAGTATCCTCCTGGCCTTTGTGCTAGAAATTTCTAGGAGGACAGTCAGCAATTAAACCTTGTAAGAAGTTGAATACAAAGCTCCATCTCTTCCGTGTTGCTTTGGGAGTGGTTCTCATGCCTTTGCTCAAGGCTCAGAGCTGATTACCTCTAACACAGCTGAGGAGGTTTTGGGGTCCCCACGCCACCACCTCCCCAGCCAGCTATCAATGCCCTGGCATTTTTTACCTTTTTTTCCCCTTTCCATAAGGGCTGTAAAGCCACTTCTGCCCCTGGCTCCTGCACACACACTGAGCACCTGGCCCAGGTTTAAAAAGGACTTTTAGAGCCATGCTAGGACAGAGTGCACAGCGCTTGGAGTGAGGGGGTGGCACAGAGCAGGGTGTGCTGGGCTGGGAGCCAGGCACACACTGGGCAAGGGTGACTCCCATTCTCCTGACTATCCCACTGCTGAGAGATGCCCAGGAGCAAAAGAAGGAACTGCACTTTGCCTCTTACTCAGATTCTGGGAGTGGTAGAAAGATAACTGGCACCTGTCACTTGGACTGCAATCTAGGCATAGATTTCAGAATATAGAAAATCAGAAAATAGGGCAGAAAGAAAAAAATACCTTAGACACAATTAGAAGAGTATTTGTTTTCATAGTTTAAATTATATTTAACTTAGTTTTTAACCCTTAACTTGAAATGTTCCTACATTATATGACTTGCTACCTACACTGAATGTGTATGTGAAGTTTGTGAGGGTTGCCATGGGAATTCTGGCTTCCATACCTAGCAAATTGTCTGAAATTTGACGAAGTACATCAATGCTATTGCTATGTATGTTCATTTGCCCTTAGAAGCATTTGTCTTCTGGAAGACCTTTATGGAAAAAGTACTATTTCATCTCTGCTTTGTAATATGCAATCTCATTTATCAAATGTATTTATTCAGAACAAATACACTGCAGCGTTTTGAAGATTTTCCTTTGGAGTCCCTCTCTAATATCACAGATCCAGATGCTAGATTGCTCTAATTCATTATTTGTGGTGCAGCTATTTTATTAATTTATTAGTATTAATTTTAGTTTTTTAAAAATGTAAGATCAGAGTAGTAATGAGTCTCTGAGTAGTTCTAAGCATTCAAATGTATTTATATGGTGCCTCTTGGGTTTTTGGGTTTGTTCATTCATTCTGAGATACACAAACATTCTAAATATGATTGCTGACCACACACCATCACCATGCTGTGATCCAGGATCCATGGAAATCTATGAAGAGACAAAAGACTGTCGTCCAGCTCATCAACATCCAAATTATTAATAGTATTTGGGGAGAATTTGCTAGTATTTGGAAAGTATTTGCTCGTGGACAAGAAACAGGAGCAGAAAACTATAATTAGCATCTTGACTTACTCCTATATTTGGCAGTGATCACAGTCTTTCTGCCACTTCTTTCTAAAAGGTTGAAAAGTGATTTTTTGGGTGAGGGAGTAGCATTTTCCATTGTTTCATTTAAATTATCTCAGCTGTTCTTCAGCAGCAGCAAAGTGTTTAAAAGGGAAGCAATAAAGTCTTAATTATAGGGCAGTGTAACAGCTACAAATGCATATTCTACATGTTCTTCAGAAGAATGTAATCAATTCACACTGTTTTTGAATGATGTTTCACATTGTCATCTTGTAAACAGATCTTAAAATAGCCAGTTTATAAAGAAAGCTAAATCTCTATAATTATGAGAGCTTTTCTTTATCCCAGTTAATCTTAAAAGAAGAGGTGGAGGCTGGAGGTGCAGCAGCTTTGATTTTGAACCCCCTACTGAAGTAAAAGAATGCTAATAATTTGAAAGTGGATTTGGGTTTTTTTTAATAAAAATGTACAGCCATTAAACAACATACACAATTAAATGTGGTATTTCAGAGATGAACTTAAAATGGTGTTTCTGTAATGCCACATCACCATGACTTTGTTCATGTAGTGAACAGTGACACATTGTTTTGGATTTCAGTAAGAAATATGAGAACAGAGTTGACAGATTTCAGATTTTTCAGAATTTGTTTTGTTCTGTATTATTTAACTAGTGAACAGTGGCTTTTGATCCACACTGTGAGGTCCTGTTGAAAGCTCAGATCTCTTGAAAATTAAAATATAATCTTGGGTTTTAAACACACCACCAACTGAGGCTGATAGTGTACTATCAGTGAAAAACTTAACTAATGTTTCATTACAACAGATATTGAGAAAAGCTGCAAATCCCTTGCCATGGAGATGGAACTATCCAGAGTATACTTCATTCTTTGGGGTGAACTTCGAAGAAGCTGGATCAATCACAGTTGTAATAGCTCTGTTTCAGTGTCTGTAGCTAGGTAATTACTATTGTCTAGTGAAAAAAAGGATCCTGAATTAAGGCCAAGGGAGTTACCCCAGCCCTCTGCTCGTCCCTTTTGCAGACACATGTCTAGTACACACAGGGGCTGAACACTAGTGAACATGGAACAGTTCTGCTCACAAACCGGTGGCACAAAGGTGCCATTGAACCAATCTTTGGTTGCTGAGGCAGAGCTCCATTTTGGATTTTAAGTCCCTCTCTCCTTTGCCACCGGCCAGCAAACTTGAGCAGAACGGACAAAAAGCTGATCAGTAAGCTGAGGGTTTCCATATTCACTACATGTGAGTGTCATTTGGTGTACCAAGAGCTTCTCATCTTGGACACCCATGCCAAAACTTCTGATGAGGCTCCCTGCCCATCTGATCTAATATTTGCTTGCAAGGATATGTTCACAGTATTTAAAGACCAGGAAAAGAAGGTGTGCCTATTTGGGGAATACTATGTATTTTTAAACCATAAATTATTGTTTCAAAATGATCACTATTAGAACAAAGTATACACTGCTTTGCCTTATCTCTGGAAGCTGCTTAGGACACGGTGATATCCCCACCCTGTGGCAGAGGGCAAGAAAAGCTTCTCAGTATCATAAGTCTTCAACGAAATATGCATAGTAGGAAGGAGAAAGGCTGTCAAGTCTTTCGGCCTTTTCCGTTTCTTAAGTTTTATCATGTACTTCTGCAGCATATGGGTATAACTAATTACATTTTCCGAGCAGATGTGCAAGAGATGGATTGATATTCCAGGGTTGGTAAATGTCCAATGAGGAGGCGACTGCTGTGCCCATGACAGATTTTTTAAATGAGACATTTACGGAAATGACGAACGTAAAATATTTCATTTTGATATGTTACTCCCGAGGTTAAAAGAAGCCCAAATCCATTGTCAATAGGGAAAAAATGTGTAATGTGTCCCCATTTCTACTTTAGAAAAAAAATTTGTTTCAAAATCTGTTTCAAATATGACGGCATTTTTCAAATTCTTTCTTCTCTTCTGTTTTCTGCTTACTGTTGTAAAAGAGAGGTCAATAAGAACCTCTTATGGAAGAAAAAGAAGGTTAAATTCTTCTCTCACACAAAAATAGGATTTTAAAAAATGGGGTTTTTTGAATATTAAAATGAAGAGTCAACTGATAAGACTAATGAGAATCTGTATGCACCACATCTGAGCAAACCTGGAATTAACTCTGTTGCTCCTTGATGCAGAATGTCAAAGCAGATCTGACTGACCATTCAGATGTGATCAGTGGCACAACAGCTAAAGCTGCTGAATGTGTACTCAAAACACAAAAAAAGCCTTATGGATTCTGTCCTTAAGAAATATACAACCCTGTTGTCCTCCCTCAATATTAAGCTGCTGAGAAAAGTCACTTTTCAAAATAAATAAGATATTATTTGTTATTAAAAATGGCATTTTTCTCCAAATATTACAGCCCTTTTGTTAATCAGTACCCCTGATCATGTATCCCTTAGCCAGATCTAGATATGTTCCCACCTGGCTGACACTAGGGAGTCTTCTTTTATTTGCTCATTTTGTTTTTAGACAGAGCTGAAGGAGGTTTGGGAAGTCTGTGTATTATCTGCAGAGAAAGAACTGAAGACAAAGAGTATTTTGCCTCTTGAAGTGACTCAGAGTTGTCACCCTTTTTATTTCCCCCTGTTAAGTCTCTTCATTATTATTCACATATCTCAAATCTTTGTATTCACCTTCTCCAATTTTCAGGTGCTTTTCCTTCATAGTTAATTTCTTTCTTCATTTCAAAATTCTTCATTTCCCTCTGACACCATGTAATATTTATTACATCAGTGCTAAAGCTGCATGAATAATTCATCAACTATTTTGCTTCTTTTCCTATTCAAGTATGGCCCATAATAATTCACTTGAAATATTAATTATTTGAAATATATCATTGAATAATTTTTCCAAGTATTTCTTGGTCTGTGTATTGTCCAGAGGTGCAACCAAAAACCAAAAACCCAAGTGGCAAAACCTCAGCTTTCATCCAACCATCCCCTGATGGAAGCTCTTCTGCCTATGCGGTGTTTGGTGCACTTGCTCTAAATGTCCCCACTTGCAACTGGCTTCTTGAAAATTCTCCTCAATGTTCACTTCACAAGTTCTGATATAGAAGAAATACCCACCAAATAAGTGAATATTTTTTAGACTGCTTGGAAAGGAAGAATATGAGAGTCAGTGGGCTGTCATGCTCTCTTCATTCATTTACTGCCTTTGCTCCTCAGCATCATCAAACAGCACAGGTTACACCAAGTGACCAGTTTCTGAAAAGTACACATGCTTTACATTCTTCTCTGTGAGGGTGGTGAGGCCCTGGAACAGGCTGCCCAAAGAAGTTGTGGATGCCCCATTCCTGGAAGTGTTCCAGGCCAGGTTGGTTGGGAACCGTGGTCTAGTGGAAGGTGTCCCTGCCTGTGCAGGGGAGCTGGAACTAGATGATCTTTATGGTTTCTTCTAACCCAAACCATTCTATGGTTCTATGATTCTACATAGCCAGAGATAGCACTGATACCAAGTGCAACAACCATGCTGGAGCACTGATCCTGGGCTGAAGACATGCAAACCAGAGGCTTCACTTACATTTAGCTGTATGTTTTCAGTCACTGGTGGCAGCCAGGGTGTTCTGACCTCTCTCAGCTTACACAGATGAGGGATACCACACTTTGGGGAGTGGGAGGCTGAGCTTCCAGGAGTTTGAAACCGGGTGGGATCAGGAGGTCACATTTCTACAACTCATAAGCAGGTGGCAGTGCTTTCTTGACTACTTTGGCTTCTTGATGGAAAAGTTGGTGCCAGAAATAAAAAAGTGACAAGAAGTTTTAGTAGTTTATGGCTGTTTCCAGGTATTTGTGTAAGCATCTCTGTAAATACTGCAATCCTTAGATTGTCAGCTTTCAAGTCTCAAGTATGTTTCAGTTTCACTGAGAAAGCATGAACACAGCAGTTTCTGCCCTGAAGTTGGAACTCCTACTTGCTACCACAGAGGAATTTATATTTACCTCTACATAGATATTTTTGCTATGTCCTAGGTTGCTGGCTATTTGCATTTGTAGCAGAAGCAAGTACTCACTGCAAACTCTGGGCCAGGCCCTATAAATGTGTTACCTATAAACTACAGTAAAGCTGTTTGCAAAATACAGTCAGAAGTTAGTTCTAAATGACATTTCTCTTGCACTGAGAAGGCTGCTTTAATTTAATTGCAAATTAAAAGTTCAATCATTTACTGCTAAATATTCCCAATGTAGCACTAAATGAACATTAAGTGATACAAAGGCTGCTGAGGCCCCTGACCAAATCGTAAAAGGAGGGATGGGGACAATCATTCAAAGCATCAGGGCTTGGTCTGTGCTTATGGCAGTTTTCTGTCTCCTCCTTTGATTAGCAACACTAAGCTGAGAGTGCTGACCCTCATGGTTCGCTCCTCTTGAGCAACAAAACTGGAAGTGAAATGCGTGTGGCAATCTGCTGCAGCCTGAGAGCTGCCAGTCACACCCGAGCTCTGCAGAGGCTCTGGGCGTGTGTCCAGGGCGGCAGGGACAGAAGCACCAAGGGGAATATACAACATGTGTCTAAGGGAGCTGAGCTTTGAAGAGGACCAAGGGAAGGTACTATGTTACACAACAAAGCAACTAAGTTAGAAAACAGAGGAAAACAAATATATTTTTTCTTCTAAATTCCTAGTAAAACCCTGATACTTAGAAATATACATACAAGGAAGACCAAAAAGTAGACAAATGGCACTGAGAAGCAGTCTGCAAATCATTGCCTATAAAGCTCTGACTTTTTGGAAGCATGTCTTTTTTTCTGTTAGGCTGAGCTGTCACACACCATAACCAGATTCTGTGGATGAATGTGTATCCTATAATTAATTATTGTTTTTCTGTCTGACCCCTGGAGTTGGTTTTTGCAAACTGCAAATTGTCAGAATTTGACTCACACTCAGTGCTATTGGAAGTGGGAAAGATCAGAAGAATTCACTTAACAAATGTAGATGATAAAATAAAATGTCACATTTTATTACATACTTTCATTCCATCTGTCTGAGCAATTTTAAATGCCAGTTTTAAAGAAGTGCCAGCAGGCCATGTCTTTCAGGGATGCTTGCACATGGCTGCACTCACTTTTAGCATTTCCTTTCTATTAAGAGGATAATTTGGTGTCATGGTAAACTCCTAGAAGGGTGCAAGAGCATGTGTGTTTGCAGTGGGACGCTCACTCACGCTCCTGCCCCTGTGCCAGCTCCTGGGGAGTGCATGGGAATCACCACCTCCTGATTTCCCTCTCCCTAGCTCACATGGTTGGTTTTCATGGCACTGCTCTACCAGGGAAGCTGCATCATGGTTTCCACACAGCTTTTGAAAGTCACCATTGCTCACCTTCATGCAGCTTGCTAGGAAGACACTACTAACAACATACCTCTTACTGTGGGCTTTCTACGACTCACAGATTTCTCTTGTTCACCTACCAAATATCCAGGCTTCAGAAAATTTCAGATTATGTTTAAAGTATTTCTATTTCCACCAGTGAGGCAGAGGAATGGTGGCAGTGGTTAGTTATGAGGTTGGGATGCCTTTTTTAGCTCCAGTGAGCACCTGCCACCAGGCTGCTCCTACTTCATTCTGGTTTTTGCTGGGGAGAGCACTTGGCCTTCTTACCAAGGCTTCTGACCAGCCAGATGCTCTGGGCCCAACCTATCCTCCTCATCTAAGAAAGAAGTGAATCCACATCAGCCCAGAAGTCCCTTAAAGACTGTGTGTTTAAAATTCTCTTCAAACCCAAAGCATCTCTGATGTATTTTTTGCTTCAAAAATGTGAAAAAAATGAACAGAAAAAAATATTCCCAGAGGAAATAACAGTAGAGAAAAAAAGATTAGGAAATGGAGCACAAGGAGGTCACATGAAAAATGTAGACTCTCCAGTTAAAGAGAGGAGAAGAGAAAAAAAGAGATAATGAATAAATAAGTAAATGGTACTACTTGTCCAACTCCTGCTTTCTGTTCCATGGAGCAGGAGGGGTTGGGCCCAGAGCACTGCATTGCCAGTTCTGTGCATTAGAGCTGGATAGCACTGCAAAGGGAGGAGAGCTTTTTCTCTCTTGGTAAAATGTGAGTGACTTTCAAGGGGGACAATGGTGCTATTCAGGACAATCTGTAACTGCCCCAGTATTAGTGTAAGAATTGTATGAATCTATGAGCTGCCAGTAGTACCTCTGTTGTCACATCCACCCCATGAAACAAAACTCTCATTCCATTCTTCACCCTTTAAGGTCATCATGGTCTAACCCCGGATGGCAACTAAGCACTTGGGCTGCTTCATGTAAGGCTTGTCCTCCTTTGGTTCAGATGGCTTCTACTACAGTAATAAACAAAATGCAATTCAACAAGTTAAAGCTATTTCCATTACAATGTCCACTGCCAGTTCCTTTGGACTAGACCCTCATGTTTAATGTTGAATGAACTCCTCCCCTTATCCCTGCTCTGGCTTGGACTTACCCAGAGACTGCATTCCTCAGGGTTGTACCTGCCCCAAGTGCAGCCATTTCCGTGAGCCACAGGCTCTTTAGGGACACACCTGTGGCTGCATGGATTTAAACAGAGCCACAGTGGCTCTGAGGGGCAGCTGTTCCAGCACGGCCCCGTCTGAGGGCCTCAGTGCCCTCAGAAACAGATCTGCTCCAGCACGGCCTCACCACTGCCACTGTCCCTCAGAAGGCAAACCTGCCCAACAGGGCTTTGCCCCTGGCTGCTGTCCCTGAGGCTGTTCCTGCTCTGCTGTGGGTTTATCCATGGCCACACACTTCGAGGGGCTCCAGCACGGCCTCGTGAACAGCCCCTGGTGCTTCAGGCTGTAGCTGCTGTGGCACGGAGCTGTCCTTGGGCCCTGGCACCTTCAGGGCTGCCCCTGCCGTGGCACTGACACAGCCATGGCCACAGGCACCTCCAGGTGTAGCTGCTCTGGTGAGGACTTTTCCATGGCCAGAAACACTCCCAGATGTACCACAGGTCCCAGTCCCTGTGGCTCGAGCCCACACTGGAGTTCCAGCGTGTCCAGCACAGGAACAGCAGCACTGGCCCAGCCAGGTACCAGCCCCTGCCACCGCCAGTGCTGGGATCAGAAAGTCCAGAGTGAGGGGATCAGCAGCACAGGCTGCAGCTGCAGCCAAAGCACAAAGCAGCCACTCATCACCCTAGACTAATGCACACTGAGGCCAGTGAGCCCCACGGCAAGCACAGGAGCCTGTCAGTTATTAGCCAAACAGCAATAACAGCTATAAATTTCATCCAGCACATTCCAACCAAACCTGTCATTATTTCAAACCCTTTGTGCCCCACAATGAGCATCAAAAAGAGCTGTTGTAGTTTTACCCTAGATGACAACTAAGCACCCCACAGAGGCTCACTCACTACTCCCTGTTAAACAGGGGGGAAAATCAGAAGAGTAAAAGTGAGAAAACTCATGGATTGAGATAAAAACAGTTTATAAATAAAGCAAAAGCCACACATGCAGGCAAGCAAAACAAAGGAGGGAATTCATTCAGTACTTCCCATGGGAAGGCAGGTGTTCAGCCATCTCCCAGTAAGCAGTGCTCCATCACACATAACGGTGACTTGGGAAGACAAAACATCATGACTGAATGTCCCCTCCTCCCTTCTCTTTCCCCCAGCTTCATGTGCTGAGCATGACTCCATATGCTCTGGGATATCCCAGCTGGGGTCACCTGTCCAGGCTGTGTGCCCTCCCAACTCCTTGTGCACCCCCAATCTCCTCACTGGTAGAGTAAGGTGAGGAACAGAAATGAAGGCACCTTGATGCTGTGCAAGTGCTGCTCAGCAATAGCTAAAACACCCCTGTGTTATCAACACTGTCTTCAGCACAAATCCAAAACACAGCTCCAGAGCAGCTACTGTGAAGAAAATTAGCTATACCCCACCCAAAACTAGTACAGCTGTCCTGCATGTAATTTCCTTTGAGGAGTTCCCAACTTGTCAAAGTATGTAAAAAACCCAGCCATGTTTCAGACTGGAGAAGAGACAGCTCCCTCTACACACACACAGAGGCATTTCAGATGAAAAGACTTTGAATGGTGAAAAATTTCAGCCCATAGATCCTTACCACTGACTATAAAAAAAAGATTATCTTCTTGCGTCACAAATAAACAGCCGCTTGGAAATATAGGCAATAAATTTTTATATGGTCTTCCAGGAAAATTTAAATTGCATTTTCCAGTTGAAATTTGCACTTATTTATGAGTGTTGACAATATCTTGCTTTAAAAAAAAAAAGTGTTACTTCAATTCTCTTTAGGTGCATATGTGGAGATAGGCATAATTGTGAAGGCATAGCCAAAGCTTTTTATTCCTCTTGGGACTTAATTTTCTGTATTGAATTGATTAGACTTGGACTTCCCAATAGCTAGAAGTTAAACTTTCATATCTGTGAACTGGAAAGCAAGATGGTAAATTGCCTTGGCTGCCTTTGAGGAACATAATGTATTTTTCAACCTTTCATTTAAAAGCTGGCAGTACAATGGTAATGGTCAGAGGAAAAGATTCCAAGCATTTATCAAGTTCAGGATCATTTAAAAAAAATACAGCAGAAGATATGTATACTGGACCCAAATATGTCACATATTTTAGCAACCATTAAGCAAAGTTATGCTGAAAGAAAAAACTGAATTTATTAAATACTCCATCTTTCCATACTAAATCTTTGTAAAGACCTTGGTTGCTTTTTCTTGTTTAGACTTCTATCTTGGTTCCTGATCCCTGCACATAATACCAGAATAATGTAGATTATTAGGGGAGGTAACTTGAGTATTGGGATTTGAACGTGAAAACTTTGCTGACTCCAGGCTACTATTAGTTTTGCACCCTGCCAGTGAGCAAAGCATGGATTAGACTTGCAGAAATGCCCCCAACTGTGCTCACGCCTTGGGGAGGATTTAGACCAGACTGATTGTTCCAATAAGCCCCTAGGCTGGTGAGAAGTCACACTAGTAATTTGCATCTTCATAAAAGAATCAGCAGAGCTGTTGCTTTGAAATTCAATTATCCATGAGCATATTTAAAGCAGAGTATTGGAAATGCATTGTGCTGTTTGCACAGCTGCAGAGAGCTGAATACATGGGATGTTTGCAGGTTTGCTACTGAACTTTCCACACACCCAGGGAAACAGGGCTAATGGGAAGTCTGCAAAAGGCCTAAACCCACGGGCGGGCACAGAAGGGAAATGAAGCTCTAAAGAAAGTTTATAACTGCATTTGTGGACATTGAGGATAAATTCAACCGACTGCTTAAGTGTTATGAGGTGCCAGCTGCAGCTCTATAGTTGAGGCTGAATTGAGCTTTTCATTTAAATCAGGGGGTCATGTTCATTATTTCTCTGGATGATGTGCTTTCCTTTTTTACCCTGTCTCAAAATTTACACTACTTGCTCTTTGAGAACATGATGGATTTCCTATTAAATAGAAAGTAAATCAAGCGGTTAAGATTAAAATCAAACTGTAAAATAGGCCTCTTGTGAATTTAGATTTTGTTCGGAATACTACTGATTTTTTCACACTGTTATCACTGTTAAAATTCAGTTGTATAACACATAAATAGCTGAAAAACACAACGAAAATAATTAATCAATGTTTATACAATTACTGTGATCATTTATACTTATAGGGGTTATTACAACATCAGAGCTTATGCAGCCTATTATCCCTCCTTGCTAGCAGAGCCATTCACTGACACTGTCCTCCAGGGTCCAGTTTTCCATGCCCAGTACTTCCACCCCGGCCCAGCCATTCCTCCCTGTGCCGCCTGTGAGTTCCTGCCCCCGGGGCTGCCCAGCCCGGCTCTGTCAAACCCCTGCACTGGCACAGCCCTGCACTTCCCCGAGGGCTGGAGGCTGGTGGGAAGTTTGGCACTTTCAAGCCTTGTCCTATGGACCTGCCTCAGCTCTCCATGTGCGGCCAAACAGTCCTAAGGGAAGCCTGGCACCACCTGTGGCTCTGGGAGCAGAGACCACTGGAAAATACACAGACATTGGTCTGCTCACCTCAGTGCCATAGCTAAATGGGGCTTTTGAGAAACGACACAGCCTAGCTTATACACTAGGGAATGGTGGGAACCCGGGATACAGGGAATCTTTCTCTGCCTGTCCTGAGGACTCCTGATCCTCAGGAAAGCACTCCTTTCAACCTCTGTCCATGGAGAAAGCTTCCAAAGCTTTCAGAGAGGTTGGAAACAAACCAAGTGTGAATTAGATAGCAGTGTACTTAGTAATCATTTAGTGGAAGATGTATACTTTAGGTTTTACATACTATGGGTGTGAGGGTTCAAGATGGAGGATTGTGGGCGTTGCCTCAGTTTCCCTTCTCCTTCACTTACTCCATTTTCTGTAGTGTTGAGAGCACAATCTCACTGGATGGAGATTGCTGCAGTGCCCTGTTACATGAATAGATTGATAACCAGTTATTGGTAGTACAGTAATAACAATATACGTTTAGAAGACATAGTGTTAAATAATTGGATTGTTTGTTTTGTATATAAGGGGACATTTTGGCTCCTTGAGGGCAGAATCACCTCGTGTTTGTAAGAGAGCAGAGCTTGCACCATCCATGGCTCAGAACTTACAATAAGTAACAATAAACAATCCCTGAAGACCAAAAAAGAAATTCCTCTGCTTCATTCATAAAACCAAAAAAAGAACTCGTGGGGTTGGCCAGGGTAGGCCACCCTGCATGTCAGGGTAAACCAGCAGGAAACTGTGAGAAAAATTGGTATTAAAAAGATTGACCTAGGTAAACTGCAGCTATTGCTGTCTATGCAAGGCACTTGATATCATCCTTACATAATTGACATGATATTTCACAGGCCAGTCTGCTGCTTGCTGCCACTCTGCCACGTGTTGGCTGCTGGTCATTTTTGCAAAGAAAGAGAGAGATTACTTCAAAAGAGACAGGCATGACACATAATACTTACCTATTAGTGAGGAAGATGTTTTGGTATGACTTTCATATTTATTGCTAATGACTAATCAAAGTTCCAGCCTGGCATGAGAGAATCAGCATTTCTAATTCACTGGCTGCCCATCTCTTAAAGCACCATCTAACATTAAGGATTCTGTAGCCTGTGGCCTTTGTTATGGGAAGGTACTTCCTTGAAAACCTAAAAGACAGATCTGCTCACAAGAAAAAAAAAATTACAGTTGTCATGTTATCACAATTAAATGACTGCCTTTGAACACAGTACTATTCCTACAGCAAAAACAATTACAAAGGGAAATACAAGTGAGGAGGGTTTTTTTAAATGCTAAATTAAAAAAAAATAATAATTGGTTTAAATAACCATTTTTTAGAAGTGGTTATTTTTAAAAGTTAGGAAATTTCATGTATCCAGGGTGTTCTCTACAATTTCATGCACTGATGAATCTTTGCCAAAAGGAATAGAATACCTTAAGCTTAGAACTGTACATGTAATTAACCACATCAAAATGATAATCCACAGGAATTCAATAATTTGCCCCAAAACATCATCTCCTTGCATATTGTGGCAAAGCTATATGATATACAATAAGCTTAAAATGTTACAGTCAGATCTGCTCAGTTCACACAGTGTTCAGACAGCTGCGTCTTCTCAAATGAAAAACCCCAGTGGAAGAGATAACAATGTATTTAATTTATTAAAATGCTACTGATTCTCAGAGAACTAAGTTTGGGGGTAATCAGATTTACTGCAGTTTATTACTTTTAATGTAGGAAATATTGGAAAAGCATCAGCCTGGTGCAGTTAAAATCCCTGAGAAAACTGCTGATCAATATAAAAATCAATCCAGGCTCTTTTCACAAGAGTAGTCAGTGTAAATGTTATACAACTTAAACACCCAAAAACTTTAACATTATACCTGATTTTTAGCTACAGCTAAACACCTCTAGCCCTGAAACCACACCTCCACTAAGTGCACCACAGTCTCTAAACGCTGGTTTTCAGTATTCATGTTCTTGTAATCTGCACATTCATTTATCTCTATTTAGCACTGCCATAAATAATGCCTTTTCTCTGTATTATAATTTCTTTGTGACTCCATGCAGTTCACACGACCCTTGAAAAAACTTAAAAGAAAAAGCTTTTCATAGTTTTTAAAATTAGAAGAAATTTAGTCCGGGAAAGAAAACAATGTAAGAAATTGCAGTGCATTACATTATGCCCCACCATGATTTATGTTATCCTCCTTAGCTGCTTATGATCCACACACTATTTTATGTCTACGCAAATCATTTTTGTCAAACTTGCAATATTATTTCCCCCAATAAAGTGACTTCACCTTGTATTTTATTACTGACAAAACCCATTTTCACAAAATAACTTAAACCACAGGTCTGTTTTAATAAAGCATCTTTATATTTAGTCAGGCAGAAAGCAGAAACAATGCCATATTCCTGATTGTCTCACTTCCAACCAGGACAGTTTAAACTGAAAATACTGCTAAATATCAAGGAAAGGCCTTAGGGAGAAAAGCCTCAGAGAATAAAGACTTGCTCTAAAATGTGCACATGAGGGATTGGAAAGATCCCAGTTTCAAGTTCAGAAACTCCAACATGGAAGCAGAAACTTTTCTGAACCATTCTTACGCACAACAGCAGGCGATCTTCCCAATAAAATAGCTAATGAACACTGTGGGGACCACAATTCCTGCTGAAACAAAAACTTCTCCTTGAGAAGTGCCAGTGCCAAGGCCGAGGAGCAGTCGAGTCCATTGAACAGCGGGCGCTCCTGGCACTGCTGTGGCAGGACAAGGGGACAGCGCATGGGTGACAGCTTGAGTCATGGCACATGTCTGCTTCCAAACCCAGCAGGAGCAAAGAGGAGGCAGAGGAAAACACCAGGGCAGAAAAATTAGTTCTCAGAAGCCCACAGTGACATTTGTAGAATTAAAAATAAGCCTGTGGTAACACCCACATGCACAGAAGGTGTACTGTGGACAGAGTTATAAGTGGTTATGAGCACTACACAGTTCTTACAAGTGTCAGCAATAACCATTAAAATAAATACTCACTAATATGTTGGAAAGAGCTGTAAAATTTGTGTAAGGTGCATGATTGAGTAAGGGTAATTTTCCTATATCATTGCTAGCATATAAAGCTACTTCTACTCCCAATACCCTTAAAAATTAAATTGTTTTCTAACTACTGAAGTGGGAAAGGAAGAAAAAGACAAAAATAAATACTCAGTTGGCAGCAATCCAGTACCAGAGAGAATTTATTGACACTGAATCAACAAAAACAAAACCTCTGCATGCTCTGTTTGGTTCCCTATCCACCTGACTGTTTCAGGGAGGTGATGTAGGGAGGAAAATTATATAGTTTAATTGGATATTATTACCTATAATCTACTAGGTAGGTCCTGAGGTGTTTTGAAGTAACTGTAAAAGCATCTGCAGTAAAGAGCATGAAGAACATCATTCTTTGTTTATTTACTACTTGGAAATATTTTAAATCTTTTTATTTCCAAGTAATCTCAGCCTGCAAATGTACAATGTACCATTATAACAGCTGCAGGTGATATTAGAAATGAATTGCAAGTACAGTGTGCAGCACTGCAGTGAATCATCGAGTCCCAGAGAAGTGTTCTTCCATTATTTTAAATGTGTACACATTCCAAATAAAATGAAAATGTCATGTATTATTAACATTGTATTACAACACAGTGGGTAGTTTGCATAAAATCCAGAAAATTATAACCAGAAAAATTCTCTATATAAAGTTAAAGTATTTTAATAAAGTTTATAGAGTTTAACTCATTACCTAAAAAAATTACAAAAAGGAGATATAGACACAGGAAATACCCTTAATCTCAGAACGAATTTCATTATATTAATTGCATTACAGAAGAAACTCTGCTTTTCCATGATTTAATTTTTTTCATATTTTAATCATCACAGGCTTCTCTAAATTAAATTGCATGTTCAATTGTTTGGATAAGGAAGCATAAATTATCACAAATATATTAGAAAGTATTTTTAATAAAATCCTGCTAGACTCTATAAATGAATGGTGGTGAGGACTGTAAAATTTAATTTTAAAATGAACTCTTGAACATCAGAGAAACATTCTCATGCTTAAATGCAAGGGCACAGATTTTTCTCTAACATGGCAATATTCTGCAATGAAATGCTAGAAATGCCATAATATGTCATAAACACAATTTAATACTTATTTTCCATTAGAGGACTACTTGCAGGCACAAAGATAAACTTATTACAGCAGAACCATTGGTGCTTTTGAAGTGAATACTTCATTTTCATTTCAAATTTTCTTATTCTATAGTTTGTACTTTGATTAATTTGCCCTGGACCAAAGCATGTTTCTCATAAACCACTGGTGGGGACCCCATTTAACAAATTACATTTAAGTAAGTATTTTTCAAATAGTGGAAAAACATTTTCTGTGACTGGATGGATCCTGATAGCTTGTGACAACCACTGAGGATGCAAGGGAAAGTGATAGGGTGGTCAACATCCTCAGAGCAGGTTAAATATTTCCTTTTCAGCAGCTTCACAAGGGCTACCAATCTGGCCCTGAAAATCACCATCCCTGCCTATAGAAGCCATTGCGTTGTTTTACCTCCAAGAGGAACCACTGACACTGGGAAAACATGAATGATCATCCATGCTGTGATATATGAGCAATCAAAGCAGGAAAGTTTCTCTGTCCTCTGAAGGGTCAGCCATCCTCCAGTAACTCCTCTTGGATGCCTGCTCAGTAGCTGTGGGATAACTCACACACTTCTGGTTCCCAGTGACCTGCCCAGATTTCCACAGAGGTTAAAAACTCCAAACCTCCAACCTTCAGCCTACATGCCAAAAAACAATTCAGCTCTCCAAACTTTTTTCTCTTCTCTTCTCTTCTCTTCTCTTCTCTTCTCTTCTCTTCTCTTCTCTTCTCTTCTCTTCTCTTCTCTTCTCTTCTCTTCTCTTCTCTTCTCTTCTCTTCTCTTCTCTTCTCTTCTCTTCTCTTCTCTTCTCTTCTCTTCTCTTCTCTTCTCTTCTCTTCTCTTCTCTTCTCTTCTCTTCTCTTCTCTTCTCTTCTCTTCTCTTCTCTTCTCTTCTCTTCTCTTCTCTTCTCTTCTCTTCTCTTCTCTTCTCTTCTCTTCTCTTCTCTTCTCTTCTCTTCTCTTCTCTTCTCTTCTCTTCTCTTCTCTTCTCTTCTCTTCTCTTCTCTTCTCTTCTCTTCTCTTCTCTTCTCTTCTCTTCTCTTCTCTTCTCTTCTCTTCTCTTCNCTTCCCTTCCCTTCCCTTCCCTTCCCTTCCCTTCCCATATATTAATCTAAACTGGAAGTTTCATGTTAACATCAGAGATATTGGAGAATTAAGCCATGTGTTGTTTTCTTTCTGGTTTATTCAAAGACAAGTAGGGGCAGAAACACTACTAAATTGCTTGTGCTAAGTGTAGCAGAGCTGGGTTTCCCAGCTAGAACATCGCAAAGCTCTTTCCAGTACGTATGGGAACTCTCCTAATGCACACTAGAGTCAAAATAAAGCTTTCTTCAGAAACAATATTCCAATATGGAACATAAGAGCTTTTAAAAATCCACAACTATGATTTCAAGAAAGGGTTCTTCAGAGCCTGTGAATCTGCCACTTAAAATTCTCAAAGGAATAGAACAAACTGTGCTTTTTAAAAGCATACAAAATCTTCTAACTCCCATCAGAAATGAAAGCATTTGACACTGGATTTCTACAAACTCTTCAGCAAATCCCTCAGCTATGGTGTATAAGCACTGTTTCCTGGCCTAAAGAAATAACCTTCTGCAGAGACTATTTTATGGCCCAGCAGGAGCTGGCTGGGCAGTCTTGACACTGTGGCCAGCACAACCACCTCAGAAGGAAGGATCAAGGCCACTCCATGCAGGAGAGCACTTCTTGCCATGTCTGTCCTCAGAGCACATGCTAGAAGGGGGAATTCAAGGCCTGCTTCCTCCACCACCCTGGAAGGAGGTATAATCTCTGCTTTTATACTTTTTATTCCTGGGAATCTTTCCAGCCTAATCTCTCCTGCATGGACTGTTTGGGTTGCCTCTGCCCCCACTAAGGGATGAGGCACTCACTGCTTTCAGTTCTTGCTGGCTGTGTCGAATGAGCTCATCAAGAGCTTGAGAGAAATCCAAAACCTCAAGCTGAGCTCCTCAGCATGTCTGGAAGCCCTTCACTGTGCCTGTCCCACATTAATGTATTCCCACAGCTCAGCATCCTATGCAATCATACTTCACTGCATAAAGCCAAGAAACGAAGCTTTTCAAGCTGACCTTTGTAGGATCATTCCAGCATCAGCTCACAGCTGCCAGCACATTAAACCCAAATCCAAGTTTTTAGCCTAATATTAGACTCTAATATTAGACTGCTTCATCCAGACATAAGCACATACAAGTAGATATGGGCAGTTACTAACTTTTGAAAGTTAAAATGCATTTGAAAACTTTGGTCCAAAGACAGAAAAAATTTAAATTGTTACCAACAGTCAGCTGTAACTCACCTAAGCTAGCTCTACTACCATTTCTTCAGGCTTAAATTCAAGCTTACAGTAATCAAAGAGAGATCTATCAGTATAAAAATAACTATATAAATAAAATTAAGCACTTCTAGAAGTAATGTAATTTCTTATAAGCACTTAGAGATTTTTTTTGAGTTTGCAAAATAATAAAAAACAACTCCACACAAAATAAAAATCAGAATTTGATTTCTCTGTGAAAAATGACTTTCAAAGCACAGGCATCTCATTCTTATATGCACTGCTTTCCAGACTGAATGTCCTGCTTTAAACAGTTTCCTTATTTCCAGCTCTGTATTCCTAATCTATCCCCTTGTTCTTTCACACTTTATAATAATATTTCATGTATTTACCTCACTGTTCTTCAGTTAATTCTATTTTCTACTGTAAGACAAGCATCAAGGTGTGAGAAATCTCAGCCACCAACCTCTGCCACAGACTTCAGCCAAAGCTGAGAGGCATCACTGAGTGGGCTACAGAATATGCAAATATGAAACCTAGTAAACTATTGAAGCTTTCCAAAATTAACTCAGGTCTCTTCCTGCCCATAGATGGACCTTTCCCTACAAATATTTCTCTTATAGTCCTTCTTCCTGCTTTATGAAACTCTTATCAAACAAGGTAAACATGAGGCAAATTTCATGCTCAAAACCCAGTCTGGACACAGTTTATGCACCTGTCATCCTTGTGAAAGCTTTCCAGGGACCTTGGCAATATCCCCTAAGCCAGTGAGGCTTGACCACCAGCCAGCACTGTGTTGCTGGGAGTTGTGTGGCTGGCCAAGGGCCTGCCTTTTCAGCCACCACCATTTTGCCCAGTGACCACCTAGAATTAGCAGGTTTAGCGGTGGACAAAGGCACTACACCAAAATGAAGCATAGGAAGCAAAAACTATATCAATCTGTTGGTGGCACTGAGTAAATTAAGCCAGGCAGAATATACCTGGAGCTCAGCCAGAATACAAAATGTACTACAGATTTTCTCATCCAAATGACTAAGATCTTGGATGACAAATCAGGCTAAACTCCATTTAGCAAAGGAAATAAGGCAGCTACAAACATATCTGCAACTAAGGTGACCTTTAAAACACAATTTTTGAAAAATAGAGGAAGAAAAGGATGGGCTCAGATCTTTTTGCTGTTGTCTGCAACATCCTGCTTCTTTATCACTAGCTGGGGGGACATGGAGACCAGGGGAGGAGAGAAACAGAAAACAGAAGCAGTGCTCATTTCTAACATCTGCTTCTTTGCTGCTGAAAAGGGCAAGTGTGCAGAGGAGTAGAGTCCCCAAGGCAATAAGTAGTTTTTAATTACAGTCAGGGGAGACCAGCCAAAGGACCAGATCCTTTGCTATCAGAACTAATGCATAAGGCTCAAACTGGCTGGTTTTGCTGAAAAATAAATCAAACTGTAATGTGTTCTGCTTATCTGGGTGACCACACTGATTGATATCTGGCCAACCAAAATACCCTGCTCATTTTAAACACCTGTTTAAAAACAGATGTTTTTAAAAAACATTTAAGCATGATAAGCAAATATATATTTCAGGTCTTCTCCAATTGTCTTACAATCATGTTAGGTAAAAGAAATCAGAATGGAGGAAAATAAAACAACTCTTAAATGATATTTTTATTTTGAGGAAATACAGCGTTACATGCTTCTTCTACATATAGTCTTTGTCATAAGAGTATCCAGTAAATCAACAGAAAGGAGAAATGCACGGTTTTTTACATTTTCAAGAAAATTCAATATATATCCTGTAATTTTACTGTCTGCCTCCCATTCTTAATGGTTTACTTATCTGCCAACTCAAGCCAAGATTTTCCATTGGCAGGATCTTGCATTTCCACTTCCCAGTCTTTGGTTCATTAGGCTAACTCTGAGGTCAGGTACTAAAAGATGCAGAAGACAACTATTACATGGAGAAAAAATGTCCTCAGTTCCTTCAAGCTGAACTTTCACTTCTCTGGAGTCTCCTAAGTGCTTCAGAAATATCTGTAGGCTGGGCAGGTGTGGCAGGGAGCAGATGACTATACTAGGATGAAAAAAAAATCTCTTACCATGATGTTGCTTTCAGATACCACAGTGACCAAATGCTTTCATAGATGATGAGTGTGAACCTTCCTATGGCACCTTCTCATAGCTACAGTCCTATAAAGCTGAGTACTTTGTCCAAAAAATGGAGCCTTATGTTGTTACTCAAAATGCACTCACAAGGCTGTAGAACTTTTTCCTGTTGTTCCCTCACTCTGCCTGACATATCTTTCTTTGAGACCTCTCCAGAAATAAATGAGCAGCAAGAAACATCAGAACTCTTGATAACTAAAGTCAAACTGCACCTGAATTGTCAGTTTGATTGTCTAGAATCTTCTAATCATTGCTGTAATTAGAAACTGTAATGTTATTATCAGTAGTCAAAATTCCTGTTGGTCAGGTCATAAATGGAGTGATTTGGTCACATAGTTTTGTAGGACCATGGTTACGTGATAAGGGAATCAGGGAATGATAGATTCAGTAGTCATCACCCCCAGCTGCTAAGCTGTTTTTTATCTAGCTGATATCAGGAAGTCCTGCCTGCAAAACCATATTCAGCAAAACTCCACTTGATTGCTCATAGAGATCATGATGAGCTCCATTCAGGAAACAGCGGGTCAGAAAATAAACCCCTGTTACATAACTACAATCTATAAATATGGCCCATTTATACTTTTGTACACTGATCATAAACTGCAATTTCCTGCATAGGATGGCACAGCAAAAGGCTCAGTCTCACAGAAAAGGCAGAAATCTATTTGCATTTTTCTGAGTTTACATTGTTTCTTCAGTAAAATATTTGGAAAGCTCCCTTTTTGGCAGAGATTTTCTTCGGTAATTTTTCATCTGATGTGCTTATCATGGTTTAACCCAGCCATCAACTGAGTACCACAGACCCTCTCACCCACTCTGTCTTCACCAGTAAGGTAGGGAGGAGAAGCAGGAAAAGGTAAAAACTGTGGGCTGAGGTAAGAACAACTTAATAATTAAGTAAAAAAGCCCAAAACAAAAAAAAAAACACCCACCAAAAACCCCAAACATACATAATAACAATAAGAAGATGGAAAAAGAGAGGAGTAAACCAAAAGAAATGCAAGTGATGCATTTCTGGAACTGTTCACCCCTGTCTGCCCGATGCCCAGCCCATCCCCAAGCAGTGAGCAGCAGCTCTTGGCCAGCTCCCCCCAGTTCATTTACTGAGCATGACTTTGTGTGGTGTGCAATATCCCTCTGGCCAGCTCTGGTCAGCTGCACCCCTGTGCTCCCTCCCAGCCTCTGGAGCACCTGTTTGCTGGCAGAACATGGGGACCTGAAACAGCCTTCATTTAGAGTAAGCACTACTTAGCAGCAACTAAAACATCAGTGTGTAACCAGCAGTATTCTCACCCTAAATCCAAAATACTAGGAAGAAAATTAACACTCTCCCAGCTGCAACCAGGATTCAGTAAACAACTTTTCCCCTTCAGAATCTAAATATCTAAATATCTCTTCAAATATTTAGATAAATTTCTTGCTCCTTAATTTAATAAATTAATTAATTTCATTTTCATGTTCCCCTTTTAACACAAATCTCAATTTTAAGTCTTCAGCAGAATAAAAGATGCACATATATCCTGGCTGCTCCTTCATGTTTATAGACTATCTGGAGCATCCCTGTGCAATAGCCATTGTTCCAGGTTTGCAAATACTGTGTTCAGCAATGGGATCCAAGAACCATAAGGACACTGCTGCCCAGACCAGAAGGTCTCTCCCTGCTGTTGGAAAGTGTCAATTTTGTCCTTGCCTGTACCTCTGCACTGAAACCAGCACTTAAAACCAACAATACAGCACCTGGTAGAATTTCAGTTCCACCATTGCCACAAGGAACTGGGAGCCCAGGTGTTAAAAAGTGCAAAGAGAAGACAAGTATTTGTCTATGATATATTCTAAGAAATCATAAACTGCAAACCAGCATCAAACAATGAGGAAGATGAAATGCTTAAACACTGTTGAAGTGTAAAGCTCAGCAGAGAGAAATGGCATTGAAGGGAAATTGAAAAATTTTGATGTCAGGTTAATGTATGCTGCCATCTGGAAATAAGAGCAATAAAAATCCAACATGGAAGAGTGAGTAAGTTCAAAAACTAATCAAGAACAAGAAACTGGCATATGAAAAACAAGATGTCATCTGTTAAAGAGAATGAATAGAAATCACATCTATCTCATACTTGGGGAATAAGGAAAACTGAAAGCCTATTCTGATAACATACTGTCCTGGAAAATGGCTATGCCAGGACATCTGGAAGTTTCTGGGAGGCATAGCTGACAAATTCTCATCATAATTCTAGTCTCCATCTGGCAGGTGAAAGAGCCTTCCCATATTCCAGGGCTAACCACTGACTACATGAGCTTGTAGCCTCTTGCAACAACCAAGTCTGTAAGGAAGAAAAATACCAGTGTAACAATACAAATGTGCAAACACTCAGCAGCAGCTAAGAGCACAGCATGGCTTCCCAAAGCACACTGTCCTGCTGAGGACATTTGCTACCCTTTTACCCCAGCAGGAGGAAGCAGGGCTGTGTACCTCAGCTCTGGCTACAGACCAGCAGTGACAGGGGAAGGTGCAGCTCTCCCGTGTCCCCCTCAAAGCTAATGCAAAAGCTGTGTTTGCTGACGGTCTGTGAGCACAGGCTGCAGCAGCAGCAGCAAGAGCACAGGAGAGATTTGCAGGAGAGTGGCACAGGGGGGAGGCACGACTGCATGTGCAGCAGGTAGCCTGCATCTGGAGTCTAATTCCAGCCAGATCAGGGTGGCGTATGGGTTGCCTCTCAAAGCAGGGGGATACAATGTGGCTGTCCAATTTTCAAATAACAAAAAGATACAAAACAAGCATCTCCCCATCCCAACTCCCACCAGGAGTTAAAACAACCAGAATCAACAAGAGCACTATCTAGGTTTTTCTTGTTATATTGCAGAAGGTATGATACACACAGGCCTGAACATCTTGGCTTTCCCATTAGTTTTTGACTTGTCACAAATTCAGGCCACATTTGTCAGATAAATAAACATAACTGTCAGATAATAAACACAACTGTCAGACCATATCCCGTGGGATCTGCAGTGCCATGAATTAATCTAGTATGATCTGTTTGCTTTAGCAGCAGTGTAGGAAATTCTTATTCACTGTCCATAAAGTCATTGCAAGTTGTATTCTTTGAAATCTCACTTGTATTCGGAGTTCTCTTTAGCTAAAATTATCTCACTAATCTTTGTTATCAAATTTTCATCACCACTCTTCATTTTAATTCTGAAGCAATCTAAATTTCTTTCTAAACAATCTAATTTTCTAATTTAGAGCTGTTTCTCTACTCCTATTAAAATAATTGGTGCCACACCATATTTTTCTATTTTTATATTCATACCTGCATCTGAAAAAGCAATTTTATCTTGGCAAAGGCCTAAGTCGAATTGACTTGCTGGTTATTACACAATAGGACACAGCAGTATGTGACATCTACTGAGAAATACAAATGCCAGAAGCAGAGTCAGAAAGTGAAGACTGGGCACAGAGCCATGTAGCAAAAGGCAGTAATGCAGGTATACTAAAAGCTAATGAGGATGAAGAAGAAAGACATAGTACTGTTCTCTTTGTATTAACATGCATCCTTCTCAATAATCTTCTTACCAACTGAAACCACAGCCACAGTGCAGTGAGAGGGACATTTGAAAATCAAAACACATGTGATCAAGCTAGTCATAAAGAGACTCCTAGGTGAGCAAATTCCTATGGTACCTTCCACCACAGTGCTTAAGATTTGTAGCTCTTCTATTGAGCCCATAGAGATGGTTTGCATTGAGCCCATAGAGATGACTCTCCTGCTCAACTATAACAAGTTTTTTGTTTCAGGTTTCTAGCAGTATACAGATAAAAGTGAGTTTACAATCCCAAATTTCAAAAGAAATTAGATCCACGAGAGAGATTTTCTTAAGTTCTATATGCAAGTCACCAGATTCCTGAAGAAAAAAATCCCTTTTATTAATTTTATTACAATGCAGTATACAGCCTTTTACCTGTGCAGGGAATATGCAGGGAAGCCAGGTGATCAGGCAGAAAATAAAAGGCAGCAGCATAGTGTCCAATGCCATGGGAATATCAACTTCTCTTAATCTGACAAAGAACTAAGGATCAAACATCTCACAAATATCTGTTCCTCTAAGCAAAATGTTAATTGAATGAAAAATATACACTATAAGCAGGCAGTGTTTCCACAGGAGACCAAGATGACAGAATTCTGTCACATAATCAGCTGATATCCAGTCTCCCTACTCATTTGGTTCCTTTCCTGAAAAGACACAGCGTGGGAAATCTCTCACCCTCCAACTGACAAGGAATAGTTTGTTTAGTCCTTCTGTTCCTCCTCTACTGGGCTGATGTTCACTGCCTTTGAGACTGACTCCACAAAATACACATAATACAAACCAATGGCATTCTATCTTTTTCTTTGTAAGATGATATGATCCAAGCCAATATCCTTACAATGTTTTCTCTAAATACTCAGAGGACCAAAAAAAAACAATTGGGTATTATACTCAAAGAAGATCTATCACCTTGTCTTGGTAACATTGTAAACTGTTGCCAAAGGCAAGGGTCTTCCTAGTGTTTCCTACTAGGATTAGATTCCAGTCCCCTCTTCAAAGAGAATGGGCATTTTCTTTTGTTTTCCTAAATAAGCACTTTATTCTCATCACATCAGACTTATTTTTAGAATATTTGAATAGAATATCTTTGTCACTTGCTACTTTATAAATAGAGGTTGCTAAGGAAGGAATAGTAGCTGCTTTTCCTCAAGCAACAGTAGCAAAAGAATATGAAACAGCAGATGATTTCTTAGCAGAAACAGCAGACTAAAAGTAGCATTTTTCTTCTACTGTGGTATTTCAAAAACACAGAAATGCCACCCCTCTAGTTTTTCTTTTACAGCTGTAGACATGTTCATTCCTTTTTGCTTAGGATTATTTGCCTACTTCACATCAGTCCTAGGAATCCATGGCTTAAGGATCCTGCATTCAGAACCACATTAGACTGCCACCAAGACTGCAAGTTCCTTGTACCTGCAGGACATATGTATTTAGGTTCAACTTTGGTATGTAGGAAGAAACTTGTCAGAAAAGGGATTTGGTTTCTTATTTTTCATTTATTTACTGTGCTGTGAATATTGTCAGATGAGAACACTGGTTCCAAGAATTTGGTTTTGGGGACTCAAGCTCTTTACTGGGGCTTCTACACCCCCATTTTAGAGGATGGATTTAGTAATTTTTCAGAAAGCTGACTGCTGCACACTCTTCTGGCTGTAGTCACTAGGGGAAGATATTAAAACAGCAGACCTGATCTGGGAGGAAAAAAAAGAAAGGCTTGGGACTTGTCCACACAGGGGACAATTCAGGACAGTTTTTCTGAATTAGCTAGAGATTTGCTGTGGATTAGTTAGAATCAAATAAAACCTCTGGGTGTAAACTTTTGTTCAGAATTAAATTGTCCTAATTAAATTACATTAACCTACTTCCAAACATTTTACACAGCTAGTGAAAACAGACAAGAGTAGAAGGCATGAAAGGGTATCTAAAATGGTCTGCTGATGAACACAGCCATGCTCCCCACATGCCTCGTGAATACTGCATCTCACAGCAGAACGTGGTATCAAGAGCTGACAACTGGAAGGGAAGACATTGAGTTCAAGGACATGACAGACAGAGAACTGGCTGTCAGTTCTCAGAAAACATGCAGCTGGAGCCCAGGCAAAGGCTGATTACAGTGCTTCCAGCTATTTCCAAACACCTGGACCATGGCATGGTTACAGGCAAGTGGAAGCTAAGCACCTTGGAAGGCTCCATGTTACCTCACTTACCTCCAGCTTGACCAGGAGAGCTTCAGCAGACACAGAGGGCAGGATATGCTGCACTTCCTAGGATTCTCTACAGAGAAAGAACAAGCCCCAGTACTGACCATGGAAACAAGTACCTAATCCTCTGTGCTGGAAGGGGACTGAGGCATCCTGATGAGGCAAATACAGGCAGCTGAGTATGAGCAACAAACCTCTTAAGAGTCATACCTTGGTCTGGCAACTTGGAAGTGCTGAGCAAAAACCAGGCTTACCACAGTCAGAGGAGGGCTTCAATTCCCACCCTGGCAGAGGTCCTTCTGGGGTGTTCACAGTGTCTTCTTCCGTGAACATCAGGTCACACCTGGAAATTCTAAGAAGCTTTATCAGCAATTTTCACACAGGACAGGACGACAGAAAGGCAAACCTGTGTTATACTGGAACATCCCTAGTGGCCAAAAGCAAGTGTAAAGCTTTCACAACCCAAGGTATGCAGCAAAAGTTCAAGTGGCAGAGAGACTGTAAATATTTGCTTTGCTTTCCTTTGTGGAAATCCCTGAAAACCAAAAGGCCTAGGAAGTGGAGGAGAAGGCCAAAAGCTGAAGCCATACTAGGTCCTCCTTTAGCTTTTCCCTTGTCCAAGTGAAAACCAGGCAGCCGCTGGCTCCAGCTGCAGTCACGCTTGTAGTGCACTTCATGGTCTGTCCAGTCTCTCAGAGGTGCTTGAGGGGAGAAAAAACCTGTGCATGCTGGTGTACAGCAGGAAAATCCAGTATGCTGGGGCTGAGGCAGCTGTGAGAGGCAGAGCTGGGAAAAAATGCTCTTGATGTGCCTGGAGGGACATGCTGCAGGGCTGAGAGGTCTGGAGGTCTGCTCGCCCTTCCGCCTGCAAATGCTCCTGAGAGTCCCCAAGGCCGAGCTATGCAGATGGCCAGGGATGTATTTGATCAAAACAGACTCAGTTTATCTGCTGCTTAAAGGTAACGCACTCTGCTTTCTGATGGCAAGCCTCAGAAATATCAAAATTAGACTTCAGAAGAGTATAAAAAGCTCCCCGCTAACATAATGTGCAGATGAACTGTTGAACTTACTGTGATCTTGGCCAGCAACAAAATTAGAAGGCAACATCAAACAGCAAAGAAAATTTCAGCTAAAAAATACCAACATTATCCTCTTTTAATATATATTGTTAAAATGAACATTTTTAAAAGCTGAAGAAATGTGAGCCCGGATGCTATCACCGTCTGACTTATGCAGTTCCTGGTTATAAATGAACAGCAGAATCCATATAAGAGAATCTTAAATGGTATGGATAGGAGCCCAGCTGGCGTCCCCATATGCCTTAGAAGTTCCATTTTTAGGAACACAGCAGCATATAACACTAGGGATGCTTCTCAAACATCTCACTTATAAATAGAGCAGAGCTGTTTCACTGAAGTACACAACGAAAAGGTCCACAAGAATAATAAAATCAGTTGTATTCAAAACCATTTAAATGGCTCAACTACACTGTTTTCAGTAGGAACCACTCTGTACCAGAATATTCCCTGAATGAGGAATGATGCTTGCTCATCAGTGGGATTTTTTTAAAAGCAATCACCAAAAAGGCATTTTAGTAAAAAAGTGGCAACTTACTTTTGGTTTTGGCAAACTGTTCCTACTCAAACCTTTTCTGGGTCTAGAATGGAAGAGGTAAAGCTCAAACTTCAGACAGTGCAGAGTTAGAGATGTGGGAGGGCAAATTCTTGCCACTTTTGAAAATCAGTCAGAGCAGTGTCTGCAGCTTGGCCAGTCCACATTCCGGGGAGAGATCTTCCCAAATAGGCTGTGGACTCTGCAGTACAGCTCTTCCTCTCATGCTTTTCAAGTTCACCAGAACCACCTCTAAGGGAAGGGAAGTCATTAACTGTGGGGAATTCCTGGTTAATTGAGAAAATATGTCACCAAATGCAATTCACATAAAATCATAATTTCATTATAGGCACACTGTCAACCAAAATATAAGTAAAGCAGACATCTAAAAAAATAAACACTACATATGAATGAAAAATTATTTTATTTAAAAATACATTATACAGCAGAGTGTCTCTCTTTTTGTTTTCTCACTGCTGGTTCACAGAGATAGTATGATAAATTTAACCCAAATATTTGACTGGGAAAGATCCTGAGAAAGAGACCAGTTACAAGCTGATGATATACAGTACACTGAAAAAGAGTCATCTCTTTTAACATAAAAGAATCTCTTGGTAATCTTATAAATCAGATATAAAAAATGCAGATTTGCTACCATGCAAAAATGAGTGAAGATTTCATTTAAATCTGCACACAGAGAAATCATTAGTACCTTGGAACCTAACTAGCTAGACTAAGAGCAGGGTTAAGTGAGCTTAACACGGTGATACAGACTTTGGATCTACTACAATTTTGTAAACACAGCTGATAGTCTAATAAAGGTGGATTTTCAATCACCTAAGTAACCTAGTTGTAGCTAAGGACTCTATTCTAGGTGTTTTTCTCTCCACAGATATACTTCTTTAGTCTCTTAATTCTCAGCTTAGCACAATGACTTCGTGGCATATGCTCTATTGCACTCAGACACTACTTGGCCTTGCCCTGTTTGCCAAGCACTCTTTAGGTAGTTGTATTTTACTGAAAGCAGAGGTTAAAACAAGAAGTAAAAGCCGGCATTACCTGGTGACTCTGTGAGAATGCATTAAAATTCATCATAGAAAAAATATCTCTGATTCTACATCCTTGTGTTTCAAACATACTCTAACAATGATTAATGCACAGGAAATACACTGAACTCTGGAAAATTTAAGGCCTAAATAAGCTCAACAGCCTGCACTGACCAGTAGTATTCTCAATGTTTCTATAGTGCCAGCATTTAATCAGCTCTTACCAGAGGGAAGCTTTCTGGCAGATATTAAGAATATCTTCAGAATTACAATGTTCAGATACATTTGGGGCTCAATTTTTATAGGACAACTTCACTATAAATAGTCAGCAAGACTCTTCCAAAGAGGAGGCTTAACCTGAATAGTCACAGCAATAAAAGAGATATGGTAACATTGGCTGATGCTGAAGAAAAATCAATTCATCAACATCACACAGACTGGATTTTTTTCTCTTTTTTTTTTTTTTTTTAAGAATATGAGCCTCAAACACAAACAGAGATTAAAAGCTTTGTAGAGAGAAAGTCTGCCTATCCTGGTCACTTAGGCTGAAAAAAAAATTGTTTTTTCCATGAGTTTTCCATGAAAATGTAGAATAGAAACTCAGATGAACTTTTCTCACTAAGCTGGTGACCCTCTACTTATCTTAGCACCCATTCTCCCAGCACAGTATCAGGGAGTGTAACTATTGTGAGAAGATGCAGGCTGCCTTGAATAATTTGTTTACATGATTTACATGAATAGCACGGCTTCCCATCAGATATGCTAAGCTAAGAACAGAGCCCTAACCTTTCATGGGATATCATTAGTAATAAAGAATATATCAAAGATCAAACTTTCTATATGATTCTCATTTCTTTTAACCTAGATACATATATGTCATCCAAGACATTCAAGAACTACAAAACAACAATTCAACTACAATTATGTCAGGAAAATATCCAAATAAATAAACTTTTAATTATGATACAATACTTATTACAGTAAAAATTGGCATTTTTTTCTCTTCAAAAGCAGAAGCACCAGTCTTACATGTAACATACTGTTTGAATGATATCTTACATGGAATACAGCGTAATACAATGTGCAAACAGCATTTTCATACAGAACATAATATTTGCTAGTTTTTATACACTGAAATTGCCTCAAATGGAAACAAGTTCATGCTGAATTAAAAATGTAGATTTTAAAAATCAAGGTTAAATCAAAATACAAAGTACTACTGGAATAGGTACATGAACCATTGAAAACAATGAGAAGCCAAAATAGAGGGTAATGTCAGATAATTAGTGCTCAGTTTGTCCCATTCCATCATAAAAGTAAACAGTTAATATTTTTGCTAGAAAGTAAAGTGACGTTCTAATATTTAAGAATTCTTCAAAATGTTGGTATCATTTTAGTGATGTAAAAATCAAGTCAGAAATAGGACTTCTAAAAATTTCTTATTTTTGATACACTGCAAACATCATGTGTGGGCTGTGAAAAGAGATGAAGTCCAATGGAGTGAATATACATCAGCATCATCATGTGACTTCTGCAAAGGCCGTGATGTGGTTCTACAAGTTAAAGGAAAAACAAATAGATAAAAACCACAAAACCACACAGACAAACAGCAGCCACCATTCTGAAAACTTCTGCCTCCTGTGCTTGAAGGGCAGCCTTGTACTTGGAGACTATTGCAGGATGATAACTGACTTTCACTGCAGTGCTCTCACTCACTCCCATAGCAATTGTTAACTGCTGAAAGACTGGATAGGGAAGTATGCTGAACAAAATAATTATGTGTCACGGTTCTGCTATATTTTAATTTTAGATGGTTTTGATGGTTTTAATTTTAGATGTTTTATATTAAGTTTAATTTTAAATTACATGTGAATAATTGAGTTAGCTCTACTCTTATTGCTATGTTATTCATAATTGAAAACAAAATTCCTAGAAATTAAAATGACAGTTTCTGACAGATTATAATACTCTATTTCAGTGTAAATGCAATTTTAATATTCATTTTTTAAAGATTATTTTCTCCTCATGAGCTCAATGGCACTGAACCAAGTAGCAAAATGCTTGAAATCAAGTGGCATTTGGCAGTTAAGAACTCATACCCAATTTTTTTTTTCAGAATCACCAGTGTCCAATTGAAATCTAAGAACATTTTCCTCTTTCCTTCAGTGGGGAGATTCTTAGGAACACTGAGATGTGTATTGGAACATGAACATTCTACATGCAGCTCTAAGACCCTGAAGCATCCCAAATTGCTTGGCTACTTTTTCATACCTGAATCTAAGCAAGTGACTCTGCAAACATCTGAAGGGGAAGGCAACCACACAGTGATGTGCAGGATCCAGAGGAAGCCTACTACCCTTTGGGCATGCAGTACCTTTGACTGCCACCATTTTTTACAGAACATCCAATGGTGAAATTAGTTAAGGGAACCTTGATATTAATGTGTCTGTTCCCAAGCACAAAAATGCACAGAAGGTAAAACACCAAGGAAAGAACTGCATATTTTTCTCAGCTCTTTGCCTCCTGGAGCAGATTAAGCTCAGAAGAGAGGAGATGTGAGCTGAAGAGAAGGGAGATATGAATAACCTGGGGAGAGCTAGACCCCCCATTTTCTTGCTTAAGGGAAGTCCTTCAGAAATCTCTTATCACACAGCATAAAATGTGCTGGAGTGAAACAATGCCCACCATGTAAGCTTCTATTTCTCAGTTCTTCTTTAAACTGTTTGAATACTTGTCTTCAGTCTGAGCAGGCATCTTTTCATATTAGAGAGAGGAAATTAGAAATACTTTGATTGGAGAGCTGCCTCTTATGCCCCCATCTGCAAGCCAGGCTGGCAGCTTTGTTCCCTCTCTCACTGTGCCATAACTGTACTATGTCCAGAGGGAGAAGCTCTCTTCTACCTCCCCTACAATATGCATTTTAGCTCTAGCAATGTTCTTGCTGTATTTTATGACAGCTTTCATAAAAGAATACTACTTAACAGCAAGCATCTATGTATATTCTTTCCCAAAACAGCATTTATGTATTTTAAATAAACAATTATTGAAACATAGCAAATTTTTTTAATCATTAGAAAAAAAAAAGAGTGCAACTTCCAGCAAAAAATAGTAACAAATGTTAGTGATTGCAGATTTTTATTCTGCAAAAGAAATGCAAAGTGAGACTTCCTAATTAGAAAAAAAAAAATCAACTCCAAGCATTTTGTTTGGCTGGGGTATATAAAAGATGATACAGTGGGCAAATAAATGACTCTGGAGTTGCTGTGAGGATATGATGACATTTTCTTCATAGCATTTACTTTATTTTCTTTATTTAGATCTCAAAAGTCATCCTGTCAACTTAAACTATCCTCAGTCTAAAATTATTCACTTTTTTCATACGTAAGATAGTCTAAAAATGAGGAATTGGAGGGAAAAAATAATTCCTCTTTATTTCAATCAATTCTTTCAAGTCCTGCTACATGCCATCAATGTGTCTGACACACATTTGTCTGTGATGCGAGAACCAAATGTTCTCTCATGTGGCATTAACTCAAGAGTGGATAATGATTATTTAGGGAAAGGAGAATGTGGTTCACCCTCCTGCCAGCTATACCTCCAAAATGAGCAAGTCACCATCCTGGGAAGACATACAGAGCATGGGATATAATAACACAGAAGAAAATCCTCCTTCCTCAATAAGCCCTCAAAGAGGGCTAAGCTGCTGACCATGGACCTATTGAGTTGAATCCTGCTGAAGGCCTGTCGATTCATTTCCAATGGACTTAGCAGGGTGATGCAGAACTAGGTCAAAATTAATCACTTGCTGATGGCAAGAATCACTGATACAGATTCATGCAACTGTCTGGGTACTCGTGCTTTTTCATGCTATTGTCTCAGGCAAAACTATAAATAAGCCTTGCTGAGACTCTGCAGAAAAAACACAAACAGCAGCCCCCTGGAATAGCTACATTTGAACTCTTCTACTCCTGCTCAGATTTACTGTGGCAAGGGTCAGAGTGAGATACTAACTACTGTCAGCAAACAGATTCACACAGATGTAGGAAGACAAGCAAAAAACCATGCACAAGATCTCAGCTTTCCCATCTCCATGGGAAATTATTTTCCTTAGAGTTCTCAAAAGAATCAGAAACACTGTGGGTCTACTCAATGGCAGCAGTCTCACAAGCAGACCAGCCTTTGCACCATCCACTCTAAGGACAGTACCAGTCTGATGAGCAAAGCATGCATCATAACTGTGCTCTCACGCCACTAACAAAAAAGGGAAAGCCAAAGGCTAAGCCTTGAGTGCAGGTTTCTGGGGAAAATGATCCACACTTGTATATCTTCTATTAAGTTTTAATTAATTTATGTTGAAAAGCATTGCTATCATGTCAAAGCATTGAAAAAATACATTAAACTTTTTGTGATTTGCAGTTTTCATTATATATGTTAAATATTTTTAGCTTTTCTTTTTTGCTTTGTTCTTATGTTTTGAATGTTAGGAACATTCAAAAATAGTCATCATCCATCCCAAAAAGATTTTTCCTTTTCTGAAAACGAAATTTGTAAAATTGTCATTTTTCCCACAGTAGAGTTTGTTAAATAGAAAAAAACTACTGTAGTACTTTTGGCAAATGATAATTGATCAAACAATAATAATAACAATAATGTTATCACACAACTCTCTGAGTCAGCAGAGTGTATTTTCTGCTTTGACTGGAGGAATGAGTTTTGTGCAGAAGGATGCATGGAGGTGGAAGAGCCCTGCACAGAAGGCGTGCCAGCCGCACACGCTCACACTGGGTGCGCTCCTGCGCACATACGTCATTGCCTTAGAGCAGGGGGCTCACAGCGCTCCGGCCCCCACAGCCACCACAGGAACCTAAGGATGCGTGCTTTGAGGGAGCTTCCTTGCAAAGCATCTTCTTGACTGTGGCTAATGCCTTGGTTCTGTAACACCTACAACATGTACATTTGAGGAGGTCACACTGAATATATTGTTCCACTTCCCATGTTTAAGTATTAGCTTATCTGAGCATACGATGCAGTGATCACCATTTGCATTCAATCAGAAATAATTCTTGTACAATCCCCCAGAAGCAGATTTAAGGAGAAGAGTAGGACATGCATACAAATTTAAATGTTTGACATTGAAACAAAACTGCTTATGATTTTTTATGGGCTGACTCTCTTGGGTATGTGTTCATGGTATGTGTGTGAAGCAATGCTGTATTACAGCTCCTTTAACAGACTGTATTATCAAGAGAGAACAATTTTGACAAAAATTGCCTATAAGCTGATGTAAGCATATGGGCCCTCATCAAAACATCCTGGAGAAACAAGTACGGACACCTACGGGTGCTTTTGGACATCAAGCACTACAGTATTTGGTGACGTCTCAACTAAAATATTTTGAAGTAACAGACATGGACGCAACCTCTCCTCCATCTACCCACAGTATGATGAGCTAAAGCATCTTTGTGTTTTGTTTTTAGCTGTGAGCTCAGTGAGCAATGATCTCCCTGGAGAGCTACAGGGAGCAGGCCCTGCTCCCCAGGCCGTGGCACTGTGTGCACACCACAGCACACAACAATTGAAGGCTTGGTACCAACATAATTAAGACTAAGAAAAATGCAGTAACATTGAGAATTAAAATTTTCTAGCATTGTGAAGAAGCTGTTCTGTGTCTCGTAAGTAATCAAGATGGAGCAAATAGAAAAAACAATACTCCTTAAATTCTGAAGAGGAAAGCTTTCTTAAGTCTTAAAAATACTAGCAGAATTAATTGCAATATCTACACTTATTATCACTAGAATGTTTTATTGCCATTGTTACCTTCAGCACATACATAATAAAACAGTATTACGTCAAACTCAAGAAGATTTCAGAGACAGTTAACCCTGATACTCACTAAAAACTGATATGATGGGCAACAAGAATGTCACATATGTGAGAATTCCAAATCCTTATGACCATTAAAACTTGGAAATGGCAGGAGAGAGCACCTTATCTACCTCTTTCAAGTTCAATCAAGCTCCAGAGTGCTACAGGGGAGTATAAGAAACTTCATTGTAACAAGGAACAGTGACTGTGTTTGGGAAGGTTTGGGCACTGCTGACAGAAGTAGCAGTATGAAGGAATGCCAAGCAGAACCTCAGGGAATAAATGCAGTTTAGCTGTCAAACAGAGCACTGCCAAGAACCCACTGTGCAAATAAGTAATACTGAATAGCTACAGAAAGCACTGATAATCACACACAGTAATTATCTCATCTCACAGGAGATGAACCATGGTGCATCTCCCAACCCAGTGCCTCCTTCTGAAACCTTCTATCTCAGTATTTTATCTACTGCCTCCATTAGTCCTGAAATGCCCCATGTTGTATTTGTATTTGATTTTAAGCTAGAATACTTACAAAGAATAAGTAAGACTAGCAGAATCATAAGCTACTACTAGGAGACCTCCGTAAGCCCTGGCCCATTTCAGGCAACTTTGCATGAAATAATGTCAGTCTCTTCTGAAACAGGAAAGACAGTTTGTGACTGCACTTGGATAAAGCAGCTAACCTTCAAACTCTTCCAGGTACTATCCAGAATATCCCCATTTCTCAGTAATTCCTGCAAAAGAACAGAACTCTCTAATCTTGACTGTGGTGGAATGAGAGCTTCCTCTCTGTAGGAGACTTTCAGCTAACTGAAACACCAATTGCCCTGCAAGAGATGAAGAATGTCAGAGACAGAAGAGAAAAAGAAGCAGATGGGTGAGTGATGAGATTTCTTGGCTTTTATTCTTTTCATCAGTTCTGAGGATGATTATAGCTAATGTAAAAGCACTAAGTCTGCACTGCTGAGCTGCTCTGGCAAGGACCCCTCAAGGTGACACTGCAACTACAGCTTGTTTGACTGCATGGGTACCCATGCAGAACAGCTGAATCATCTGCATGCAGCACAGCGAAGCAGAAGTGTCATGCAAGCAGTGATCTAACCTTGTCACTAAGCAGCAGCAGCAGCTCATTCTGGAGTATTACAAGAACTTATGCCTATTTAAGTGTACTTCAAACATAGCTAGACCTCCACCAGAACTCGAACAGTGGCAGCATGGTGAGCATGCCAGGAGCATTTGTTCTCCATGGAGAAAGCACTAGAATACAAGTTACAGATCTGGAAACAGCAAAGTAATGGGCTTTGAGGTCTGTATGATCCATCATGGGCTTACTCACTTTTGGGGGGAACTTACTACAAAATAGCAATGCCCCATCTGGCAGACATTTCTAATGAAGTCATTCCTTAAGGCAGGAGTTTTTAATTGCTTGCTCCCAGATACCTGTATAATTACTATTTTTTAGTACCAGTCACATAGATGCATTGCTTCCCGCTTGCACTGCCTTAGCCTTTGATAACTTCAGACAGTTAGGATTTGTGCTACTCCCAGTAGCTAATTTCTGACAGTAATCTGTCTTTAATAACGGCAGAGGAGATTGCAGACTGAAAATAAGAAAAACAGTTTTAAAATAAGCAAAATGCAAATCTATGTGCATTCAGAACATTGAACTCGAACAGTCCTAACTGAAATGTAGTGAAAAGTAACTCTTTTGTCTAAAGAAGGAAGAGGCAAACAGTACACAAATTATATAGCATCACTCTTTCTCCAGTGGAGGAAAAAATGCTGTAAAATAAGAAGGGAGTTAACAAGCAAAGACTAATTCAAGAATTCTTGTAGCAAGGGTAGTTAATTGAGATTAGATAACTTAATCTAGACCTTAGTTCCCTGAAGTATTATTCTTAATGCCTTTCATTTAACAGGGTCTGTCTTCTACCTAAAACTTTAAATTAAACAAAAAAATAAATTAGATTTTAAAAAAATCAGGTAAAAGTATCCATAGACACTCAAAGCCTATAGTGCTCGCATGTAAGTAACTTCTTCATCAATTATTTGCTAATTAAATTCTAAACTTTCTGGAAGTGGAAACAGAAGAAAGCATTTCCAAGCAATTAGTGAAGTATTCACCTTATTAGCCTTGCATCCCATCCTCTCTGTCTGAAAAGGAAAAAGGCTTTGAAACACAGACAAAGATGAATCCATAAAATGGGATCTCAGCAAGAGATGTCATTTTATGGTCAGTCCTCAGTTCAATTCTCTAGAGAGAAGTTGCATGACTGCAAACAGCTACCATCTACAGCCATCTACATCCCATAAGAATATGGGTTCAGAAGGAAAGTAGCTCATTCATATAACAGAGTCCTGGGCAGCTCACAAATGGCAGTGGTTATCCTCAAGCAGAGCAAACATTATTCCTGCCACCATCCTCCCACACTCTCCCATAGCTTTGCCCACAGCATCTCAAACTGGCCAAGTCTCAGGAAAAGAACAATGTTGATCATGAGTGAAAGGTTCTCAAACCAGGTAAAATATGAAATTAACATGAAGTGTTTCTCTCCTGAAAAAAGATTAAAATTTCAATATCCAGAGAATATAGACTTACTACCTAAGATGGCTTTTGAGCCACAGAAAATGCTTCTATTGCATGAGAGCCTAGCATGTAAATAAAACATGTTCTTATTAATGTGGTATGTTCCAGGCCAGCTGACAGCTTGTTTTGTTTTGACATTTTATAGAAAGTTTGCTGAATGGATTATTTTGAAGATACATGTTCATCATCTAAATGCTTGTTCAAGCAAATGAGCCTCTGACCTCCTTACGACAAGATATTAGTGAAAGTAACTTAGACATATTTGGTTCAAAAAAGGCATGTTAGACTATTCTGAAAAGAAATTTTCTTTCCCCCCAAGGAAAGGAATAGAAAACCCAGGACTGGCATCAATTCTTACTAAAGGACAACTTCCACCACTTTCAAGTGAATAAGACAGATTGGGAAGTGGTTGAAAACCTTTCTGTTTCTTCTGTTTAACATTCTGAAAAAAAAATCAGAATTAATCTGATATAAAAGAATACCACAGAAAAATACTTTGGGTACCCTACTCAGTGTAGAATTGCTTACTATCTTCAAATATGGGCATAACTCAATAGATTTCAATGAATAATGACAGATAGTCATTAGAAAAAGTGCACCTTCCTTTAAACTTTGCATTACTAGTTCAAAGTTTCCCCTTAGTAAACTGTCTAAAATATTTTCTGTATTTGGTTATGCTATCTATTTCAGTATTTGTTTTCTCATAAAATAGATCAGACAATCTTACACATAGTACAATATCATCATCAAAAATATAAATGGTTATCACAGTAAACTAAAATAAATGTTATTGTGACACTTAAGCAAAAAGTCTTGGCATACCCAGGAGACTCTCACTAGCATGTCCTAGTCTAAAATCCCTAGTGCTCTGACAAAAGATCATGGGGTTAGTGCAGTTACTGTATGGCCCACTGCTACTCTCACTTCCAGGTGGGTGCCCTGTCCTGGAGCTAGCATGTGTCTGATGATAGAAGCCCCACAGCTGACCCAGAAGCATCCCATGCTCTACACCAGGCTGAGGACATACCACAAACAAACAGGATAAATGCCACTCGTATACAAACTAGAAAGCCCTTGGGCCAGGGGTTAGACTTTCTTTCTAAGCATTCTAAGAACTACATTCTGTGGACTGTCAGGCAGAGTATCAATCACATTTACTTGCAGAACACAAGCGAAGAGGGCCTCAGATCTACTCAGCCTGACTCCATGGGCTTAGCAGCAGCTAAAGCAGTGAAACAACAACATGAAGAGCCTCCCAAGGGGTGTCACTGAATTAAATTCTTTTCTTCTTTCTCCTTTACTGGCATGTTTCTTTATTTTAAATCTGATTACCTTGGCACTCTTGTCAGGATAGTTTATGATTATCCTTCCAGGAAAGCCACATTTTATTTAATTGTTCTTTAAAAAGTTAGACATTACCTTTTCTAAAGGGCTTTCTACTCTGGGTATGCTGATCATGGGCATCTGGGTCAGATTATCCAGATGAGAATGTTCATGTTCTGGCTGACGTCCTCTGAAGTTATTTACCACACAAACAACCTAGAAGGAATTAGAAGATAAACAGAATACCTAAGGAATGGCTCATTTTTTCAGGCTTTGATCCTGACAATTATCATTTGGCAGAAATGACACTAGCTTTAGTCACAGCTTTATAGTAGACATACTGAAATGTGAAGTTCATGTTTTACAGAAAATAATTAATTTTTCAAGACAAAAGAATTTCTACCAATTTATTGGTACATGCATCATTTCAGAACAAAAAACCCTCTTATGTAAAAGAAAATCCATTACTGAAGCTGCATAATAGAACACCAATTGCTATCAATGTCATGAAGAGATGTCTTGCAGCATCACACAGCATTAACCTTAAATTCTTAAATTGGGAAGGTCAGTGCCATCTCGGTTTTGATCAGCAAAGACTTTCTCAAATGAAGAGTAATGAGGGGAATAAGAAGGCAAGGACATGCCCAAGTCTGAATGTAACTTCAAATCTGTTCAGGGCAGCAGATTCTCACAATGACTTAGAAATCTGATGTGTAACAGTTGGTGCTTCTACTAATTCCAACGCTCAGCTGAGGGGCAATGCTTGCCAACTGCATTTTCTTCATTTTGATATCATGGTACTCAAAGGTGTTTATGCAACATACATGACAAAATATAAGAAAAAATGATGGTACAGATTTCTTCTCTATTCTGTTCTCTTTTGCTAATTTAAGGGCATGAACAGAATGGAAAAACTTAAATGTGAGCAACCAAAGATAACTCCTGGACACCTTGTGTGGAAAGGAATGTTTGGAATTGCAAGCAGATGTATTTTAAAGGAGACTTGTGGCCACCCTTGCATGTCTGGAAAAGTGAAAACACCCTCCACTAGCTATCCCTGGGAGGGTTCTCAGCCAAGCTGTGCCTTCAGACCCAAGATCTTGAGACCAAAACCCTCCAATCCAAGAGTCAAGCTCAAAAGTGTTCTCATGGGGAAAAAAACATTAAAGGTGTATTTAGTACTATTACCAGCTGCCAGGCAGACAAACCTGGAGGCATTAAACAGCATTGACTGCTCTATTCTATAGTCTTGCACTGCAGATATTAGTGAAGGCAATTAATAGATTAGTTTTCTGACACAGACAGTCATCACTGGCAACTGTGATTAACTATCTGGTTTTGGAACATAGCTCCAGAAAAGGAAAAGGCTTAACAAAGATTTTTTGATACAGAATAATACGAAATTTCAACAAAAACCTGAATCACTCTGAAATAAATTCATTAGAGGTACCGAAATGCCAGAAAAAAAATGCTACCTGTTCTCTGATTAGTGTGGGTATCACTATATTAAATTTAATACTTCATACATTAAATCAAAGCTATGTGTTATTCCGAGCAGTATATACTTCCTGCAAGTGGGCCTTGCTACAAAAATTATTGTTTGAAATTGTTGTTGTTTTATATGGAAGTCAAAAGAGATAACTGGATCAGTCCTTTCTTGACTTTGTACTTCTGAGTGTATGTAAATATTACTAAGGAAACTGATGGCTAATTAAAAAAACTATTTTAATATTTAAATAATATTTTTTGTAAAAAATTTTGTTATCTAGTTATCTGAAGGCTTTTTAGAGGTACAAACTTATACACTGATTTTTTTTCAAGCAAAAGTGACACAGACACACACTTACCAAAAATACTGCTATAGATATTCCAATTACAAATCCTGCTATTACATCTGACCAGTGGTTTCGATACTCTGCTACTCTGTTGATTCCAGTAAGGAAAGCCAAGCACATTAAACCCAAACACAGAACAGGTTTTGCAAGCCTTGTTCCTCTGGCTTTCACTGTGTTGGTGATATACATCTGAAAATTAGAAAGGAAGAAACTGTAAGACTGATGGATATCCCCCACTAATTGGTGAATAAAAGCTCTATATTTTCTTTGAATAGACTATGTGTATTTGGTGCTTTTTTCCAGAATGGGGGGAGGGTGTAAAGAAACTAGGAGGTAGAGTAGTAGATAAAGTCATCACACCCTTTCACATGAGATATAAAAAAAAAAATCAGACCATACAGAAAATTTGCATTTTACATGAACCTAAAAAGCCTACAAAAAACCAGACAAATTGGACTATCCAATCCTATCCACTTACTCTCAATCTCTGTACTTATTTATTAATGCATAGAAGTAAAGAGACTGATTTTCAGTGTGCAGTGTTGAGAGTAACAGAGAAAAATCTTTACCCTGAAGTACTGTTAGTACTTCTACAAGCTGCCAGGCACAGTAAGAAAGGGAACACATACAGACCTTGTTTTTATTAGCAAATGCCTTTCTTCCTTATACACCACTTCTTCATGTGGCTAACTAGTGATTTGTCAAAAATCAGTGAAAAGGTAAAAAACAGTGTCAAAGAGCAGTGAAAATTGAACTAAATGCCAGCATCTACTTTTATAAATACAGTGTGATAGTTTTTTAACCAATGCTAACTAATACAACCCTGTGCTTCACACAAACCAATCTAAATGCTGCAGGTTTTATGCATCAGACTGAGAAATCCATTTGTCCTGCTGCAGTCTAATTCTCCCTGTGCAATACTACTGAATTAAAAGCAGTGCCTGATAACAGAGCAGCTCTTCTGCCCTAAGAGCGCATTAGGTTTAACCCAGCACTTTCCAAGCTCTGATGAGACAATTGAATACCAAATATTTGACTTTCCATTCTCTTGAATCTTGTCATTCAGACCACTTGCAACACTCCTCCTCCCCATCCTCCAAAAAAATCATACTTCAACTAACAAGATTTTTGACAAAAAAAGTTTCTACTCTCTGCAGAAGATGTTTCTGTAATTAAAACACAGAGAATCTAAATATCCAAATTTTAAACTGAATTTAAGTTTTTGAACTGAAGAATGCAAGTATTTCCTAAGGAGTTTCACTAAAGTTCCAGGTTTGTAATGCCATCACTTTGAATTGCAAAGGAAAACAGATTGAAGAATCAGTACCACTTCTTTGGCCAGCAAATGGGAAGTCCTTTGGGTTTGTCTGGGCTGGGTTTTTTTTGTACCATCTGAAATTTCTATGGAATTTACCAGGAATCAGTTTACAAAGTGCTGCAATAATCCAGCCAAAAGACAGTTTAGAAAGTGTGGTAACAGTTACAATAAATTAAGTAAAGTAGTGGTCAGCCCTTGTCTAAAAAGAGTAACATCTCACAGTAATTTTGTTCAAAACACTAGAGAAAGATCCATGGCTTAGAGGATGAAAAAAAGGTTAATCTTAAAATAACATCAGAGAAGTACAACACACAAACCTTCAGTGTACTTCATATGATGAACAGGAAACTAGTAGAAAGATTTCCACTAATTTAGACAGAGCAAAGCTTTAGAAAAAAGGGGGTTTCAGTTTATCTCCAAGCCACATTCTCACCTCTTCTTCCTAGACCATTTCAGAGCTGTCTTTCTCCCTTTGCTGATTATTGTTTTATCTTGGCTCCTTGTATTTTTGCAGGCTGTCTTCAGTGAGTTGTTCTTACCATGTGGAAAGGTGATAAGAGAACTGCAACTTTAATTTCTAGCTTTTTAGCCCCACTGGTATTCTTTAAGCTATAGACAGAGTATTGCACACTGAATTAACCCAGCAGCCATCTATTTTAGTGAGTCTCATTGTTCTCCTGGATACTGACATCATTATTCACGTTCACACTACATGTCACGAGTTGGTGCTAGGAAAAAAACTGGAATATTTTTAATACACAATAATAAAATCAAATTTCAAATACAGCTTGGGTGAATTTGACACAGAGGAGTTAGCAGGAATCTATTCCACATTTAATTCTGAATTGTGTTACATTAAACTGAAATGACTACTGAGAAGAAAAAACCTGATTGTTTAAGGCAGATCATGGCGACATACTTCAGTTATCTGTAAGAACCAACTGGTCATTGCCCAAGAAGATTATCTCAATTTTTAATAAAATACACTATAGTATAAATAATTGATTCTGCAGTACTTCAATCAAATTTCAACATTTTTAATACAAAGCTGAACCCAAAAAATATTCTGCATAAAATTATCTGAATGTTTTTACAACCAAGCCTGTCCTTCGAATCCCTACTCAAAGCCCTGAGGAAAAACAACCACAGATTCATGCTGTGCCTCACATGAGTAGAGACCTCTATTTGCCAAGTCCCCTCCTTATCTGAGCAGTCATGGTTGTCATGCTGAGTTAATTATTTGAAATAACCTGAGGGTTGTGCCAACATAGGTACCATTTCTATCTTTTCTTTAAAGACCAGGTACACTCATGTAAGGAATAGCATTATATTACAACACAAGAGAGTCAATAAAAACAGCATGACAAAAAGTCTGTATTTTCAAAACTCTGTATTAGCAAATATAGCCTCCTCCAAGGCAGGATTCAGAGACAGCCATTTTTAAACTTGGCCTCTTGCAGCTCTAGTATAACATGTTAACACAGTCAACGCAGTCATAAAATATAATTAAGCAGCTGTTTTCTTCTTGAAACTGGTGGAAAACTATTAACCAGCATAGTCAGTAATTGACAAAGAATAAACAACCTGAAAAGATGACAAGATGCTTCACTTACTTTTAATAAATATTAAATGCAGTACCAACAAAGGAAAACAGCTCAGTGATTTAAAATGTTAGTAAGAATGAATGACAATACAACTTTTTACATGGCTAAAGATGTTTACTGAAAAACTTCATCTCCATTCCTTTTAAGAAAAAGAACTGGGAGAGGAGTTTTCTAATGAAAGAAAACTTTTAAATTAGTCAACAGCAAGACCAACAGCAGAGATTTTTGTATGTAGGTCAAAGATTGATAGAGTAGTTAGAATTAATATAGCAGGCTGCACATCCTCCTGCAACATCAGAACAGTAGTGGTTCTTCTCTCGAGGAACTTCTGCTATCACAGTTCCTTTTTCCTGAAATAAGGTTTTAGTATGAGAAGATATGGAGGTGTCACCAATAAGCAGACACAGGCAGGGAGTCATGTAAGGAGGTGGATTATTACCTGATCACACAATATAACAGTATTTACTACATTTTCAAAAAACCACAAACACTAAACCTTCAGTCTTCAAGATACTGGAAGTGAAGCTGTAAAAGAACCTCATAAATGGAAATAAAACCTTTAATTGAAGCGGGTTTGAAAATATGAATTTGAAAGAAATTATCACTATCACCACCAGAGACAATGCAAGCTACCTGTGAGGTTTCTGATGTGACTGGCTCAGGCCATAGTGTAAGGCACAATCACAACCTTGGCATTTAGCTTGTACTGGGAAGTACTTCAAAAGTGTCAGGTTGCAAGTCACATGTGAACTTTGTCCTAAACCCAGTACAAATATAATCATTCCAAAACATGCTAAGAAAAGAATAGGAACTATATGTAAAGTGCAGGACAAAGTGGATTCCTGGGCTAAGCTGCAAGCTCTTTCTAGGCATCTTTCAGCTATCTTTAGGCCCACCCACACCAACATCTATGCATACAAACACAGGTGTAACAGGGTCTCTGAATCCCATTTTAGTTACACTGGAGCTACTCATCAAGCTGGGTGCTCCAGCCAGGAGGAAACATAATTTTCCTTGCTGATTTCATCAGCCTGGGGTCCAGGGATGCAGGTAAGAAGAGCCCTTCTGCATCTGCTATTTCATTCCTCCCTGATTTAGAGGGCTTGGGAGACTGACAAAGACTAGTCCATCAGTGGGCAGTGAAAAATGAGCCATGAAGCAACAGGAAGAATGAGGAAGAAATCATTGTACAGGCACCCATCCCAGGCAGCACTTCAAACATAAATTAACTCATGTTTTCTTTTGCTTTTACAATGTGCTAGCATTAAAAAAATAATCTTGAACTATTTAAGTAATATAAGTAATGTTATAAATGTTCCACCCAAGGAATTTTCAATATTCATCAGACCTACAAGATAAGAGAGACTCATATCAAAAAGCTGGAAAAGTAGTGGGCTGTTGTAGTCTATAAACAGGTTCAGTGTTTAGTTAGAATCCTGTTTGACAATCTAAATTTTCAGCTTCCTCTGGTAACAATTAATGGGTCAATCTATTTCTAGAGCAAACCAAAGTTATATTCTCAAATCATCTGGGTCCTTCTGCAACTGTCCACTGAAGATTTCTTTTAGTGTTTCTGAAGCTTCCTCCAGCTTTTTCTGTATGTTTTGATCTAATTATTTATGACCCTAGACAAAATTAGCTTTCAAAGTAAGGGTCTGGCTTGGCAAAAGGAACAGAAAGCTCTAGAATTCTAGATCTTAGTATTAATTTTTCCACTATAAGCTCCCCACAGCTGTAACTGTAAAACAACTGGAGAAGGACAGAAATATCTTTCCCTGTACCAAGACTGACCATAAGATATACTTATAACAGAGGCTGTTTTCTTGAGGAACTGAATTGTAATGAAGAGCTGATTGATATGAAATTTATAGACGTTTTTCAATAAATTCCTGCATCAAATGGTAATATTATTTTATTATTTGTCTGAAAGAAACCAACACACTCAAATGTGAAGGTCATGACATATGTTTTATTATAAGTATTGAGGGATACTTGCTGCACCAGATACTGAAAAGAAATTCCATATTCCTAGCACTGTCCCTGAAAGGCAGCCAGAAGAATCCTTTAATTTCCTAACAAAAAATGGACAACAAAGTCAATTCACCAAAGTGGCTCTGATAGCCCTTTTCCTCCTGAACACTCCCTCAAGCCCTTTTGAGAGGCCTATCATGCTTTCACCAGCTGTCCATTTAGCTGGAATCTGATAGGCACTCCAAGACAAAGAACAGGTGAGAGTAGACCTACACCTATAACTGGATCACTCAGGAGAAGGTCACCATGCTGTCAGCACTGTTACCCACACTGTCTTGTTATGTTTTTCCCAGTGACTTATAAACACACTAAACAGCAAAATCAATGCAGCAAAATGCCAGGAGCAAGAGCCTTGCATAAAACATAATCATGGGCCAAAGAAAAGCTCTGCAGAGAGAAAAAAAGTATTTGTAGGCTTTACAATCCGCTAGTCCTGTTTGAAGTCGTAATTGAGAGCAAGGGTTCACAGTACAAAGCAACCAAAGCTGCCTACAGACTTAAGGACTATATCAACTATAAATATATGAAGCCTGCTCTTCTATCATTACAAACCCAAAGCAAGTCTGAAATGTGTGCAGTAACACAAAGTTCAAACACTACCCTACCCAACTGCAATGCAATAAGAAAAACAAAAAGAGCAAAACTTTACAGAATGAATTAAAATTTCCCTTAAACTACAGCTAGCAATGACCAATCCCCTAGTTCTACAGTATCAAAGGACAACTGTTAGTCACAACAAGCCTTACAATCTATGGGAATAGGCTGACTAAATCATATATCACTTTGAAATCCCACCAAAAAAAGACTCATGACTTCTGCTTCCTGTGTCTTAGTTGTGGAAAATGCCCCAAACATGTGCATACTTGGTTGCTTCAAAACTTACCTCTAATTGTCCAGGCTATGTCACCTTATGCATATCAAAATGTGGCTTATACGATTTTATACTATTTAATAAAGCTGCAGTGTTTACCTTATGTAGCAAATATTGTTCCAGCTGAGAAAGGGTGAATTGCAATGCTGATGAGAAATGAAAGCAAATCCAGTCAATTTATTAACCTAACTCGATCAAAAACAAACAAAAGATCTCCAATGAGATCAGCACAGACACCTAAGGAAAAATCCAGGCACCAGCCAGATTAGAGATTTCAGAACAGATTTACAGTAGTTCATTTTGAAAATACTGGTACACTGGAAAGAATGAACCTGAAAAAGCCTGAAGAAGTAATGCAATGCATCATTGAGTGCATCTGTGTTGGGAGCAGGGTAGAGAAAACACCTAACCACAGCACTGCCATTCAACATTTCCATTGCTTAAGTCTCCCTTAAAAGGTACTGGAAGTAATGGAGGCAAACACTACAAAGCTCTAAATATTAGCAAAACAACTGTTTGAAAACGACTGTACTTTCAAGCAGGAGGGGAACTCTGAGTTACCATAGCAGCCACCCACTCTCAAAAGTGGGGAGAGGGGATAAATGGAAGAGTCAAGAACTTAGATGGAAAAAGAAGCTATTGTTAACAAGACAATATGCACAGATGCTAGGTGATAAGGACATGGATGCACTTAAATGGAATGAGATAGGGGAATTAATAGATAAAGCATAGGCTTTGTTTCTATGTGGATTGATTGGTGAAATCACACAAATCTAAAAGAATTTATTTCACCACCTCAGAGAGCACTTGGACCCTTGGGTCAGCTCTCTGTGTATTTTTTTCCTTTAAGCTGGTTTTGTTTTGTGCACAGCTGCCTGAAATATCCAGGGTGGATTCTATAACAATCTTTTCCCCTCTCCAAAATTTCTGTTAACCAAAAAGAAAGCACATTTTGTAGATTATATTCTAATGAAACAGTGAGTAATATATGGAGGTCTTTATATCCATGTTCTCAATAACTGTTGTAGCATGGCACATACAAAGACTAGTTTTAAATCTTTTACTCCAGTGAACACTGATGAGAAAATTGTTATTTAGGGCCAACTATCCTGATAAACATCATGGCAGTGTAAGGATATGACCCCAATACTGGAACATTCAGGGTTTTTTTTCCCTTGGAGTGTAATAAATGGTATTTTTAACTTCAGTCATGGAATAGGATTTAGGAAAAAAACCCAAAACAATGAAGCTGCCAATATTGTAACAAGGTGCTACTATAGGAACTCAGAAGTCCTAAGAGTAGTTTATAGTACTTTAGTTAAATGACAGCAATGTCAAGCACCATGCAGCAGTAATGACATAGGATATATTCATTTCTATAGTTACTGAAAGAGCAAATAGCAATGAAATGGATCTCAGCAGCTTTAGTTTATTATATTGCTGACTGGATATATTGACCATAGACAAGGTTTGCCTAAAGTATTCTTGCTCATGTCAAAATCTACTAATATTAAGTATTAAACCTTACTGATGTCTACTTTCTGATTTTAAATGTATTAATACTAGTTTACTTTCTGCTTTGCAGTAGCTGAATAGCTGGTTTCCTAGTTACTCTGACTCATGGCAACAGTGGAAATCCAACTTTACAGATGGATGAGAAAAATAGGAGCAATTAAAATGAAAAATACTGAGTATTTGCTAAAATAGCTTGCATCAAATTTAGAGTATTTCATCCTTTGGTATCTCCCCAAATAAAGATAATCTAGCAGAAGACTTATACTTGCCTCAAGTTAGAATAGAATATTATTGTTCATCTCTTATTTGCAAACACTTGTCTGTACTAACTGATGATCAACATCTCTTAAACAGACATTGCTCACAAAGAACCTGGTAAATGTTACCATCAGTGCTGCAGATTTTAAGCAACGGGTTCTAAAACCCTGTGCAGAAGCACTGAGTTGACACACTGTCTGTGGATGGGGCTGGGATCTTTGCCATGTTGTCAAGAATCAGTTTCCAGATCAATCAAGAACTAAAAGCTGGCTCATTTGGTAGTGCTCAAAAGCAATACACAGTCACACACAGGTGTATCCACATGTGCATTTATACACATCCACACACATCTATGGGCAGGCCACTGTTCAAATACCGAGGGAACGTAAGGGCTGACTCCTGCCATGACCACAAAACTACACACACCTGCCTGGTTTCCCACTGCCTATGGGAGGCACTATGAAGGCAGCCCTGGGCTCATCCAAAAGCCTGCAGAGGGCTGTGATTACCAGCACAGGTCAGGTAAGACACTCCCATAGGCATGTGCTAGGGAGAACTTGTCCCCAGCAAAGGAACAAGATCCGCTTGCTCCTGCTTAAAGCTAGAATGATAGGCACTCCAAACTAAGCCAGAGTTACTTGAGTGAGATTAAATGGTGACTCTTCCACTCCCCTGCCCCTCCACAACCTATACAACAGCTCTGATCCAGGAAGTAAACACCAGGTTTTATCCCAGCACTGTTCATCACTCCCTGTAAAAGAGAGGGGAGAGGGAAAAAAGGGTGGATTGTCTTGTAGCTCACCTTATTGCATAGTAAGAGCCAAACTGACTTTGCATGTGGTACCTATAAATACCAGTTCTGGTACCAAAAGACACAGAGGGATCTTGAGAAACACGCAGAGATCAGACATACATACAGCTCACCCTTCTGCTTCACCTCACCAAAGAATATAGCCATGTGTGACTACTGATCTGGTTAAAACTAGCTTAAAACACAGAGAGGTACCACTGCCAGTCAGAGGAAATCCCTACCTTTACTCCTTAAGCACCCAGTAAAAGATTGTCTCACACGCTCTGGAAATGGGGAAAAAGTAAATCAAACCCTTTATGGACAACTCACCCTCTTTTAGCATTGACTTGGCTCCCAAGGCTCAGAAAACACTATACCTTGTCAGAATTAAGCCAAATGATTCATTCTCACAGTAACTCAGAGAAGGTCTGCATGCAGAAAATCAGCCAATTTTGGGCCTTATCTTCTGCTCATTCCTCCCTCCTCCCCCTCACATGGGCAAACAGTGCCAGGCATTTGCTCTCAAAAATACAGTATTATTAAATAATATAATATACTTACAGCCAGATACATAGCTGCATATATGCTTAGTGCTGCTTCTTTGGATGGGAAAGTCTTTCTGGCTTTCATGATAAGGTCTGGATTTCCAGTACAGGCCTGTACACCACTGATGAATTGTGTATACTGTTTACATCCAAGTGCTGTATAGTTGGGTTTACAAAGTGCAAGAAAATGGGGTGCAAGATTCCCTGTTACTACTTGTCCAGCATTTACAAAGATGTCCGTAGCAAATAGTCCAAATGCGTAAATTCCTAAAGAGGGAAAACAAAGAGTTAAATTTCCTGACAATTTATAGTATTTATCACAGCAATGCACCAGCTTCTTCTATTCTAGAACATAAAAAATCCTCCCATGTATTGTACCCTAAAGACCACGGCTCAAACTGGAGATGGTATTTGCCTACAAAACTGCAGCAGCAACACCTCAGTGTACTCACACAGCTGACATCTCTCCCATCTTTCATAGGGACACTCACCCCTTGTGCAAGTAGCCTGCTTTCCTAGGCCCCATGGCCATGCATATCCCCTGTTTGGGGTAGCTGGCTTTACTGGTACCTAACTTTTGCCCATGTTCACTAAACAGAAGTGACAGAGGGAAGTTCTTCACCCAATAAATCTGATTGAAAACCAAGGTCAGGCCCTGATGGAGAAGCAACTTAGAAAGTCATAACACAAACTGGACAAACTTTTTTTTTTTACCCTTGGAGACGGTAAAGAATCTGAAGTATTGAATAATTCAATATTGCCATGCACCAGTTGTCTTCATCTGCCTGCTACTGGGTAAATCTCTATGCATGGCATATTAATCACAGTATCAACACTGTGAGCTAAAGGTTTATATATCTGAGAAACTACTTATGCTAAGGAGTTTTTTTAATCAGACATACCAGCAAAGCTGGTATATTCATTAGAATATAAATGCATGTATCTGATTACTTAAACGAAAACAGATTTCTGCTATTCTAAGGTCCCTCTCTATCCTTTTGTAAATAAAGAATGAGCTCTGGAAGAACATGCAAACACAGCAGCCTGACCGGCAGGCAAAGCCAGTGAGTGCTTGCTCCAATTCCACGTGAGCTATAGATCTCCTGCTGTAATTAGCTGTATTTCCATGGGCTAATCACTGTACCTTTCCCACACTCCAACCCATGGTGAATATAGGGTGAGTTCTGGCAAGTCCAGAAAAATTTTATGGGGTACCAGGAGGAATTTAGTGGATCAACATCACAGCAGACATAATTCCACAGAAACATGCATTTATGCAGGTCAGGTTTTTTTCCTTAGCAAAGCTAGAGGACCAGGGATTTCTGGGATTCTGGCTGGTCAGCAATATTAATGCTAATGTTAATTCCTCCCAAGATGCTAGAATCTGGTGAGCAGCACATTGTGCCTGGCCATGTCACATCACAGAAAGGCCTTTCAGCCAGGCTCGAGGGTGTGCACTGCACAACACAGGTGGACACATCACTCTGGGGGAGCATAATGGGTAGCGATGCCTTGTCCACTGGAACAGCAGAGAGGCCTTTGTTCTCTCCTGCTGCCCCTACCAGATTTTTTTTGCTTCTGTGAGGAAGGAAGGGACCACTTAGTGGGAAGAAAACTCAGGCACTGATTAGACAGAGAGGAATTGGAGTGGAGGAGCTCCTCATCATCAGTCCCTACCTCCTCCAGACCTATACAGGACAGTTTCCTTACTGGGAGCAATCGCACTCTGGAAAGGCAGGCACAGTTGTTACACAAACACTGCAAATACAGACTCAGCTGCATATGCCCTCCCTCCCTCGAGACTGGGACAGACAGCAGGATTAGCTGCCCCAAGGCTCCATTCCTCCAGCTGCTTCCTTCAGATGCAAACATGAGAGAGAAGCAAAGTGAGGAATTGAGCCCTGCTATGGCATGTAATAAAAAGTAGCATCTGGAAATGTTCAATACACATTTTGAGTGGTGGGATATCTCCCTCCAAATACATTTAGAATAAACTAAGTAGAAAAGATGACATCTCATATCTACTGAAGTCAGTGGGGGAGTTTCAGCCAAAACCAATGTAGCATGGATTTTGTAGTTTTCTGCTACAGACTGTAATACAATATTCAGGCTAAGAAAGCAGCTAAATCAGCTTGACTTCAAACACACATTTATATCCCAATGTCTTTAACTTTGGTGTGTGTGTGTGTTTACTGTCAGCTATAGACATGGCACAATGGCACCTTTCTCCACTTCACCCCACTTCAGGCATGCTGCTTGGTTTTCCCCGCTAGTGGTCCCAGTTTTTCCTACTTTTCCTACTGTTTCTGCAATTGTTTTTCTAATCCAAACTTCCAAAAAGCTTCATTTGCTACCTAAAAGGAAAACTGCACCTGAGTTAAGACTACTTAACTATAACATGTAATGCTGTATGGTTATCTGAATATTTTCCCAGATCAAAATTAAGACATAATTGATCACTCTCACCATTCAGAAAATGAAAGCAGTAATTTTGCTCATACCAAGGAATCTGATGGTCCTGCGCACCAGTGGATTTATATAACAACAGTCTCCAGTTAATATTGTTTTCTCTTGGTTTTCAAAATCCTTTGTAGCTAACTGTAGACAAAAGACTGCAGTTTCTCCAACGATAATCTTAGGGGAGGAGAAAAAAGGGGAGAAATGGTGCATCAGATTACAGCAGGTAAAATATACTAATATTACAGAGACAGACATCACATCTTAAAGCAACAAGACCAAACCAGCACAAAAGATAGCACAAGTGAATCAAGTTCTGTACATTAATCTTCTTAACAGGGAAGTATGCCTTATGGCCTGCTTTACTTTATTTGCCTTAGAAGAGAATAAATTATTACAACCAGGATTTGTAGGCAACATAACATAACCTAGTTTTCAGGATGAGGGGAAAGTGAAAGAAATCTATTACTTTGAGAACAACAGATCACATAACGCACAAGATCTGGACCAAAGCAAAGGCCTAATCTTGGAAAGATGCTCAACATTTCAGTTCCCACATGGCATTCACTGACACTCGGCACTTTACAAGGTTGAGCTTTAAATTTTGGCCTACGGTAGAGAGAAAGGAGAAAAAATCATAAGAGAGCTCCTGCTCACATCAGAGATTTGGTTTGCCAAGAGGTACTTAACAGGATTCACATTTTGCTAGCTAAATTTATCAAGTCTAGCTTTAGCTCTGTTCCTCATGCTTGAACGAAGTGTCACCACTGATATTTTAACATTAAGAATGGCCTGTTTCACATTCACTCCACCAAAATAAATAAAGTTCTCACGTCTAAATATCATTCACATTATGGTTGGCAAAAAACCCATAAAAATCACCAAAAAAGAAAAAATATACTTTGAACGTAAAATATTTTCTCTAGGTTAAGTATTTACCTGTACAACAAAGCATGACCTTTAGTTTATTTACTGCAATCATGAATTGAGACTCAATAGCCAAAGGCAAGACTTATTTAAGCAGGTTTCTATCTAAAGCTATGATACTGATAATTGAAGACTATGAGGATAATTGAAAAGCAGAGCAGAAGGGTCAAATACTGACCACTGGATTCTAACCTGGATTCACCGTGGGACTTATAGGCAAGGCCCTTCCACTCCTCTACATGAAAAACCTAAAGCTTATTGACAGGTACATCATACTTGGATCAACAAGAATGAAGACTACCAGAGTGAAATCTTAATACTCCACAAATACAAGCAATAATGCCATCAAATCTGACTAATTGCTGAGGTGTTTCTAAACCTTTGCCCTAACAGAAAAATATAAATATTTTCATATATTTATATATTGAATTGAATATATATTTCATATATTCAATTCTAATAGGTCTGAGCAGTTCGACAAAATAAATAAAACAATCTGTGGGCACTAGCTTACATGCACATGTTGCTGTCAACAGGAAGGATGCAATTAATAACCTTCCTCAGTTGTTTGTAGATTATGCAGATACCCTTGGGCTAAATTGTGGAGGAAAGTGCTACTTATAAATAAAGTGGCACAAGCAACAAAAATAACTCTGGAGACAAGTAAGTAAAAAGCAAAATTTAATTTGGCATCAAACCAGTCATTACCTATTACTTTAGACTGGTTTCAGATCCTAGTGGAAATTTTAGATGAAACAGAAATTTCAATACCTGAACTAACAAATATCCTCTCCCTATTGTGATGCAAGCAGATTTTCAGCCCAGTGAAGTAGAATTCATCTATAATTAGGAAACAATCAGTATACATGAAAAATAATTCAACCTTGAATTCAAGATCATCTAAATTATGAGAAGGAGAATTCAATCCAGTGATTCCTATAGATGTCATGAAAAAACATACCAAAATATCAGTTTTAATGTGATTCATAAAGGTGAGAACAGAAACACTAATACTTTTACTGTGAGTCACAGTAATGCTTTTCTTTCATCTCAAGGACTAGGCAACCTGAATAGAGTCAGATTCTATCTTTAATTCTTTCTGCCAAACTCAGTAGATTTCAGTAAAATTTTCACAGACTTTGAAACTCCAGGAAAGAGCAGAATTCACCACAAAGGAAGCATCTGTGAGATACAGTGCTCAACCTTTTGCAAGAACACCAAGAGTGCCAGCAAGCTCAACTCGGCAGCTCTGAGCACAGACTGAATCTGCTGATCTAAGAATAAAGGTTCTCTTCTTGGCTGGTAGGGAAGCTGGGGCTTACTAAAGAGAGAACTGCTTGTTCAGTTATAGGAAAGGAGATCCTCACTTCCAGCAATGTCTTCACTGGCTGCATCTAGATCTTTGCTGCTGCCAATAGTTTTTCTTTCTTATATTTGTTGTCTTTGATGGTGACCTGTATGAAGAAAACACTCTGTTCCAGGAATAGCAGCATTCAAGTTCTTAGCTGAACAAGAATACTCTAAGGGTGGGCACGTAGGTGCAAGGGTCAGAAGGATGTGGAATTCGGCTAAAGACAAAACTTCTGCTACAGAAGGCCTAGTGCTCTACAGTCAGAAGTAATAAGAGTCATTGAGCACACAAGGCATTCATCTCTATGCTTCCATGGACTCGCTTCGAGAGAATCCTTCTAGAATTTGGCAATAAATACAGGTTCTTTATTTTTCTGTACTGGCAGCTCAGCTAAAGCTGTTCTCCTTCCTCCATCCTTCAGCACAAGCACTGCTCATCTCAATAATCAGCCTATTGATGTTTCAGAAATGGAAGAAAAATCCTTTTCAATCTCAATAAATCCCAGGAGAAATTCTGCTTCCCAGTGCAATTCCTTCCCTTTCTTGTCTCCAGCATCACTGAAAAGAATCAGCTCTACAGGGCAGAGGAAAAGGAGAGCAATATCCCCCCTGTACTTCACAGCAATTTGAATGCCAGGTATATTCCTGGAAGGAGCAATTTCTGTGTTCCTACTGGCACAGAAACCAGCACTTCCCTTCCACTGCATATGCGAGTTGTCATCAGCCAACAAATGACATTTAATTTAACAGAATTATTTGTGTACTTCTTCTCTAAGTGTTGAGGCAAAAAGTTTTTAAAATATTTTATTCAGCAGTTTCACTGACAAAACTGGCAGTGAAAGATTGCAATGGAGAATCTGAATGTTCTGACAACATAAAAGTCTGGACAAAACTACACAAGTTCAGGTTCAGAAATATGATTGCAATGAAAAAGAGAGGCTATTAGAAGTATCTTTTACCTTATTCTAACAGGGTCATACTACTTTAGATCACTGTACAAATTTCCCAAAGGTATGTATTAAAATTCTTAGCTCACAGATATTTTAACAGTTGTTAAAAACAGAGATCATTCCTCCCTAAGGCCATCCTTCCATTTTGACATATAGCTACAGCATATATAGTATAAGAAAAAGAACAATTTTCATCTGAAGTCTAACAGTACAAAGTGCAGGCTCTCCGTCTTCTCTCAGTATTTTGAAGAACATATGCACAAACAACTTGCAGAGCCCTTAAATAAAAACACAGTGTACATAAGTGTTGCAAAAAGGAACAAGACAAGAAAGATCACTTACTCTTATGGAAGCACATAAAAAATATTAACCCAGTAAAAATTAAATTACAGTTGTTCTTGGAACCATCTCCATAGCAATCATATCCTGTCTGTGATGTGACAATCCATTTGACAGCCAGGAACAGAATTTGAGAGGAATGAGATCTAAAATAAGTATCTCTTCTTGTTTCACCTCTTAACTCCATACCAATATATTAGCTGATTGATTTTCAGGGTGTGTTTATACTAGTAACACATTTTCTTGCATTTATTCCCATCCACCTAACATCTTTCCCTTTCCTTGTTTTCGTCTCAGGATTCTTATAGCATTTTGCACACATTCCCTACACTGATTCCTCCCTCCCAAGTAAGGCCAGGTTTTTTCTGTATTAGTCATTTTTCTGAATCCAGGCAAGCTGCGCCTAGTTTTAGCACTGCATGTCAATTTAAAAATCTAATTTGTCCTTCCATCCAGTATATTCTTAACTTGGTTCTAAATTCTGCATTCTTTTCAACTCAAAATGTCAAGCCTGACTCATTCCAAATATTAGAGCTAGAGAAACTCCGACATTGTTGATTTTCCAGTAAATTGACTCCATAAACAAACTTCCCCTACTGTCTCCTATGTTTTACAACAGCCAGGACCTATATAAATAAATGATCTTAAATCTGCACTTCTTAAGATACTAATGAGGTTTACTGTATGACCTACATTCTCATATATTTCACATAACTCCCTATAAAGCCCCAAGACTCAAGTGAGACTTAAATATTCATTTGCATGACAAGATATCTGAGGGTACATTAATATGGTTAAACAAGATAAATCCTGAAATGTAAGACTGATAATCTCTATTTGGGATTAGGAAATAAATTTCTGTGTATACAGTCATAGACCTTTCCAGCTAACACCTACTTTAGGCTACACAAATGTTCAAGAAATATTTCACACAGGCTAGGGAATGTCATATAATACATGATTCCCTCTTTACCAATTCTCAAGGTTATGCTGTAACTACAGCAACCACTCAGATAGATGAGTAATACTGAAAAGTGGTTACTGCATTAAAAAGACCACTAAATATTCATCTATGTGCTCAACTCATCAAGTTAAGAAGAGTATTTTACAATACTGTGCATTGTAGTTTCATTTATGACTTAGTTTCATTCATTGTGTTTCTCCCATTGAGGCATGACTTGAACAGTAACCAAGGCCTCTATGAGACCATCTTCAAGAAAAAACCTTGGGGGAATGAGCAACTCAGGCACTCCACAGCTCTGCTTTTCTCTCTAGAATGAACTTTCTCGTTCTTCCTTATCAGGGAAGAAGGAAAGGTAGGAAATGATGCTAAAAATATTGGGAATTATTTACATATCTCTAGGGAGAATTGTTATAAATTAAATTGCATGGTCTCTCTATTATTTTCACTTATGAGTTCCCACTTAGTGTGGTGCAGATCTGTTCTAAAAATATGGCTTCTATATGCTTTGTTATTCCTGCTCTTTACCTCGTTTTTTGAACTTTTGAGACCACGGGCTACTCCTGCCCTATTTCCTGTTTTAAAATGTCATCTACGTACCAATGATTGTAGTGACCTCAGAGTTGGGTAAATCTTGGCCTTTAGTGATGCTGAAAGTAAAGCCCCACTCTCCACTTGAAGCTAAAATTGTTGAGTGAGGTGACAGCCCTGGCAGGAAAAGCGGCAACAGTGTTTCCAGCAGTAGCAATTTCAAGCTCATTATGCAGAGCTTTCCCTTGAGGCCATTTCCTTTGTGTTTTTCTTGTTCTCATTGTTCTCATTGCTTCTTTCTTGCTTAAACTGACAGCAAATGCCCTGGTCAACTTTCAGAGAAGTACGTTTTCTATGGTAACAAATGACCAGTAGTTTTGCAAAAAATGAAAAAAATAAATCCTAGATAAACCTATGTGGTATTGATTAAACACAAAATATCCTCTCTTGCATTCAGCATGAGGATATAGGACCATATTGCATAAAAGCTTCTAAAGGTCTACAGAAAAGATGCGAAAAGAAAATTGCTTTTCTAGAGAAAGATTTTGAAAAAAATACTCAGCCTTTTTGAGCCTCTAAATTTTGTTTTAAAACTATGCACTCCCCATATTTTTTTGAGAAAAACAGAATTTAATATATTTGGTCATGTCCATTTAGAAAATAAAAATAGCAGTAAAAGATTACATATCTAATAGTGAAATATTATCTGCTTTACTTATTTCTCTGTAGGGTGGAGTATGGCTATACCCTACTAAACAGGAACAAATGCTCTTTATTGCCCGTTTGATTACATTATAGACATGCTCAGTATGTAACGATGGTAAAAGCTGCTCTCTTCAGCAAGACTTTACTTGTATTTGAAAGCAAGAGGCACACAACAACCAAGCATTTATAAGCAGGAAACAAATGAACCACATGAGAACATAATCACAGAGACACGGACAACTTCATCATCCACCAAACTATCTTCATTCAACCACATGCGAGGAAAAAAATGAAATATTTCGAAGTCTCTTAAGAGCTTCATTTTCTCCTTAACTGAGCAATTGGTCATGTGTGCAAATGGCATCTCCTCTGGAGCCCACCTGCGGTGTCCAACAGGCAGAGCCTCTGCCGAGGGCTGACACCGCGCAGCGCCGGAGCCAAGGCTGGTGAGGTAAAGGTGGTTTCGAGCAGCAGCCGCCAGGCCCGGCTCTTCCGAGCGTGACTCGAGCGCCGGCTGCCACCACCAGAGGCCCACAGCTGGTGGCACACGAGAGCGAGGCCTTGCAGGGCACTCCACGCTCGGGCCTGAGGCCGGGCACTGAGCACCCGGACCGGGCACCGAGCCCACGCTGCTGGGCTCCGCTGCCCTGAGCCCCGAGCCCGAGGCTGCCTTCAGCCCGCTCCGCCGGCCATTGCAGCTCCTGCTCCTGCCGCCGAACCTCGCCGGCCTCGCCGAGGGGAGGCACACGCAGCTGCTCCGCCCTGCAGCTCTCCAGGCCAGGAATGGCCAGGACGTGAGGGAAACACGCCAGACTGGCAGTCTGGGGGCCAAAGAAGTGTCTGGCACCTGGCTCTAAAACCATCCAAATGCCGGCAGTTTTACAATACTGACACGAGTATTCGAGTATTCTTGCTGAACGCATTGCAAGTGGTAGTAGGTAAGAGACATTCATGAGAATTCTTGCCCATGCATCAAGCTTTTCTAATTTTAAAAAATAACATCAAAAAACAGGGGAAAAATGTTAATCTAGAGAAAATCTTTACATCTAAAAAAAACTCTAGTAAATGGTGAGGGGAAGAGAGAAAAATTAATTCAAAACTGCCTTCTAAAGGCATAAATTCACATTTCAAACTGTGAAGTTACTTAAGGCTCAAATACTCCAGATAAGGAAGGTTCTTATCATAGGAAGTTCTTAGAGTTTTTAAATTGTTCTCATTTTCTTTTTACAAAAACCAAGGATGCCATTATGCAAAGTTTCCAAACTCCACAAACACACCTCCTTAGGAAAATGAGATGTAATATGGCCAGGTATCAACTGATTTTAGTCTTCTAATCTCTGATTGATACAATGAAAAAAGGTTGTTGTTAAATACAATTATTTCATTAAGGAATTTAAAAAAAAATTCTACATCAAAATTCTTCGTTTTTCTCAGGCACTTAACTTCAATCTTTAAAATAATGCGATACTTGTGATGGAAAAACAAAATGTTCAAAGCTCTATGATTTTTAGCTTCTCTGTTAGAAGATGAATTTCATATATGTTCATCTCTGCGCTCAGCTGTATCAAGGAAGTCTTCCACTGGACTTCAAGTGAGACACGTAGAAAAGACTGGTTCTTTATGAACTGGCCTTGGTGAACACCTTTGTTTCTTCAATAGCCAAGAAAACTTTACACTGTTCTGTCTACCGAGGCAGATTAGTGTCCTCACCCTTTTGTGTATATTGAAAATATGATTTCTTGGTAAACAGAATACCAATGCATCTGACACCCATACCAGTGAACATTTCCAACAGCAATGTTACTTTATATTTTAAGCCTGAAGTGATCTATGCAACTGCACTTTTCTACCCAGGATGAACATTCAGTTGCAAAATTCAGCATGAACGGGCTTTCATCCCTGTTTGAATAAAATCTGATCACATAAAAGGCATCTCTTAAAGATTCTGGTCACAAAGTAGTGGTTTTACAGTCAATATATGACTGTGGCCAACTGTTCTCAGAGGCTCAGAAGGAGAATATCTGTATTTCTCACTTTTCCCACTGTCTTACTTCTAGCTTGCTTCTACTCAAGGCCAGATACGTTTTGCAGATATATTATTCCTGAGATCAGTTCAAGGAAAGCCACTTTCACTGAATTGCCATTGCCATCAAACAATGGAAAAGGGAGGACCAAACACTGGAACAGTGTAAGTACCTTCTGTTTTAATAAAGCTATGAGAATAACATGCTGTACATAAGATTAATACCTGTAAGATTCCAAAAAAGTTGTTTTCTGGATTTTTGTGGCAGTATTATGTGTGTCTATAAAACATACACACAACTGGTTTATTACTTATATTTATTATTATCAACTAGCAAGTGTTTCATAATGATAAATTTACATAGCTCAATAATTCCAAGCTTTTTATTAAAAATTACCTTCAAAATAAAACAGTTCTCTTTGTAATCACATAAGTAGTTCCACTCCTACTAGTAACGGCCTCTGTATAAGCCAGTTCCTTTACCATTACCTTAGGCTACAATATAATTGCCAACAAATGAAAAACATCCAGTTAAAATCAAAGGTAGTAACCCCACTAACTACAACAGAAGCTGGATTAGTTGTGAAAACTATGGCATTCGAGGTTAAGAGCAACACCTCATCCAAAGTCATGAAATAGGTCTTAGCTATAAATACTGTCCCAAGAAAATAATAAAACAAAACTAGGAAGACAATCCAATTTATCAGGAAAGTAGTATCAAATATTTGAGAAAGAAGTTTAACAGGTCAGATAAATCAGAAAGTCAAAAATGCAATGCCCACTCCTGAACATATTAACTTCCATGTCATTCTTCTAATATACTTTATGTCTTTACATTGTAAGCATTACTGCAAAGAATCCAGGATTCATTAAAAATTAGTTTAAAACACTTTAAAAGCCCATACATGGAAGCATTTGGTCTAAAACTGTAACTTATTGTGAGCTGTCTCACATTAGGGTTACTTGTGCAAAATATGTGCATACAGCATAAAACCAGCAGTAAAACAACTCAGTAACAAACCCTGAGAGTATTAATCCACACTTCTAGTACCTCTGAGAGCCAGGAAACAAGTGACCAAATAAAAGCTTTCAAGTAAAAAAGAGCCTGCACCTGTACTTACACTTGAGTAACACAGTCAAAGAGAATGACTCTACAGAAGTTAGAACTTTTGAAGCTTCACTGACCAGGCAGACTCATGATGTTATTATCAGAAAGGTCACTAGAGATGCTGGTCAGGGAGAAAGGATCCTAAAGAAAAGAAGTCAGAAGTGCCTCTTCTAGCTTCACCTCAAACAACTAGCAAGCCCAAATACAAAACAATGTGTGACCGTTCCTCCTGCACCTCCTCCCTCAGACTTGAACGCTATAATTTCACAGTGCACCATTATTTCTCCTTAGATTGTTATTATAATAAATTAAGATACTGAAGTGATGTGTATTAGAATCTTAATGAAGTCACAGAAGTGGGGGTAGAGGCCTGTTTGTGAGCACCAGAAGCTTTAATAATTACTTACCTCTGCTCTTAACAAAGCAATGGGAATGAATTAGCCATCAAGATTTTTCACAAAATATTGCATAGCAGCAGCATATCCCATTTATCTTTATTTGCTAAATACACAAGGAGAAAGACCTTTTCAATAATGATACAGTGTATTCTGTAGATCAAACATGGTAGATTTTCTTTATGGTGGGTTTCTCTATGGTCAGTTTTCTGCAAATATGATTTGCACCACTTTTGTCACTCTTTCAACTCTGCTACACAATGTCTATTTTATTGCTCCTGCCACAAATCCAGATGGCTGCAGATGTGCAGCTGGCAACACTATGTTGTCTGACCCTGATTAGAAGTTTACACAATGCAGTGCTTGAATTAAGAGGAAGTCCCAAGAGCCCTCATTGGCACAGCAGCCAATGAGCTGAAACAGGAGTAGCAAGAGTGGCAAATTTCAGCAAAAATTTCCTAGTACAGGAAATGCCTACAAGACAGAGGCGAGATTGTATACTTTGCTGTGAAGACAGCAGAGAATAAAAACAGCTCTTTAAGGCATGCAATGGTATTCTGAAAACTAATTGCAAAGTCTATTGGCCAAAGTAAGCCCAGCTACTCTTCTTCAATATGTGACTGTATCTCTTTCCACTCATGAAATAGTGCATAATGGTTTACCCTAACAAGGATCATTTCCTTGGCACAGATTTGTAAAATAATAGTAAATATGCTGCTGGCTTTATCAAATATCTTGAAAAAAGCTCAAGTGGTGAGAGAAGTGTTTTAAGGATGAATGAGTCCATTTAAAATTTTTAGATCTTGTGAAGCTCTGACACTGACTGTCTTCAAGGCAGTCTTTATAATAGCTGTTTCTTTGGTCTTATCTGTTAAGACAATAAAGGATATTATATCAAATATATACTGTTATGTAAATGTACAAACAAATGTTTTTAGCCAGTGTGCAATGAAAGGTGCTTGCACACATTCAGAGATAACAATTTAAGTATTCTAGTGTAAATGAATTAATTCTTCGAGGCATTGCATTTTTGCCATTGGTATTCAAGGTTAAAAGTACATGTGAACTAAACTACAGATACAAGTCAACCATGTAAATATGGATTTTTCTGGCAACACATTGTGCATGCACACTTGCATATGTAAATATATTTTGTTTTTTTAAAGAAATAGTCTCTGCTTTACGATTCTAGCTACTCCTAAACACACAACAATCACAATCAATTCAGAAACAGAAGAAATACTGAGTAAAACCTGCAGTACTGACTATTAAAATGAATATGGTTCTAGAAAAATATTCTACCAGCACCAAACTCATTGACACACAGCAATCCACCTCAGGAAAGCCTTGTGATTTCAAGTATCATTGAAGCATGTGATCAAACTCCACCAATACCAAGATAATTCATTAACAATACCAAGATAATAAATTAATAATCTAGCTCTGGTATAACTGTTCATGCACAAATCTCCTAGTGCTTTACAGAGAAGGCTAATTTTACCCTTTGACAGCTAGGCATTAACAGCTATGTGTCCATCCTGCTTGAGTGGTCAGATCCCTTCACCAAAGCAAAGCCTGACAGCTCACAGCCCAGCTCTGTACATTCATTCTGCCAGCTGCAGATGTCCCCAAACCACTGGCATGCCCCCCAAGGTCAATCTGCTTACAAATCTCATCTGCCTTTGTTAAATGCTCTGGAAAGAGTCCCCGTGACCAACTGAAGAGCTGACTTCAGTCAAGCATGAGCGCTTGGCAAAGGGGCCCGTCCTAACAGCCGCAATGTCCCCGCACTGCTCACATGGAACATCTCATGGCCCACAGTCTAATGCAGCAGCAGCTCCCCAGCCCTCCCCTGGGCCTCTCGGATGCTCAGACTCATGTATGTGCACTTTGAGTGCACAGCCTCAGGCCTGGCCTCATGGCAGAGCCCTGATGTACCCCAAAAGGGCCAAGGATGCTCCTCACAGGAAAAGGAAAAGCAGAAACTGAGCATTGGAGAGGCTCTGGCCATCAGGCTCAATCTGTGTAAGTATGATCAAAGTATTATTAAGTATGTGCCAAAGCTTGGGCACGTCCACACATCGCTCTGTGTAGAGCTGAACTTGCTAGGTCAGGCATCAGCCAGGAGCTCTTGCACCCTGTGAGGTTTCCCCTTCTCAGCAGAGCCCTGGTTTGGACAGCCTGTGCAGCCACTCCATAAAACCCAAAAAACTAACACATCCTGGGCTGAGTCCTGATTAAAGCAGGTCATGCTCAAATACTTCACCTCATGCTCCCCACAGGCTGCAAGTTCATGTTGTTGGTTATTGCAGCTCAGCTGACCCATGAGTAAGAAATCTGTAAGCGGAATTAATTCAGTCATGTCTGAACCCTAAATTGCTACAGACAGGTCACAGAAATCCCTATTACTTACCCAAATAACTATACTGGGAAACTGAGTTCCACTTACTGATTCTAATACTCAATATTTGATTTATAAAGGGCCAAACTATACATTGATCAAAGAAAGCTTCATAATATTACTCAAAATTTGAATGATAAAAAATGAAACATATGACTGATCCTTTTTAGAGACAGCTTGAAACCTACCAACCTAAAACAACAGGTGTTTCAACATGCTATATAGAGAAGGAAAACAATAAAATCTGAATAGCAGAATACTGTCAGGCTGACTTCTGTTCTTGGTTTTATTATCTAGAAAATTAAAAACTCTGAATGCCTTCATACACACTTTAACCTGATGTGGATGAGAGGCAAGAAGTAATAACAGCAGAGAAAGAAAAAGAATAGTTTTAAACACAGCTATACTGCATTTATAATTGGCTGTACATTAACAAGTGCCTACAGTTAATGACATTTCCATATAAATATACAATGTATAATATTAGACAATGGATATTTAGGATAGATTTACACAATACATACAGAACTATAGATAACTGTATATTGTCCAGACTGGCAACCAGAAATGGAATACACAACCTGAGTTTTCATACCGTATAACCAGGAAGGTTTTTTATGGCGCCTCATATCATAGCCCAGGAATTAAGAGTCAGTTTTGAATCTATACTGAACAATTTTTCACACTAATAGTAGATTATAAAAAGCTTTAATATATCCAGTGTTTTTTCTACTGCAGATTTCCTAGCACTTTACATTGAAAATAAATATTTTCTGATCCATGGATAAATAGAAGTGATCTTAGAAAAGGCAGTAGGCCCATCAGAGATAGCAAGTGCTAGAACTTCTGCTTTCCTAGTCACTGTCCAACACCATGTTCACTGTACTATGTAAAAATACAAAGGACTTTGTTTTCAATAGATATTCCTCCTTAAAACAGTATGTCTCATATACAACTTTTGAGTGCCAGAGATATGGTATATTGACTTCAGCTGGACTTTTTACTTGCAATCTATAAGGTTACCACATCTCTGCTAAATAAAAACCATGTGTGATGAAAGCTGGGCCATCATGCACTTCAGTGTCTCTGAGAGATGCTGCAAGAGCATATAAAGCTTTTTAAACATCACTCTGCTTTTAAGGCTGAGAAACATAGCTAAAGCTACTTATAATTCTACTTTGGCTGTCATTTATTATGTATCATATGGACACCCATCTCCTCAATCCTGCATGATGTACAATGAGCGAGAATTGTTTAGTTGTAAAACTGATTATTACTTCAAGCCTACTATTTTAGATTACAAGCAGTGATACAAATTCCTTAATCGTGCAGGATTATTTGGATTAACAATTTCACACTTAAACATAAGTGCATCGTTTGTAGGACAAGCAGGCATTCAGCTGCTGCAAACAGAACCCTGCTTGCCTTGCTCACATCTGCTTGCCACTTTTCTTCTAGAGAGCCCATCAAAGGATGAAGCATATGGCCTCGATATTGTTAGTGTTTGTAAATCACATGCATACTAAGCACAGCAGAAATACATTCAAGTGGAAGCACAAACATAACTTCTGCAGGCACCCTTCATGTAAGCCATCAGACCACAACAGGAAGACAGACAGATAAAGAAGAATTCCCAAGAAAACACAGTGGTTCTGAATTTTTAATTGTTTCTCCTGGTTATAGCTCTGTTGGATTAGTGGTTTAATGCTGAGCTAAAACCTGAATCAGACGATCAAATCATGTCTTTGTCTTGCTATGTGCCCCAACAGGCCAATACCGACATCTGGTACACAAAGTTACTGCAGACCTAACAGTGTGATTTATTTTTTTATTCTTAAGTAAAGTTGCAAAGCAATTATCCATTCACAATGGAAGACCATGAAATAAACTGTCCCTTAGCTCTAAACTTCTCCTGCATTCCAGAAAAGGGCGTTCTGCCTCCCAAAAAAAGCTGGGGGCTTCCTGAAGTCCCCAGCACTTGCATATTAAAAAAAAAACCAACCAACAAAACCAGCAAGAAGTTTTGTGTCTTTCCTACAAAGACATGGAAATGGAAGAAGAAACCTATCAAGGAAAGAAGTTGCCGCTGTGCACACAGGTTGAAACAGAGCTATGATGACAGGGACCAAATGAGCCCTGCAAGAACAATGTGATCACAGATAAACAAAGTATTCTGGGACTTCCTTATTCATGTAGAGTTTAAACAGCTGAAAAATGTGACAGCAGAGAGAAAGGCACATAAAACTAAAAAAGCTTTAGCCTCTTGATAATATAACCTGTTTCAAGAATCCTGGAATTATTTTCTTTGATTAGCTAACCAATTTCTCAAATAAAACCATTTCCATTTGATTTCAGAGGCTGCTCAGTGTACCCAATTCATATAAGTCAGGATGTAAAACTTCCACCTTCTGTTGTTTTATCACTGTTTTATCAAAGACAGCATCGTAAGATGTTCAAATATAGAAGTTCACTGTTCTCAGGAAAAGAGCCCTAGGATAGACTGCATACCTTGCTGGGCAACTCCTTAAGTTTCTCAAGAAGTTGTACATAAAGCTGAAAACTTGAATACCTTGCTACATACTCTTGGGATTTTCTGCCCTGTAACACAGCTTCTGGCAACTGTTCATCCTTGCATTATTTATCAAGCTTCCTTAATTCTCTTCTGGCAGAAATGACAAAACACTTTAATCTCCTTCAGGATGCACAGAGGTCACTTCTTCTTCGAGTAGTAGACCAGGAGAAAAGTCTGTTCAAATCTTAGAATCATAGGATGGCCTCAGTTGGAAGGGACCCTGAAAGATCATCTGGTTCCCAGTCCTGCAACTAGTTTGCTCAAAGACCCATCCAACCTGGCCTTGAACAATTTTAGGGATGGGGAATCCACAGTTTTACTGGGCAATCTGTTCCAGTGTCACAACACTCTCATAGTGAAGAATTTCTTCCTAATGTCTATTTTAAATCCACACCCTTTCAGTTTAAACCCTTGTCATATCACTATGAACCTTTGTAAAAAGTCCCTCTCCAACTTTCCTGTAGGCTCCCTTTAGATAGTGGAAGGTGTTCTAAGGTCCTTCCAAAGCCTTCTCCAGGCTGAACAACCTCAGCTCTCTCGTCCTGTGCTCACAGGAGACATGCTCCAGTCCCTTGATCTCCTTTGTGATCCTTCTCTGGATTCACTCCACTCGGTTCACGTTATTTTCAAGTTGAGGCCCCCAGAGCTGGATGCAGTAGTCCAGTGGGGTTTCACAAAAGTGGAATGTCCCTGTGCTTTAGTTTTTTCCAAGACTATCAAGGTGTCCATAGAAGCCAAAGTGACTTGGTACCAGCCATGAAGAAGAGAAAGAATCAGCCTAAAGTAGATTTAAGGAACATCTGTGAAAGCAGTGGCTTTTTCTGACTAGGGTGAGGTATGAAGAAACAGCTCAGGCATGAGGCACAGCAAATTCACAGAAAACATTTTCAAGACTTTAATTCTAGATTATGCTTTCCCTCATATTATAACAGATAACTGAGTATTTTGATGTCCCAGATATCACAGTCTAGAACCCTTTTTCATGTACAGCACTAAGTTACACACAAGTAGAATAGTTCCAGTGAACTACAGGTTAACTAAAAGCTTCTCTGCTGGGAGCATTTTGAGAACTCAGACTGATAAAATTTGATCAGTCCCTGATGCCACAGCACGCAGAATCATAGATGTCAGAAGGAAAATAGGTACTAGCAGGTTCAGAAAGGAAGACATAGATGGGAGGTGTCCAGTCACATCAGCTAGATCTATGTGCTGGAAGTGGTGCATCTCCTGCAGGTCTCTGCATATTCTTCAAGTACTCTTGAGTTCCTCAGACACGGAGCTTTATGTTAAGGCAGCAGCAAAAAAATTGAAGAAGAAAGGAGACTTAGGAAAACTGTGCAGATACTTCAAAAGGTAGTTTCTCTTTTTCAATTTTCACTGAATGATCTTGTTTTTTCTTAAGCATTGGGGTACAGTAAATTTGATCCAAGAACCATGATCTTTCACAGTCTTTCTTTTGCCAGGATTCAAAATTTCTTCCTCGAAGGAAAAAGTTACTGACTAAAGCTAAGCTCATGGAAAAATGCCTGTTTTTTGACATCCATTCCTTGTTTGGGATGTGCCAAGATTCCTCCAGTCCACTAAAAACAAACAAACAACAACAAAAAAGCCCAATAGAATGCAAAACTTCATGTCTAAATGGAAAATATTTTTTTCAGTGATGACATTAAAAGTATTATCCTAAAACAAATTAGTCTTTAATTGGTTTGCAGAGAAAACACAAATATGTTAGGAACACACCTAGGCAAACAGAAGTGTGTATTTTATGGATAAGTACTGTAATCATATATTTGTTACTTGGAAATAAAAACAAACAATATTTTCATAATAGAATTGTTTACATATCTTAATGAAAACATGTCAGTATCTCCTCCTGGCTTTCATACGACAGTCAGCAAACATCTTAGGTCAAATAGATCATATTTGATACCACTTATTGTTTAAACAGTTTTGACATTTTAAGTAATCCATATTAGCATATGGAATACTAAAAGAATCCTTGAGTGAACTTTACATTATTTTAGAGAGGTCAAAATTATTAACATCTACCAGAAAGAAATAATGCAGAACTGATCACTCTATAGATTCTGGAAACATGAGACAGTAGCCTCACTGTTCTAGAAATCATTTCTACTGGAAGCTAAAGGATTAGACTTACGTGTATTTCTCAAGCTACATCTGTCATAACAAGTTTAAAAAAGCAACCAGCCCACTGAGCAAGAACTGGCACTTTGGGAAATGGCTTAAATAGCACTGAGCCCTCAACTAACAGTTCTAACCTTATTACATATTTGAATAGACTCAAATCAAGAACCTATTTCCTGTCACCTTCACATTTGACTTTAAAATACCAAAAAACCCCAAACCAAACAAAAAAAAATAAATCATGTATTGAGAATTCTTCAGTATACCAGAGATTTCAGGATATTAGTGTTATGGATAATAAAAGGATGGGAGCACAGAGGCAGCAGTACTCTTCCAAATCTGAGTCACAAAAACAAAGCAGAAAAAGGTAACCCACAGAGGCACTGGCTCTGCCCAACTCCTCTCAGTCTTCCCTCCTAGAATATTATACTTAGGGCTTTTCCACTCTTCTGATTGCAATTTCCACCTCATATAGATTTTTAAAAATATTTTACTGCTTGTGTGCCTAATGCTTCTTATACAAATACATCTACCCATTCAAGTCATTATCTGTGCCTAAAAGTATGACTTAGGAGACCTACAACAGATAGAAGTCTAACATTGGAAGGGGTCATACATTTTATGTTAAGTGCAGTTGTTTCCAGCACTTTTTAAAAAACAGATTAAATAAAAGCAACTGCTTGGGCCCTCAAAATTGATAAAGTACAGATTTGGCAGTAAGAAACAGTGCCTATACCCTTTAGAGATACTCCAGAGGAAACCAAAACTCTAACATATCTTCATTTCATGGAACCTACATAAAAGCTAGGAAACCAGCTGGAAAGAGGGAAAGAAGCAGCTCTTTTCATCCTACAGAAAGGTTGCTGGATTCTTCTACAGGTTTCCTACAATTGCTGCAATACCTGTGAATCACAGAAGGGTTTGGGTTGGAAGGGACCTTCAAGATCATCAGGTTCCAGCCCACCCACCATGGGCAGGGGCACCTTCCACAGACCAGGCTGCTCCAGGTCCATCCAACCTGGCCTTGAACACTGCCAAGGACAGGCATCCACAGCTTCTCCAGGCAACTCTGAAGTTGCAGGGGCTCTAAGAGAGCAGAGACATCTTAGCAGACAATAAATCTGTTACAGCCAAAGTGAATAGCACAATTTGACTCTCTCACAATCTATGAGATACTTAGAATAGAATAGTTCAGCTGTGAGAGACCTGCAATAATCATCTAGTCCAGCTACCCACCAAGTCAGGGATGACCAAGTATTTGGTAAATACATAGTAATTACTTGACTAAAGACTGTAGATACAGAAACCCAGTAAGTCCCAAGTACAGAGCACAAAATTTCTTTCCTTCAGTCACAGTTCCCCTTTCCCACATCAGAGCATTTGACTCAAAGATAAAAATTACCAAAAAAAAAAAAAAAGAAAAAAAAAAAGGAAATAAACATCCAACAGTAACAAAAGACCAAAACCAAAACAAGCAAAACCCAACAAGAACAGAATAGAACAAGAAAACAAAAAAAAAACCACACACAAAAATCCAAAGGAAAAAGCCAAAACCCTATCAAAAATTCAACCACTCCAGCAGAGCAAGCAATCTGTGCTTCTGCCCTGGGACTGCACTTCTCAGATCACACTCCTGAGCACCTGTGCCTTGCCAGCCAGCTGCATCTGGCCCTGGATGGCAGGGGCAGATGGGTTGAGGGAGCAGATTGACTCAGGAATGAAAGCCAGGCAGCAATGCTGCACCAGAGCTGTAGGAATATACGAGCAGGAAGCAGCATTTTAAAGACTAACCAGAAAACTTCCAGGATGAACACAGTGCTCACAGTACATCCCTGTCAAATGACAGAGGCTGTTTTTCAGGTGTCAGCACATGCAAGTTGCTGCCCTGTGAGCAGACACTCAGCTCAACACCATGGCTTGGCACTAAGGGATGCTGCAGCATCTCAGATGTGGCACAGGGGTTTTGGATGAGCAGCTGTGTGACAGCCTGGCAGCAGCCAGAGACCCACTGCTGATGAGATGCTCATCAAGACATGTCCTGCTACTGGCACTTTATTTTTTAATTTTCCAGAAGCAGATATTTAGAAAGTTACCAAATTAGAAAAACTCTTTTTTTTTAATGATTTTTGAGCAACTCCATTCAAACTCAATGCAATGGAGCCATTAATTGAGTCACATTAAGATAACCTGGCTTATTTTGAAGCACTCTATGGCTCCAAGTCAACAGGTACCATCACTCAAAAAGACCTCAGTTGCTGTGAACACCAAGGTAAAGATTCTGTTGCTCTACCTCAAAATTACAGAAAGAGTAATGACCCACATATACCAAACAGGCAGGAAAAAAAAGGATTTTTAAAAAAAAATCTCATAAATCAGAGTATTTAATATCCTATGTTCAAGGACAATACTCATTTTGGGGGAAAAAAGTGAACTTGCATTCACAGAAATCCGTTTCCTTCATTAGTCTTCATTTGCATCTTTACAGACCAAAATATAGCTGTGTTACATGATTCATTTTTATACTTCATTTACAGAAACAAAATGACACAGAACATGTGTCAAAATGTCAAAGACAAGAAACAAACAAAATAGAAGAGAACCTAATCTCTGAAACCCACAATTGAAAACACAAATTGTTTTGGTGAAGAACTCTCACTTTCACCACTCCTTTCAATGAAAAGAGCAAGCAAAGGCAATGTACATCTGCACAACTGAGTAAGTGCCATCCCGGGTAAACACTAAGTCCAAGAGGACTGGCCAAGGCAAATCAGAACAAAACTCTATGCAAAACCTGAAAAAATCATCTATTTAATAAAATTAATTATTAGACCTAATGCTGTTGAACTCATGAGACTCCCAGGAGCTGAATTTTTTGTTTAATAGAATGAAATAAATTTTTATTTTAAAAAGTGAAACACAGGCACCCACAATGTGGTTTTCCATGCCCTGACAGCCAAAGCATGCCATCTGCCCAAAAGACTGGTGACTGGGAGATGAAACACAGCAAAGTATCATTAAATTCTATTATTAGCTTTTTAACAAGGCTAATTACAAGACTGCCAACCCAAAATGTCATGGAGATTTCTCTGACGTAATCATCCAGCACCCAGGAAATGAATGGAAACTACCAATCCATCTTCTGATACGTATTAGGAAAAAGAGATGCTCAACATGAATCCTGACATTATCTTTGTAACTTCCTGAGGCAAATAAAAGAAGTAGAATTAAAAGCAAAACAAACATCACATACCAACAACAGAGAAACTTTTCCAAAAAAACCCCAACAATTCCCTTTCTGATTCTCAACAGTATTTAGGGGTTCAAAAGAACAAACAGGTAAATAAAGTGGTCAAGGAATTGATGTTCCAAACAAAGCCAAAATGCTACATAACAGGTTTTGCCAAATAAAAAGGTTCAATCCCTTTGGAGAAAAAAGAAATTAAAAAGAGAACCAAGTCTCATTACTAAGGCTGATCCTGACCATAAGGTTTTATGTTTGATACCATCTGAGATCTCATGATGCTAGAAAAGCAGAAATTGTGTCTGGGATTACCATAGCATAACCCTGATAAGGTTTTTTCTACTCCTATCTTGTGACATTTTCCTGAAAAATAATTATTGTGATAAAAAAATAATTGCTATCTTAAAAGGCATCTTACTGCATTTTTTTTATTATTCTAATGCTTACAGTTGATTAAAATCAACCTTTTACAAGGGCTTTCCATATGTGTAACTGTGCCTGCACCGGATAAATCTATATATAATCCATCCCCAATAGTCAAATGTTCCCCTTTAGGTCTTTCCTCCTCAGTATGGTCAGGGATCACTGAACGATGCTAATGCCCTCATTATCTGACAACGCAAAGAGTATCTTCAACAGCTTGAAAGGAATCTCACTGCTTTTCCAAGAAGCTTTCTCTTAGCTGTTTTCCAAAGAAGATCCCCAAAGAAAATCTATTAAATAAATCACTTTTTAGACACACCTATTTAAAACTGATTGATGGAAGATCATGTTCAAGTAGTGATACAGGTTTCCTTGCACACACATCAGTAACTGTGACATATGGAGACAACTACATCAAGTAAAACTGCTCCCTGCTCCTTGCACGTACCAGTTGACTTTTAGAAAACAAAACTGACAGTGGGGTTTTCTAATTAGTACCGGGTGACACATCAGTAACTGGTTGCTAAAAACCAGGTTTCCCCAGGTTGCCCATCTATCCGTAAGCGATGCGCGTTTCAAAAAAGAGAAGACAATTTTTTACCAAAAGGAGTCGCAAGGGGCTGGAAATACAGGCACTGGCAGTTACATAAACCGGTGCTAAAAATACACTTGAGAAGCGCGGTGGGCACGCTGGGGCAGGGGCCGGGGCCGGCAGCGCTGCCCGCCGGGGCCGGGCC
>VWYI01044722.1:0-12426 GCA_013399455.1 Anthoscopus minutus | reverse complement strand
CCGGCCCCGCCCCGCCCCGCCCGGGAGCAGCGGCCGCGCCGGACCCGCCGGTGGAACCGCCGAGCTCGACCCCCGCACGGCTCCACGGCACAGCCCCGCGGCCGTGATTAGTCGGGGGCCCTCCGCGCTTTCCCCCCGCCTCCTGCGGGGCGGGAGCCACCGTGGGTCCCTCTGTGCACCGACGCACACACCTGTCCGACGGGCGTGCACGGGGCCGGGAGCTCCCGCAGGTCCGCCCCGTCCCGTCCCCTCCCAGAGCCGCCGGGAAGCGACCCCGACACTGCCAATAGCCACGGCTAGGATGGGCCCGGGCAGGCACACGGCCCCAACGCCACTATTGGCCGGGGTGGGAAAGACCTCAACATGGAATCACAGGAGCACAGCGTCAGTCAGGGTGGAAAGGACCTCTGAGATGACTGAGTCCAACCTATGGTCTAACACCACCATGTCGACTAGACCATAGCACTAACTGCCACACCTACTCTTTCCTTAAACACCTTTCTTGTCTGATTCCATGATTTTACAAGAAAATCATTCTTCATTTTTGCTGTATGGTTTGCCAGACATTTTTAAGGCAGCAGTTTTGGAGATATGTTGTAGTTATGTGTTAAGAAAAGAGTCCATCACAAAGTTTAAAATTAGATTCCTTAACGTACCCCCAATATAAACATTTAGTATATTTATTTATATTACAAAAACCTGTCAATACATAACATCCTGAACCTATCTGCTTGTTTTGGTCATCAGATACATGAAATGCATTTGACTTATACAATCAACTTGTTCTCTGGCTCATTTCTGGCCCCGGTAGAAGTTCTCCACAGTCCTACAACTAAGCACCCTGACCTCCCAATCCTTCCAAAACTGGAAATTGAAATACATAGTCTTGTGTATATGGATAGCTATGAAAACAATTAACACTTAAAGCTTTAATTTAACAGCTATAAAAAAAATTGGTAGCTGGCCTTGAATCTATCTTCACTCAAGTAACTCCTAGAGTAAGAGGAGAGTCTGCACCAGTGCTGAGAATACACATAGGAACACAAAAGATTTCTATTTAAAAATACATATACAGCAATATACATAAGAATAGACAACTGTGCCCAAGGCTTGTACAGATTCAGGCATGTGTGGGCTCTAGTCTGGATTCACAGAGCTAACAGATAAAATAGTTACTTAAAGGTACATACCCTACCCCAAATATTACAAGGATGGAAAACACCCTTCATGGATACTTCAGCCATAGAGTCCATGGACGCCACAGCCAAAGAGTAAAGGTGGTAAGAAATAACAAATGAGATTACATCACCTTGCTTTATAATGAGTAATCATTCTACTAGTGTTGTACTTCGGCTTTAACTGTTCATTTTCCTCCCTTTCTGGAGAATTTTTTCAATATTCAGTGATGTTAGTCTCTCTGCATTTATTTTTAATCAGCCCTTGAAGAACAGGCTCGTCACGGCTGGATTCCACATCCAGTCTATTTTTATGTGCTTTTAACACACTCTCCAGAAGAATCTAAATCATGTCATTCGCACTGAACTCACCAGACTTAGCTGGATAGCTCCCTACTTTTGTGAAAAATCTGTAGTGAGATATGAGACATCTTGTGGTGAATTCTGCCTAGCACAAATTTTATTTTCCCTATTTCTTTAGCATAGTCTAATACACATTACTTACATAAATACACATTAATTACATAAAAATCCTAATCCCAGAAATTTTATACAGACACCCTCATTGTTAGGGTTATGGCCTCATCCAAAGACAAAAGTCAGCAGCTGGACTGCGATGAGCACAAGACTCAGCTCTTCAGTTCTGTTTGACTGCATGCCCCATAGAAATGCTGGTGGCATATTTCTTTAAAAAATTTGCATTGAGGAAAATCAATATTTTTCCAGAAACCAGCTGATAAAATAGTCCTGCATTTTGCTATCACAAACCAACTTCTGTTTATAGATGTACCAATGTACCACAGTTAGCTGATCAAGTAAAAGCAGAGATAGCTTTTTATCATAATGAACATGATGTTTATTGCCTGCACAATTGAATATGCAAACATATATTAAATCAAACATATAGAAGCATGAGAACACAATCCCCAGTGACTAATGCAACCAGCTAAATATATTCTGCAACCGCAGTGATGTGCATGACAGAAGAATGACAGAGAAAAGCCCAGAACCCACAATTTTTGTTTCAGAAAGCTATTCATACATTAAATTGTCGGCTGAAACTCAGATAAGTGGCAGACGTTTTTTGAAATTAACTTCCTTGGGAATAGTGCTACTGATCTCAGAGCAAAAGTTCCCCTGATTTTCCTCATAGGTTTATTTTTTCGCTTGCTACCTAATTTTAAGTGAATTTTCAGCTCAGGAGACACAATGTAGAGCAGGGCAGACAAAAAGAAATCTTAGACACACTATTTTGCAATATTTTGAAATCATGATCATTATTACAAAGAGGTAATTCCAATTCCAAACCAAATTCACTAACCTTTCATGTGCTTACATCACCACTGCTTATTGTATTTTCTAGCTATAAAATATCGCTCTGGCAAATGCCAGTAAAGAAACAGAGCCAACCCAACAAAGCCTTCTCAATAGGAAGGAAAATAAGAATTGATATCAAACCATCCCCCTATTTTTATCTTTCCTGTTTACCTCTTTTCATGCTTTATCAGAGTGTCAGCCGCTGGAAGCCTCATGACTGTTTCACTGTTACATCTCCACACTGCTTCACTAATAACACTAACCCAGCTCTTTCTGTGAGGAATATTGCATCTGTGCTGGTGGCACAGCAGTAGGGAAGAGACAGAATGAACTATAATCTCTACAGATATTTTTAAGAGACAACTAGAAATACATTTTAATTGATAAAGTAAGTTGTTTAATGGTATGCTGTGATTTAAGTCCTAAAACCCAGGACATGTACTGCTAAAATTTATGCTTGTAGGATCATGATAATGCAAGGTAAAAATAATTTTCTAGCAGCTGGAGCAGCATCAGCACAGAATCAGAAACGGGGGCTCACCCAGAACACTTGCAGTATGATTCAAACAAGTTAGGCACCAAATTTAAGCTTTTTCTATGGTCTTAGTATGTAGTTCACAGAGACAACTCCATTAGGTGACTAAGCTCTACTACATTAGGGCAGGATGAATCATCTTCTGAAAATGTCATTCATTTCATCCTAAGAAATACCAGTCTCTTATTATACCACTTGTAAGAGTAATGACACAAGCTCTGATGACTAGCTTAGACTAGCACCCTTCTTTTAAAGGGCTGTAGTGAGATGTCATCAACTCTACTCTTAACTTGCACTTACACACAGATAAAGTAGCTCCAAAGTAGGAATTATACTTTCCAAGACTCAAACAGGGAGAAAAATGGTCAAATTAGTAGCAGCATGAGCCTTCCTATTGTACTTGTTCTATTATGTAGAGCTGGACCACATTTTTCGTAGAAGACAGCATTTTGCCCCAGTAAGCTTGGGTGCCTCATACGATGCAGTGCAAGTAGTATGAGAGTGAGCAGATGGAGATGAAACAAATGAGGAGGAGGACAAGGCAGCAATGAAATGATTGAGTTTGATATAATGAGCAGCAGTCATGGCACATTAGTTTCCTAGTCAGTATTTACATCAATAATATAATTAATATTTTTAAAAATGCTTTCTGTGTCCAAATTAAGAAGTATTATTGCATGCAAGTTCTCCATAGGTTATAACAGAAACTTGGGATACCAGAGGGACACCATGTACCTACAGCCTGTACCTTCTCAGAATTAGACCCTGTATTAGCATATTTACCGCTATTTATTATAAAAAAATACAGACACAGTTTTGTCAGTGTGAAATTAAATAAATCACTGGTACTTGAGAGCTCAAATAATAATTATTTTATCTTTCCTAAGATAAACGTAGGAAAAAGGCTACCACTCAGAAAATTACTACCACAGCTACAAATTTGTTTTCATTGATACATTTTTGGTAACTGCAATGCTATACAAACTGACTGTAAATTTAGGAATCTTTGGCATAATTGCCTCCATTAAAATTACATGACTAGCCTCAGAATATGTGAATAAGCTACCTCATCTCATTCACCCAGAATTCTTATAATTTCTTATAATGAAAGAAAGCCACTTCTGAAGGTAATTAATGATACCTTGAAAGATTGACATAGCAGATTACTGCACAGTATTTGACATAGCACTAGCCCAGCCCATTCATGGTGCAATATTCAAGTTGGGGAAAAAGAAAAATGACACAGACCTACCCTGTGTAGGACAGTCTGTGTATTTGTACAGCTGATTTTGTACATAATTTAAAATTAATTCAGATATTTGAACAATGCCTGTAGGTTTTACAGACCAGTTCAAAAACTTCTTTACATATTACTGAATTAATTTCACTCATCTGAATATGACAGTTTTCTGCACTGTAGTTTGCTTTCTCCTTTTAAGCTTCTTATTATAAATAGTGAGACTAATTAAGATAATTTCTTGGCTGAAGATTCTGTACTGCCATTAAGGGGATACACTGAAAGTAAATGTTTGCCCACACCTCAGGGTTCTATGTTGTCAGTATAAAACTCTCATCAAGCTGAAAATCCAGAAATGTGAAGGAAAGAAATGGTGAGCTCATCAAGACCTTTCTAGGGTACTTTATGCTCTCACCTCCAGATTAGCTGCCTATAGAAAATGGACCTTAGAAGTCCCCTGTGTTTTTGCAAATACTATAGAGACATTGCTCGAGGATCTGTGAGCAACAGCTGAAGTTGTCAGAGAGATGGAGAGAAATTTCTGGTTTAACTGAAGGAGACCTTGTTCATTTGCTGAAAAACTTGTGTGAAAAATCAGTCATTGTCTACTCATAGACCGGCTGTTTTAGTGGCCAGTGTTGCTGGTCTCTACCTGGATGAATCCACTCTCTCATTTTTCAGTTCCACACTTTAACAGAATTATGACTAATTTTTTGGCTCTGCATACTTGCAATCATTATCTTTTGCTAAGTCCATGACTGGAGAATAAAATATTTTGCAATACTAAGGAAACATAAAACCATCGAAAAGTGTGTAAAGAAATTAAACTATTGTTTTGGACTCTGCATGGAACTGTGAGGTCTTCCTTTCATGTCTGATGATTCCTCAATTCAGTGGCAGTTACAGAGTAAAACTTGCAGAGTTCCATCTTTCCTTACCCCAGCTTGGCCTCTAGCTGCTGTATCCTGGACAGGGAAGGTAGACAGGACTTCACTTTCAAGCACTGATCTGGACATTAAATTAACCCACTTACTGGCTTTCTTTCAGAAGGGAAAGACAAATAGAGTAATATAATAAATTATGCACCAAAGTCACGGAATGCTTCCAGCTCTGGTTGTAGTTTAATGTATGCAGCTCATGCTGGCAGGAGTCCCACACTTCCTCTGTAGCAGTTTCTGCTGGGTAAGCTGACACACAGTTGTGCTTAGAACTACTTATGTTCTTACAAATTATACCAGACATTTCTCTTTAGCATTACACCTGAAATCCCATTCCTGAGCTGGACATTATCCTTTACTTCATAAAATTACAATGAAAAGTATAGAAAGAGCAAGTTCAGGATACATTTAGGCAGCAGTTTGATGAAGAAAGGGAAAAAAACCCAAAAAACAACAACTAAACCCCAAGCCCACAGAATTTACCAAACAGAATTACAAACTATATTCATTGCTACCAGGTAATTGTTAAAGAAAACTAGAAATAGAGCCAATTATTTTCTTAGATAACTTTGAAAAATTTAAATATCAAAAAACTTAAAGTCCAGTTTGTAATGCTCATCAGACTTGCTCTTTGGTACCCTCATGTAACCCTCTACATTCATGATCCATGGAGATACAAGAAATGTGTTGATCATACATTTCATTTGACTCCAAGCCATTCACAAGACATTGATGTTACATTCATGTTTTCACACATGTGCCTCTGAAAAATGCCCTTTCTTTTGTAGCTTGTTCATGAGGATGCAGCAAGGACAGAAAACTCAAGAAACGAGAAACCCAAGTGACAAAAGTCAGCTACAAAGGCACAAAGCGTTTGCAAGCCCAGGGCCTCTGCCATGAATGACACAATCACCAGGCCACTGAGGACACACCTCACAGGCATGTCCTGCGATGCTTTTTTTCCTACAGCCACACTTTTCATGTCCCCTGCAGCACAGACACCTCTGCACTTCAAGAAACTCTCACCTTCTGCTTCTCCTCTACACTATCCTTTTTGGCTACAAGGCTAAGCTCAGAACAGGACTAAAAAGACAAACATTTTTAAGGCATTAGGCACGCTCACACTGAAATTTGTGTGTTTCTGCAAATGACTGGATTCCTACAGAACAACTACTGCAGGAAGCATTTCATTTCCATCAATCATTATTTAGATAATTTCCTCCCATCAAGGAATTTCTGTCCTTGGAGATATATTCAAAACTTCATTTGCAAGGCTCTGAGGAGCCATACTGAACAGTGATGTCAGCCCTGCTCTGAACCTAAAATTTTCTCTGGTTCTGTGAATTACATTTGATTTACTCCAACCCAGAGATTTGCTGTCTTCAGTCTTAATGGCTACAATCTGTTCTAATGGTGGTTCACTCAAATTATTGTAGTTTACTTGATTATTGTAATTCATATCTAAAATAAAATAAAATTTCCTCTGGTAATTGGTAAATTGGTTAATTGATACAAATAGAAACTGCCCATCCACTTACCTAAAGTGATAGCAAGAAAGATACTCTTAATTTTCTACTTTCTAAAGAGACAGTATTGTGTGTGTATACATATATCTATATATCTGCTCCAGTAAGGTGCTACATGAAACATTTTAGAGGATTGGTTCTTAAAAAATAATCTAAGAGATTATGCCTTTGACTTAATCATAATTCCTCATCATAATTACCTTCCAGGCAAAAACTAAACTGTCAAGCTGCCAAGCATTAACAAAAGATTTATGAAAGCAGTAAGGAAGTAACTAAAGCATCAAAAAGTCACTTCTGAGAGAAGGAAGCAGCCTTTTCAGCTTTCAGAAGTGAAGCCTGAACTGAAAGTAACAGTTGGAAAACTAAAGAGCCATAATAATAATAAAATAATAAGTAAACCAGCTTTTGAAGATTCTTTGTGGTAACTTGGCGCCGTGAATTATTAATAACCAAAGCTTCAAGCTCTGCTAAATTAACTTACATAAGATTGCTCTCCTCATTTAAAAATACTCTGTTTAACAAATTGTTAGGCTAAAGGGGAAGAAAAGTATTAGATTAGAATATGTCTATCCTTGATATAATAGGGAACACTGTCAAATTATTATGTAACAAAATATATGCTTATTTGGTTAATACACAACTCTTTACATTGATCACTGCTGCTGAAAATCCGTACTCATTCAGTGCCTTATTCATCCAGCTGGCCAGCTTAACTCCAGACAACTGACTGTACTAAAAGAATCAAGTGCCAAGTTATCATATGGGAAAAATTATTAGAAAAGGAAAGGTGGGGAGCAAGGGATTTGTGCAAGGGTACATTTGCAAAGTTGGCAAGGACATCAGAAGCTGTAATTACAGGTTTCTTGTGGGAAAGTGCAGTAAGTGGGGGATTCTGGAGGCTCCTGCCAGAGCAAAAGGATTAAAAGTTAGCAGCTCAACAACTCATGCAGGCAGCTGGTGACCAAGGTGGCAGCAGGACAGCGTGAAGAGAGTTTGAGTGTGCACAGGCCTGGCAGGTGATGGGGTGAGGAGGGTCAGTCACTGGGACAGAGCCAGGGAATACGAGATCAGTCCAGGATTCCTTCTGGGAAATGATTAATTAATATCTATCAGAACTAAAATTCATATATCATTTCTGTTATGAATGCCTAGTGACTACTTATATGACCTTAAAGCATCATGCAGTTTTTAGCTTCTTCATATTGCCAGAAGCTATCACTTTTGGAAGCATATAAGGCTCATTTCCTTTGAAGTGACTGCTATATGGTAAAGCTGTAAATGTGGTACAACTAGCTCTGAAATAGAAAGACATTAAAATATTTTAGTGTTTGATCTTTCTCCCCTCTCCTATAGGAATTCTGCTGATTTAGAGAAATTTAAATCAGTAGGAGACCTGAGAAGAGAACATAAGGGCTGGAGAATCCTATTTTCCCTAAGATGGTACAAAAATTAACCTTTGGGAAATTGGCTAGACAGTTGCTAAAAAGATACAACTGCCTTAGTTCACATAATTTTGATGGTGTTTAAGTTTTCTTCATATAGCAATGTCAATATCTAACATTGGCATGTTAGACATGCTGAATAGCATGTTGAATACTGCTTCTACAGTGACTAGATAGTATCCAAATTGGATTTAAGCAAATTATTTAGCTTGTTAGGCATCCTAGTGTCCAGTACTTAAAATTAAACTTTCAGTTAGCAAAAAAACCCCATAAAATAAAACAAACCCATAGAAATGAGAACAATATTAGATTTGTCCCTTGAAATGAGAACAATATCAGCTGACTTTGGTATTAATTACACAGCTGAAGTCAACAGTAAGCTTAGGGAAAGCCAGGTATGATGAATTATGTGTGACTTTAAACAATGCATATCATCACACAGGTTTTAATCATGCACTATCCAATTTATATCTCAATTTACAATATCATTGCAACTAGCAGCTCCAGAAACAAGCATAATGTAAATGGGGATGCAGAGAAGATTTTGTCATATAATCTTCCCCCAAGACAGAAAAAATCCTGGATGGAGAAATCTTCATTGCTGTTCATACACAGCAATTTAATTCTGCACTAGTAACTGAATCTCACTAGAATCTCACTAGAACGGAATCTCACATTTTATGCAATGAATAGATACTTCTACACAATCTTTTTATTTCAGTTTTCAAGAAAAATACCACCAGTGTGGTAAGAACTAAGAACCACAGAGTAATAAAGCTTATAAACGAATTTGGGTAGTTATGCTACACAAGTTCTTAGAAAAGACTTCCACTGTCTAAAAATATCTCTAAGCATACTAAAAATGTCCCCCACAGAAAGGAAAGTTCATGTCCTGTAGGTACACAACTCACTATGCCCTCCCTTCCGGGACAGACAACAGGGAAGGTAAACCAAAGTGTGTTTACTGGGTACCAGGAATTTTCTTCTACCTGCATTCCTTACAGTCAGGGCTGAAAAAGTCATTGCATGACAGAGAAGAGCAAAAAGCCTGGGAAACTCTTCAGACTTTGAGACAATTCCAGAAAAAAATCATTCACCAATTAGTTTCCATCAGAGTACATCTGACTTGGATCCTACTGTCCTTGACACTTTCTCGTCCTTTTGTGCTTTGATCTATTTCTTGTAAGTAAAAGAGGCACTGTGAAAAGCAGGGGAAATGGTACCTGCTGCTTGTTACAGGTTGCCATGGTCAGTCAGCCCCAGCAGGGGAGGATGAGCAGAAGGGGACATGGCTCTTCCTGCATTGCCTGGGGTGCAGCACAGCTCCTGCACACAGAGCACTTCAGTGCATCTGCTTCTCTCTTACACAAGTTTTAAACAGCCTGCTAAGGTGCAAATGCTTACTAGGGTGTTACTGTTACTTAGGAGAGCTAAGCTCAGAAATTGAGTGAGAGGACTACAAATAAAGAATATTTATTGAATTACTATGCTTTATCCATTTCGAAGCAGCAGAAGCTTTCCAGTGCCTGCCTTGTCAATAGAAGACATTGAAAACTTTCATTTCCACAGTTAGTGCTTTTCATCAGCATCAGCTTGTTCTCTCTCAGTTGCATTGCTCTCAGTGAATGATTAATGTTGAAATCCTCTTCTGTTTGAATGCTTATCATCATGTTAGGTATGGCTGGAAGTTGAATTTTTCAGGGCATTGTCAAATAAAATGTGTTGTAGTTCTTGAAAGTTAAATACTACACAGATAAACAGAGCCTCCTCTGTTTCTAACAGCAGACTATTTCCTTCTAGCAGTGACAGAACAGATTTGTATTATAGCAGATATATTTTTCATTGTAAAGCATTTATTTCATTATATATATACTATATATATTATATACATATATATATCTATAAATTATATTCAATAATATAAATTAGCAACTGAAAATAAGTGTGAAGGAATTACTTCCATGAAAGTTAATTTCAATCCAAAAGTCCCTCAGAGGAGCAACACAGTAAATGTAGGTTAATCAATACATAGCAATAAGTTTCACAAAGATCAGAATCTGGGTTGATAAACTTTGCTACGCTCACAAAGGAAAAAAATAATCTACTGGAATGGGAAACTCTCACAGAGTTTCCCTCCATGCTCTTTGGCAGAAAATTGATACATCAAACTCAGCAGGATTTTAAAAGGACCCCTGATATTTTGTTTGTTTTTTCTTGGAATGGGGTTAGAGGACAGTCACAAGAGCTCCCTTGAAAGATGATATCTATAACATCCTGGACAAATTTAATGACAAAGACTGCCTGAGCAATTCACTTCCTAGTTCAAAACTCATGTATTTCCCCAAGCAACATCTTTCTGCCAGACGCCCTAAGAAATATGCAGCACAGTCAAAAGGTGAGCCAAAGGTCTATTTTTAATCGAAGGAGCAACTCTAAACCAAAGACAGTCAAAGTCACTGAAAGCTACTGAGTAGAGTTTTCAGTTATAGTTTAATTATTTTCTGTTTAATCTCTGTATAACTTCAATTCCATCCAATATTTGTATATACTTTTATATATATATTGGATATATTTGATACTGTCCTGCTATTGTACATTTATCTATGATATTTGAAGCACTACATTGTTTTGAAATGGCTTTCTTTTTTTGCATCATACTTAATAAAACAGCTGAAAATATTTTAAAATTATTGTTAATATTTTTATTACTCATATGGAAGATCAGCTATTATAATAATATTTATACTTTCTGTAATTCCTTTCAGAACCTACATTTTGCATTCAACTTGTTATGCAAACTTTAAGGGCTAAATCACGGGATAAGATCAACAATATTTAATGGTATTATTAGAATTTAATATGCATAACATTTCAGAATTGTACTGCCCTTTTCATGTGCTGTTTCATGCTACATTAAAGAAAAGTAAAAATCTTACTTCACTCCTAAAGGGTATTAAAAGCCTTGGAAATGAAATAAATACACAAATAAATGAGCACCCAAAACATCCTTAGTAGAAGCAGAAACCATACTTTAACTCTATCCATCTAAGAGCAGACTCCAGTACACATATCTACACTTTCTTTCACTGCAGTGTCTTTAAGGTCTATCTAAAAAAACGATTCTACATTGAAAGAAAAAATATATTTTCAGAATTATAAATTCAAATATAGATCATTTGAAAAGATGACATTTTGAAGGCTGGCTATTTTGATGGGTGATGTGAAACACTCACTGTTGGCTTTCCAGTATCGCCACAAATTCACACAACTAGTTTTAGCATCCTATGCTAGAGGGCCTACTGGCCAGTTTTTAAGGCTGTTGAAAAGCTACTTAGATATTGGAAACAGAAAAAAAAGAAAAAAAAAAAAGAAGGAAAAGAAAATGGTAGGATGAGAAAAATTGCACAAGAGAGACATTATAAATTATGTCCTTCTTAGGCAGAAAATAAATCCTTAAAATCCAAAGGGTAAAGGATAAACTAAGATTGACCTTCTGCTGTTGAATCAGCTCTAAATTGTCTGAGTCATCTTGATTTTCAGCTATAAAAAAGCTCCAAATTCAGGGAAGAATAAATTGCATAAAGAACTCTGCAGAGTGTGTATCCAAAGCAGAGAGAAATGTTAGTCAGCGTCTCCTGAGAAGCATGAAAATAAGATATTGCTGTATTGCTACAAAACATATCCCTCCCAAAAACCCTAAAAAGGACAATGCCTATCAGTGTAGTTAAGCACAATTCATAGCTCTCTGCTAAGAATTCATAAGTTCCTTGCACATTAACAGAAAAATTTCCACAAAATTTGGATATGTGGTTGATGACATATTTAAAGTACACAGAAGTCAGTATTCTCATGGGTACATGTATTAAAGCATCTGCCCACTGCCAGAGTCAGTAATGGTCTAATTCCTTCACTCAGAAAGGCTAAGTTTAAGAATTCCTAAAGTTAATAACAGGTGAAAAAATTATACCTGCTGCAGAGATTCCAGTGAATATACTTATTGGCACAAATTGAAAAAACAGAAAGGCAGTAAATATAGTTTAAATTACTAGATGATAATAATACACTTAATTATTCTAGTGTGAGAATCCCTAAGCCTAAAATTGCAGCAGTATTAATGATCAGCAATAGTTTGCACCAGGTGACAGGGAGAAGTTCCAAGCTGAGAACATTAGGTTTTGGGCAGTTAAGGCTGAGTCCAGCAGGCAGTCAGACAGGTGACTGCCTTGTCTGTGTCTTGGTTTGGAAGACAGGTGTCT
>VWYI01044721.1:197609-293632 GCA_013399455.1 Anthoscopus minutus | reverse complement strand
CCTCACATGCTTGCACCCTGTCCTCTTGTGTTGCTGTGACTGAAGTGGATCATATGTGTCCCTGCCACTAAAAGTCATGAAGTTTTCTTTCCAGAGATTTTGAACTGGTGTAAGATTTATGCTTTTGCCTTGCCTTTCATTAACTGTATTAAGTTAATTGCTTATGTGAGGAGGAGCATGCACATAAATATCCAAATGGTGCTAAGAGCCCAAATTCTCTTGCTCAAGCTGTCCTTGATTCCTTAAATAAAAATACACGTGTGCAGAAATACAAAACACATCCCAATATAATTAGACATTGATGTGTAATTAGTGACTCTTCGGATTATTATTTTAAAGCTTTTGTACTTTCACAGTAGTTCTCACATTTGACCAGGTAAAACCTCTGCAATGATCAAGGGCAAGGGAGGATTTTTTTTTTAACTCTTTAGCATGTGTTTGTTTTCAATGTCCATGCCTTAGAAGCCATAATATGCCCAGTATGACACGTTTGATTTCCTGGGTGAGGGGGATGAGCTGTGGGAGATAAAGGCATCAGCGGGTGGCAGCAGCAAGGAGTGCTGAAGGTGGCCCTGGACATGAGTCCTGCAGCTGCTCCTCAGAGGCATGGGAGTTCATGTTCTTGACAGCTTCCCCTCCAAGGTCTTCAGATTGACTCTTAATTGGCAAGCTCATTAGCAGGCTCGCTAACAGGAGGGAAAACGAGCCAAATTTGTATTCTGTCAGCACTTGCTGTGAGGAGTCAGTAATCAAACAGCTCTTTTACAATGTCCTTTTTGGTGTCTACTTCTAATGGCTCAGGTTTGTAGGTCTGCTATAAACCCCAATAAATATAACATATATTAATAACTGATTGACCAAAGGGATTTATGTAATCATGGGATTACAGCTGCTAATTCCTTCCTGCAGTCATGTTTCTGCATTTCATTGATTGGGAAACTGGCTGTAACACTGATTTAAACTAATGGCATGACAGCACAAGGGTGGCTTTAGTGCCACTTGGATGCCAAAAGGTTGCTTGTGTGGGATGTGATGCTTAGGTTGGTTTCACAGAACTGGAAGAGGGAGATGGGAAATGTTTGTGTGTCATGAAGGGCAGTTCTTCCAGGAATTGCAGCCAACTCAGTGGTCATCTTGGAGGAGGCGGCTGTGTGAGGCTGGAGTAAGCTACCTCCTGCTCCCATGACTATCCTGCATATCCCCACTGTGCCACTAGCTGGCTGCCTCATTAGGCTGTGACTCTGTGCCCTTTCCCTAACTGGTGTGCAGTGGTGGGACTCACTAGCACCAGCTGTCAGCTCTTCCATGTATTTGAAACTCATGTTGTTAAAAACACCAGCTACCAGCTCTTCCATGTATTTGAAAGTCATGTTCTTAAAATCCCTTCAAGTCTCTTCCAGAAATTACTAAGGAGTGTTTCCTCTGAGGGTACTGCCCAAGTGTCTTTCCTAACTGTACAGGTCTCTTGTTTGAAATGTGACCTGAATTTTTTCTCTTGAAAACAAATTTATTTTTTTTTTGCCAGATGTAACTGAAATGACTGCAGGTGGCAGGAAGGTTTGGCTTTCTGAGCACAGGATGCTCCTGAACTAGTAAGGTATAATTACTCCAGGTTGCAGAGGTGCTGTAGATGGGGATAGGCAATGTAAGGCAGCTCTTACATGAACCTATGAAAATGTGTTTCAGCTCATCAGTGCTTTTAAGTAAGCTGTGGGACGTGCCTCTAATGAACCATCTCTTTTCCATCTTAAAGTAAATGAAGTTAAGCTAAGAAACAGCCAAATAGAAAGCATCAGATGGTGGTGGGTAGACAGTCAGTGTTTGTAATGTGAAATGTGCTCTGGATTCCCCAGGCATAGGATGCAGGTGGTGCCACGTGTGCGATGCCTTTGAACGCCAAATGCGCCAGCTACATCTGAAAGGTATCAAACCCAAAATCTGAGCAGCGGTGAGTGGTTATCAGCTCTGTCAGGCAAAATCCTCTGTGAAAAGTGGTTGCTGGTAGAAAAACAGACAATATGCAGAGATGAAATGCTTTTCATCTGTGTTTCTGAACTGGATATTTTCCCCTAAGCTTAAATTATTTTGTGTCCTTTTTTTTCTTTCCTTTTTTTTTTTTTTTCCTTTTTTCTCTCTCAGAAAAGTAGCACTGACAGCCACATAGTTACTGTGAATATGAAGAAAACAAAAAGTAAAAGTGAACTTGCTGGGTTGATGGACCTGCCCTGTTGTGCAGTGGTGCACAGAGCAGAGCTTTTTGCAAAGGCTGTGGATGATTTTCTACTACACCTTTCAATCCAAGGGCAGAAACAATTCCCAAAGGTATTTGGCAGGAGTCTTTGCCATCCAACTTTGGGAACGATAGCCTTGTTGTGCTGCTTTAGTAGGCTTCAAGAAATGAGACCTTCCTAAGAACAGGGCTTTCTGCAAAAGCTACTGCCATTTCTGCTTCCACCCTGTTCCTGGACGATTGTCTTTTCTGCTCAGGCTTGGTGCACGGGTAGATACAGCCAAGGGAAAGTGTCCTTCTCCAAAGGGAATCTCACTGTTTTCTTAACAGCTTCGTGTGTTTCTGCCCTCCTAGGGCTTAGTTGGTATAAAAAGTAATACCAAAACTTTGTGTGCCTATTAATTTCTGTCTGCTTTTTTTCTTTTTAATTTTTTTTTTTATTTACCAGCAGGTCAGAAGTGAGTGTTATGACTTAAATGTTGTATCTGGGCTGTCTTTCTGGGGACAGCATGAATGAGCAGCAGATGCTGGATTAATGTCTTGTCCTAATCTCCTTTTATTTGCAAATATCCAGTTTCTTGCAGATGGCTCTGAACAACAAAAAGCATACACAGCCTGCCTCTGGGGAAAATTAGCTTGTTTGTGGCCTCTGCTGTCTGCGCTATAATCCCTGCTGGCAATTTCTTCTTTTGTCACCGGAGCAAGGATTCAGTGGCACTTTGAAGGCACAGCACAGCGAGGTGGTATTGGAAGCAGCATCCCTTTAGGCTCTGAAGCAGGGATGTGGAAAGAGAAGAGGACTTTCTCTTTTTAGAGAGCAGGTGGTTGCATTTGTTTCTTCTCATCACCCTTTCACCAGTGCCACAGGAAGGGACTTGGGACAACCACCTCTTGTGAACTTCTCTCCTTGTAGCACAAGATGTCTTTCTGTGTCTGTGGGCTGACTCTGGAGCTAATTTCAGGACAGACTGTCAGTTCTCCATCTCTGCTAAGCTTAGCTGATGTGCAGCAAGGCAGTGCTCATTTCTGACTTTACTCTCAACTTGTCAGAGTTTGACAAAAAAGATCAAATTTGATGTGATGAATTAAGGGCAGGGCTGCGCAATAACTGCTGTCATGAAAGGTGGAGGAAAAAGGTGCCTATTTTTTTTCTTTCCATCATGAAAATAAAATGATCAGATTAATCTTTGATCTGGCTGTGTATCAAATACTGACAACAGAAAAATGCAAGAATCTTCCATTAAAAAATAGATGGTGCAGCAGAAGAAATGAGCTTGACGTACTGTGTGAGAGCAAGGGTATAAGGTGGTACTGTAAGATTTGTCACCACTAACTATACAGCAAGGAGATTGACATCTACAGTACAGTGTCACATTTTTAGCCCAAAGTGGAATGCTTTTTGATGCTAAGAAGGCAGGAAATTGCAGAAGATAATTAGCTCCCAATGATGTATCAGTGAGGTACCTGAAGTATCTTGCTGGATTCTGCCTAGGTAATTTAGGAACCAGCTTGAGGTTTTTTATTTCTTCTCTTTTTTTTAATATGAATTTTTGTCTGTTTATATAGTGTGGGTTATAAAGAAGATCTCTGTTTTTATCTTTTCAGTGGCACTGGTTGGAGTTGCCATTTCTGCTAGCAAGCCAGTCCCAGGGGCATTGTAGCTCTTGGACCAACACATGAAGATGAGCTCTGAGCTGGCAGGGGCTGCAGGCACTTCAGGAGAGAATCTGATGTCTTTGCCTTCAGAGCAGACAAAGCACCTCACACCTTCAGTCTGTGGCTGCATGCCTGTCTGGACTGGTAGCTCCACTAAAAGTAGTTGAAAATGAGATTTCTTCATCACTTAAACACCTTTAAAGGTGGGATTAGTTAGGAAGATTTATTCTGTATCAGCTTAAAGCATATTAAAAGCCTGTGAAGTACAAACATACCAGTACTGTGAATTGCAATTATAATTGTAGTGTGAGACCTACTTTTCATCAAGTCTATCATGGCAGCAATAGCAGTGAAGCTGTGGCGGAACTAGACTCCCTTGTCACAATTTCTGGCACTTGAGTCAGGAGTCAGGTTGATTAAGCATCATGCAGGTATGCAGACTTGTGTTAGTTGCACCTCTGACAGAAATATGTCTGTGCCTTGAGGCTCCTGCATTTTTGGAAGTATGGGATTTATCTTATTTAAGGCCTAGAAATTGAAACAAGTAATGTGCTGCTTTTTTTTTTTTTTTCACTTTAAAAGCTGACAAAATCACTCCAACATATAGGACCTATTCTAAATCCTCTGCCATCACTGGATGCTCCACCAGATATGAATAGTGATTAGGAAAGGTCTGACTGGTGACAAAAAGCCTGTCTTCTAATATGATGCTTTTAATGTAGACTTTGCTGCATTTTCCTCCCCTCTTTTCATCACTGGATTTTTTTTCTGTAATTTTTTTGAAATTTGAAAAGGTTTTGGCTGCAGTGCGTAAAAAAGAAGCTCAGCCAGATGTGCTCTCATGCACAGGTACTTCTGCTGGCGGGTGTGAGTAATCTTGAGTGCACAGTGCATGTGCCTAGGCTGAGCCCTCTGGCTTTTAGGGCAGAAAGGCTGTTTGGTTACATTAGAAAAAAAAAAAGAGCCTGTTTCCAGATGGCAATTAAGACATGTCAGGGTTTGTGCCGTGACATTTTGTTCTGTCATAACTGCTTCCTTATGCTATTGCTTTCTGATCTTCTCATCTTTTCATGGCACACTGCTGCAGATGGCTTGGCCCAGGTGTAGCATCTCAGACAGATGACTTGAGGATCCTCTTGAAATAAATGTTTTTTGCAATGTCAAACAGGGTGTTCTTCTTAAAAGCAGGTTAAATGAATTTGAAATATCACCAGCACTTTGTCTCTGAATTCAGGATGTTAAAGAAGGCTTTGCAGGTAAATGTCCTCCTTGAAATGAGATTTATTGGTTTTTTTGGTTTGGTTATGGGGTGTTTGTAGATTTGGACAGTGAATCCCCAGGGGAAAAAGAACTACAGTATGGCTTTGAATGGGCATCATGACTTTGCTACTAGCTCCTGCTGGTTTGGAGTGCTGAGACATATCCCTAGGGAGTTAAAATATCACAGGCCATGTTGTGTCATGTGTGAGCCAAAGAAAATAATTGGGCTTTGGAAATCTGTGCATGGTCGTGTTGCAGGGTGGGGTCCAGGCCCTCACGGATGTCCAGCTGATGGCTTTCATGTGGATTTTGGGTGGTTTGGGGAGCAAAAGAGGCTTACCTTGTCCCCAAGCCTACTGGGGTGATGGCAGAAGGGGGTTTGTCCCTAGATGAGCAGTTACAGTTTGCTGCAGGAGCATTCATGGGCTGCAGCCATATGACCACTGTTCCTCGAGCATCATTTCTGTTCCTTGCTGTCTGTGGGGTGTGTCTGGAAGGAATCACGGCAGACCAACCCTTGCCACTGTGGTGTAGTCCCAGCTCTGCTCACCCCAGGGCTTTTCTGGCATTCCTGCTGGAGGTGCATGCTTGTACTGACCAGTGCTTAGTGGAAGTGCCTTGGCACTGGTTTGTTGTAAGGTTTTTGGTTTTGGAGGATTTTTTTCCCCTTGGAGCAAACTGCCACTGTCTAATAATACCAAGGCCAATACATCTGTAGTTTGGTACAACAGATCAAGGCAGCGCTGCCAGCTCGAAGAATAATGCTGTCTCCAAAGCACATGGAGGAGGATTAAATGGTTTTCCAGCAACCTGCTGCCATCTGTGCAAACCATTTCCTAAAATACACTGGTAAATGCCTGTGGGAAGAGCTGCAAGTCTGGTTGTGTTTGCAAACCAGTAGATTAGTCATGAGTCCTGCCAGCAAGGTTAGACAGACATCAGCAAATGAGGTGGAAAGGCAGCAGTAGGAGGGGGCAGGTACAGAGCCAGGTGTGTGGAGTAACGCAGGTTCCTTGGAGGTGGTGGGGAAGGAGAGGAGGCAGCACCAGAGAACTGGGAAGTTTTGAATCCTTGTTCAGTAGAGATGTCTCCCAGAGCATCGGTGTCATTAAGCAGAGATTGGCCATTTTGAGCAGGACAGTGATGGTGTTACCATCAAATGATTTCTGTAGAGGTGAGAGACTGCTCTTTCTGCAGATTCACTTTCAGCCAGACTTTGCTTGCATTCAGCAGCTTGATTTTTGTGAATCCTGTGGGCTTTGGGGAGAGTTTTTGAGTGCTGAACCCAGATCAGCTTGAATATTGGTAGAATAATCTGGTTTTATTACCCCAAGGGATATATTGAAACTCTGTAATTAAAAGAGGGAGAGGGATCTTCAAAGAATCCTGCTTTTCATGTCTCTGTCTTGCCTAAGAAATGTATCTTTCTGGGAGAAGCTTTGCCACTGAAGTGTGCATCTCTGCAGAAGGAAAACAAATACCGACTGACACAAGCTCTGTTCTTCCTTGAGGCCTGTGAGATAGCAGCATAAAATGTGACATTTAACATCAGCCTTTTCTAAAGGCTTCTAGATAATTGTGAAGGATTCCTTTGTTCAGACCAGTCACTTTTTACAGATCCTCTGAAAAAACTCTGGAGGCGAATATCAAAAGCAGAAACTTTCCACTCTGATCTGGAAAGCATGGCCTTAAGAGGTCTGTTTTTAGCATTTGTCCTTACCTTAAATCTGATAAGGCTTTAGACATCTCGCTCTTGCTGGAAACTGGTGGGATCATGACCATGAATTCAAAGCTACTATACTGATGCTTGTCATACTTGAAATGAGTCAGGACTGTGAAGAGCCCAGTCATGAAAATGATCCATTATTTTGATGACCTGTGCTTTTGTGAAGGCAGGATTAGTTACTGGAGTTTATTTGGTGTCCTGCTATCAGCTGTTTTATATGGAAATTGTGAGAGCTCTTTGAGGTTGAAGATTCTGGCTACTTCATGTTATACCACCTAGGGCAGTGGGGCGCAGAGCCAGGATTGAAATCTTCATTCAGCTAAAATTATTCCAGGGAAAACATTTTGGTTTGCAGCTGGAAAACCCAAAAATAAAAGTAAGTTCTTTCAATCATGGTCAACAGTGTCTCTTTTGATGGTCCCAAGTACTTTTCTGAAGGATCAGAAAGTCATTTTGCAGCTTATAAGTAAGCTAGAACATATGCTTCTTTTGAAAATGACAGTAAATCAAACACAAACTTTAGCACAAGTATGTCAGGGAGGATGGACAAGGACATATCACAGATGAGTTGCAGAGGCATTAGCAGATCAGAGGTGCCTAAATCCCAGCTCCTTGCCTTGCCCTTCCCATTCTGTGCAACTCCTCATGACCAAGCAGAGTAGGAAGCAAGCTCTACTTTTGATGGCATATGTCAAGCACTTCAACTGGATGTGAAGCTTAACTTGGAGAAAGAGAGCTTGAAGGTCCTTATGGATTTGGGATTTTGTGACCTCCTCACTTTCCTGGAGAACTCTGATTTGCTGCTCTGAATGTTTTCTGTGAATATCAGGACTTAAGACTGTAGAAAATCATCCATTTACATCTGGCTTCAAGTTGAAATTGTAAATACTCTGTGTAATTGTAAATACACTGTGAAAGAAAAGCAAACAGATTATCCTAAGTTATGCCCATCATTGGGATGGTGCTGACACTTCCCTGAACTTTTCTTGGGGGCTTGAGCCGAATTTCAGATTTGTGGTGAAACCTAAATGCAGGTCAGCACAGTGCTTCCTCAGGCATGGTAACAAAACCCCTTGCTTGGTGCTATTTTTGATCTTTTAATTTGTATTCTGGCCTGCCGAGCAGTTTGGAGACTGAAATAATGATGACTGTAACTCGGCTCCCAACAATGGCCCATTTCCAACAGGGTTGCTCTCTTCTCTAGCTATTGAGTCCACATTAAACAATCCTGTTGACCCGTCTTTCCCCCCTCAGAGGGGCCTTACAGAATGGTACAAACACAGGGTTTTTAACAATCTGACCAGAACAACCAAGAAGAAATTTGGTATAGTTGTGCTTCCACCTGGAAGGTTCCCAAAGCCAAGGCTCTGGCAGCACTGACCTTCCCCTCCTGCTCTACATACCATTTTGTTGAAATCGATAGGCTCTTGGCAGTGTGTGTGTTGTGAGTGTCTTAAAAATGGAGCAGTAATATTGGAAAGTAATTTGAACAAGGAATAAATTCAAAGCAAGATGTTGGTGGAGTAAGAGGAGCTGTAATCTAGTGGATTAGTTGATAACCAGTGATTTCCTCTCTTGTCTGTGTGTAACTTTTTCTGTTTCCGCCTTCAAAACTGTTGTGTGCCTTGTTTTGTAATATGCAAATAATGGAGAATTATTTGCCCAGCACTTTGGATTTGGCTATTACTAGCTTTTACAGCTGGGAGAGACTATTTTTGTTTTAGTCTCTAGCACGTCACAATTCTTTTATTTTTCCAAGCTACTTCTCTCTGGATTCCTGTAGCCTGGGCTTTAGTTAGTCCATAAGCATTGCTGTTACTCCTACCCTTCTTTGTACTCCAGAATATGTTGTTAAAACTCCTATATGTATTTGGATAGAACCCTGCCAAGGAATCCTTTCCTTCTTCCATTATCATTAGGCTTATGGCTGTCCCCGTGCTAGGAGCATGTCTGAGGATGGGCATTTCTGGGGTCTTGCTTCTGGTGTTGAAACTGCTGTAATGAAGGTGCTTTGTCCCCTGGTTGCCCAGGGCTGCTTTTGGTCCTGTGCTTACTTGAAGCAAAATGCAAACCTTTAGAATGCACAGGATGTAGGGCCAGCAGTGTGTGCCTGCTTTGAATCCTCCTCTTCCAAATGTCTTTGAAATGTAATATTATACTGGATTGTTTCTTTAGTTTTTTTTTTTCCAAAGAATAAAGTTGTGTAGTTGTTATTTGGATCTGTGGGGCTTTTCATGCTTGTGAAATGATAATACTTTTACAAAGCACTTTTGTTAGTAGTAATATATATAGACTGAAACTAACTGACGGCCAGATAAACAAGAGCTGTTTCTCTTTTAGGTAACTAAAATAAGCTAGGGAAGGAAACAGAGTTGCAGGAAAGAGGACTGGTTTAGGATTTTGTGCCACCCTTACTGATTGCTGTTCTTGATTCAGAAATTTAAAGCGTGCTTTCTCACAAAGGCTGTACCTGCAGCTAGATGCTCCATTCATGGGCAAGTTAGTGTGAGAACCTGTGCAGGTGTGCTGTGGTTTGTGGCACATGTTTGCTGTTGTCCTGCGGGAGCAGGTTGAGATAGATCTCACAAGGGAACAAAGGAGGTCCTGCTTACTATGGAACTAAGTGTGTGTACAGATTCACCAAGGAATATGATGCCTTGTTTCAGAGCAGGGTATTTGGGACGGGTGGAGTTCTAATGCTGGCTTTATGAGCAAGTTGCTGTCACGGGCAGAACTGCTCTTCTGCTTGCAGGCCGCTTCTGTTTTGGCTTGATTTCCACAGTTTTCCTTCATCACTGTAGAAGCAATTTGGTCTCCCCAAGTAGGGCTTTTAATGTTAAAATGTATTATTCTAATTAAGGAAACCTATGATGTCCAAGATAATGTTTTGTGTTTGCAGCTCAGCTCCTCATTTATTAATATCCATGAGTACTTCTCTGTTGTGGCTGAGTGCAGTTTGGATGAGACCATAACACAGCACTTGAAAATGATGAAAGAATGTCTGCTAAGGCTAAATCCTTGTCTATCTAAGGCAGTTTTGTACTTGGGTGTACTGACTGTTTTGGCCTTAAGCACAGTTTAATGAGGGGGGAAAAAAATCTCAGCATTGTGGTGAGAGGAGGCATCTCCCCTCTCTGCACTCGAAAATCTTAAAGGATAAAATAAAAAATCCAATCAGTCCTTAAGGGGTGTATTTTTTTCTCCCTTAAAAAATATAAATCCCAATTTTTCAGGCAAAGACAGTAATATAGAACAATGGTCTGCAAAACAAAAGCAATTCGGGTGCATTAGGGGATGATGATACTGTTGAGAAAGCACAGAGAATCAAGGTAACAGAGGCAGCATTTGCCCAACTTCTATTTTTTAATTTTTTATTTTGACTCCGTGTCAAGTATGGAGGTTCCAGGTCTTGGAACCTGCCTTCTGATACTGCAAATTTTTTTTGTGTTCCTGTCCCATGTTCATGCTTCTCTATACATATAAGTGGAGTGGAGGCATTGCAACAAGCAAGAAAAGTCATGAAGTTTGACCTTGCATTTGTTGCCCTGCTGTTTCTGCATTAAAGGCAGTCTATGTTGGCTTCTTTTAAACCTATGTTAGAGGAACTTAAAAAAGAGGCAGACGTGCATGCATGCTGTTTACTGCTGGTCAGCAGACCCCTGGGAGAGTTGTTTCATCATCTACTGGGTAAGAATTTAAAACCAACAAATCCTTCCCCTGTGGAGATAAAGCCCTTGTGAGCAGTTAGTCCATTATCATACTCTGTTTTGCTCCCAGGTTCTTTCCTTCAGAGAATCACCTATTTAATGAACCTCGTGTGTGAAGGGCCTTGGGAAGATCAGGTGTGATTTGGGCAGTGTGGGCTGGCAGTGGGGAGGGCAGAGCAGGGCATGTGTGCCATCCTTGACACCTGCTGAAGAGAGCTCCTGCAGCAGGTCACCTGTTGTCCCTGTGGGGAGCAGCACTGGTGACAGCATGGGATGGCACCTTTTGGTTGCCTCCTTACTCTGCCACTTCACAGGTGGCTGGGATTTGGGTTCTGGGGGGAATAAGCATGGCCTTTTACACAGGCAAAAAAAAAAAGAGAAGAATGTTTATGTGCCTGACCTGTGTTGCAGGGGTGTCTGGCAGCTCACTTTTCCAGCTGGTGCTTTAATGTGTATGTTCAGAATGGCTGTGGGACTTGTGAATAAGGGGCAGTGACTGACCTGAATTTTGGGAAAAGCCCAAACAAACAGGCAGGCAGGTGAGATTTCATCAAGTTCCAGAAGAAATAGATGATAGACTGGCAAATGATATTTATCTTTTAAATGGTACAGGTCGCATTTCCCTGAACGTGGTTTAAAGTTGTTTTCCTCTTCCACTGTAAATGATAAACTCTTCCAAGGAGGGGAGCAATAATTTCTACATTGTACTAAGTGCCAGGACACATTGGTACTTACATAAAGAGTGACTGTTTCATATTTTTCTCTCTTTTTTTGTGTGTCTTCCTAACTGTCTGACATACCTTTTCTTGGCATCCTCTCACCTGTCTGACTTAATGAAGGCTGTTTCTACAGAGGCAACCTTTTTGTTGCACTGTCTTCTACAGCCATGGACTGGGTAAAATTTGATAACTCTAAGAGCAGCTGGGGGAAAGTAGTGGGTAGGTATCCTGTGCTGAAGAGAAGCCTCTTTGCAAAAAGTCACGGGATCAGGTTGGAAAATACATAAAAAATGGAGTTCAGCCATAAGCCTAGCACTTCCAAGTCCACCACTAAACCATGTCCTGAAAAGCCACATGTACACATCTTTTTAAACACCTGAAGGAATGTGGCTCCTTCACATCCCTGGGAAGTCTATTCCAGTGCCTAACAACCATTTCAGAAGAAATTTTTCCAAATATACAGTGTAAAACTCCCCTGATGGAACTTGAGGCCATTTCCTAACATATTCCTGTAATTTCTTACCTGGGAGGAGAGACCAACCCCCGCCTGGCTACAACCTCCTTTCAGGGAGTTGTAAAGAGTAGTAGGGTCTCTCCTCAGCCTCCTTTTCCCCAGGATAAACAACCCCAGCTCCCCCAGCTGCTCCTCATAGACCCTCTAGAGCCTTCATCAGCTTTGTTGCCCTTCTCTGGACTCACTTCAGCACCTTAGTATGTTTCTTGTAGTGAGGGGCCCAGAATTGAACACAGGATTCAAGGTGCGGCCTCTCCAGTGCTGAGTACAGAGGGACAATCCCTGCCCTGCTCCTGCTGGCCACACTCTTGCTGATTCAGGCCAGGATGCCACTGGCCTTCTTGGCCACCTGGGCACAGCTGGCTCAGGGTCAGCTGCTGTGGTCCTGGGTCAGCACTGGGCAGCTTTCCAGCCTCTCTCCCCCAGCCTGTAGCACTGCAATGGGTTGTTGTGACTCAAGTGCAGTACCTGGCACTGGCTCTTGTTGAACACCATACAGCTGGCCTTGTCCCATGAATTCAGCTTATCCAAATTGTAGGTGTGTTGGTAGCCAATCTGAGGGAAATTCTACCAACTCCCTCCTCTTTTGCCACCTACTCTATCATCTATTTCCAGAGAGTTCTCTGTTAAGTGCTGTTGCAAAGTTCTGTCTGGAGCCTGCCTTTCAGGGAAAAGGAATAGTTGACTTCTCCCTCCTCTGTGGACCAAATGTCCATGATTTCACTATTGCAGTCCATCCAGTGCTCAGATGAAGATTATGGCAGGGTAGTTTCCCCTCAGCTTCCTGTTGGATGGAGGTGAGTTAATTTTTTCTATGTGCCTCCAAACAGTGTGATAAGTTTTGGGCTTTGTGCCCATCTGTGAGCTGAATTCTCACTTGAACTTCCATCTTCAGTGTGTGAGACTGCAGATTTGCACTGCCAGTGGCTACTCCTTCACAGAGAGTGTTGCTTACAGAATGCAAACTCCAGAAGCAGATTTAATGTTGGAAAGGATTTTCTAAATGATTTTGTTATCTTACTTCCAAGAACCACATGGGCATTTAATGCTCTCCTAGTCCACAGGAAATGAACTCCAGGTTGACTCAAAGGGCATCTCATGGGAGCTCAGTGTCTGTGAAACACTGATGAAAAGTAAATAGTTTCTCTGGTGGGTTTTTTGTTTTCTTATTATAGAGAGCACAACCAAATCCCTGTTTTAAAAAGAGGGATTGTTTTTGTGATGTCCAAGTGATCCAAACTTCCTCTTTTTTTAAATGCAGAAAAAGAAGCTTACCTTGGTGTAGCTGCACTTTTTTGCTCATACAGCTGTGCACCATTGTAACATCCAGCTTGGTCCAGTGTTCTTCTACCTGAGTGTGCAAACATACATAGAGCCTGCATGGTTGCTGAGAGGGCCTTCAATTCGTCTCCTTCTCTGCTGCTGTAACCTCTTACTAGTTCTGCTTTTGTAGGTTTTGCCTGATTTTTGGTATTTCAGGTCAAGAACCATGCCTTTTAATCAAGGCTGCAAATTACCTGGTACTTCTTGAGAACAGAGAAATAATAGTGATTTGCTGTCAACCTCTCAAAGCTGCAAAGAAAGTAAAATTCTTACCAGAACAAAGGGTGATCACCTTCTGATGAATAAACTCACAGGCAGCTAACATAGTAACTATAATGTCTCCAGACATCTGTCCTCTCCCTTTTGCCAGCTCTCCATATGGCACAGAGTTTGTAGGCCGAGAGTAAAAAGGCAGTCCCCTGTGAAAAGTGTTGCTATGTTTCATGGGACCATTCACTACTCAGCCACTGCCATGATCCAGCCCTGAAACTGGCCCCTGTTTTTGCAGAATATGGTGGTGCTTCATAAACAAAGCTCTGCAGGGCTTCAGAGTCCAGGAGGTACCTGCTGTCACAGCAGTGTCAAATGCTCTGCAAAAAATAAAACCAGTTCTGAGGGCAATTTTGCCACTGGTGGAGGACAACTAGGGTCTTCTGGGTATGAGTGCTGGTGTTGACTGTGGTAGAGTTAGTTTTCTTCACAGTAGCTGGTTTGTGCTGGAGACAATGTGGATACTTCAGGGATATTTTGGTCGCTACTGAGCAGCACTTGCACAGCACCAAGGCCTCTTCTGCCTGTCACCCTACTCTGCCAGTGAGGAAAGAGGCTGTGGGTGGCATGAAGAGCTGAGCGGGGACGCAACCAGCACAGCTGACCCCAAGTGATATTTCATCCCACATCTTGGGCATCTTGCCCAGCATATAGAGCTGTGGGGAGAATGAAGGGGAGACCCTTTTAGAGAGTGTCTTGCCAGGTAACCATTGTGCATAATGGTGTCCTGCTTACCTAGGTGTGGCTGAACAGTTGTTTGCCCATGTGAAGCAGGGAATGAATTCCTTGTTTTGCTTTGCTTATGTGCACAGCTTTTGTTTTGCCTATTAAAGTGTCTTTATCTCAACCCACAAATTTTCTCGCTTTTACCCTTCCAATTCTCTCCCCCTTCCCACTTGGGAGAAAGCAAGTGAGCAGCTATGTGGGGCTTGGTTGTTGTCTGGGATTAAACCATGACACTTAGAAGCCACCTGCTCTCATGCAGAGCGGGCACTGGGGATGTTTATTAAGGAATTTTCCTTGAAGCTTTTGAGTTTAACCAGGTGTTCCAAAGACTGATCTGTGCTGTGCCTTGAACCCACTGCATCTTTGTGAAGAAGAAAGGTTTTGAAAGTAGTTTTTGCTTTAGATAGCAGGAAGGAAGTTTTAAAAAAAATCTAGAGCTAATTAAGAAAGAATGTAAGTATGTGATGGGATGGAAATTGAGGGAGAAGAGTTACATAAAAACTTGTTTATTTTTGTGTTGTTTGTGTTTATTTTTAGTTGTTAACATAGTCATCTCTGATATACTCTTGCTTGGATGACTTTTGTCACAAATTTCTCAGGGGATGATGGCAAAAACTAGTTAGAATCCATTTGCTTCCATGTTGCTGACTTGCTATTGCACCAAATGTGAGAATTCTTGCATGTGTGACTTTCTTCTCTCATTTCCTTAGATCCTGAGCAGCAAAGAGATTGCCAGATTGTCCGATAAATAGTTCCAGGAGAACCTGGTCAGAGGGATTTTGTGAGGTCCTGGGGATTAGAGACTGGGATATAAGCATCTGCTGCTTTTGTGAATTAGCTTCATCAGCCTCTTGTGGCAGCAAGTTCCCTGGCTTAGGTAGGACAGGGGAAATTTCTTCAAGATGTTTTGATTTACTGCTTTTTAACACTGCTGGGTGACCCTTGATCCCATCTGGAGGAACCCAGGCTACCCAAATCACTTTGCACGCTGTGACTGATCCCCTTGCTTTAGAGAGTGTTATCCAAGTGATGGGTTTCTGTCACACGCAGGATGTAGGGATGCAGGGTATCTCCAGTTGGTCTGGTTTTGGTGAGCCAAGTTTTGTGGAAGTGAGGAGGCTTCTTGCTACCATGGAACAATGTGTGTCCCCTCTTGAGATTGTAAAACTGCTTGTAAAATTAATCCCAACTCAAGGGATGCTGAGGGAGGTGTAGTGGGCAGCTCTCTATTTGTGGCCCTAAGCAGTGTGTTGGTTTTACACTGACTTCTACAACATGAAAAGAAAGGATTGAAATGCTGATAAAGAAATTAAAGCTCTAGGGGGTGGGGTGGAGGAAAAGCAAGGAAACACAGGATTTGAATTAGGGACAAGAAAAGGGAAACAATGATTGCTGGCTGCATTGTAGCTGTGTTTTGACCCAAACTTTCTGTAGGTCCAAGTGTCAGAAGTCCTTTCATACTTCTTTGAATAGGTCAGCAGTATTATAGGTTGAAATCCAAAAGATTGCTTTACTCAGCTGGAAGGGGGAAGTATTTGAATCATGAGACTTTGAGCACAGGTCATTAGTGCAGAGAGGGGATAAAATAAATCGTGGGAGCCATTAACACAACAGTGATTAAAATATATCATAGTGGTGCCATAATTGGTACCTCGGCTGAGTGAGAAGCGAAGTACTCCAAGCTAGTTGTATTAAGTGTTCATTTCTGAGAGGCTGACAAAGATTTATGGCTTCTTTTCTGTAAGTCCCATTTAGTCTCTGTAGCACTACATCTTTTACTGATGCACATAAGAAACAGTTACTGTTAATGACTGGACCATTTCTCTGAAGGGTATGTTTAAAATCTGATTATTCTGGAGAAGAGGGGGAAGCATTGTAGACCTTGGGTCGGCTTTTGCTAAGGCTGTGTTGTTTTTAGAGTACCTCTGTAGGTGCTGCTTGACAATTTAAATGCAGTCTGTCGTCTTCACTTGCTGAAGTACAGCAGCCCTGTTCTCCTCACACTTTTTGGCCTGCTGGAGCACTTTGGGGCTCTGTGATGGCTTCAAGGCATTCAGTCTCAGATAAAGAATCTTCTGCAAACAATTATTCCTGTCTGCCTGGTGTAAAAGCTGTGTTAGCAATTTGATGGCCTCTTGGTCAAGGTCTGAAAGCAACATTAGGGACCTGTGTGTCCTCTGCTGGGTCTGTGGGAGCCTGAGCACTGGTGTCACCACGGGGGCTTAGCAGCCCCCTGTATGGAGAGAGCTCCTTGAGGTTCATCAGAGCAAAGCCTTGGGGTCAGGAGTGGCACCAGGGGGAAGCTGTGGGGTGGGACCCACAGCACCTGGGGATAGTGTGTAGCCCCAAAGAGAGCTCTGGTGTCCAGAGATGCTGCTGCTCTCCGCCAGCAGGGGAGGGAGCATGGCCAGGCAGTGGCCACAGTGACCACACAGGGCTTCCCCTGAGATGCTGCTGGGAAGCTGGGGGGATCCCTGTGCAGCCCCTTGCTACCCCACTGCTTCTGCCAAAACCCCAGAATCCCTTTGGAGGCCTCTGATGCTAGGTCTCCTCATCAGCACTCTGTGGGGATGCACTCTGCCATAGGGAAGTGGTAGTAAGGTGCTTTCATGTTCCAGGACTTTTGAAAAAAAAATTAAAAAAGGTTAAAATTTAAAGTTTTATATGAAAATCTGTATCTATGTACAACATATATGTGCAACTTGCATATACCTCTCAGAAGGAGCAGTGCATTTTATCTGTCAGTACTTGCTGCTGCTGTGGTCTTTGAACTTGTAATCTTCCTAAACATCTCCTGACCCTCCAAGCTGTCTAGCTGGTATTTATTGTTTTACCGATGTGTTTATCCCCCAGTTCTTTACTAATCCTGCCCTGGTTTTCACCCTGAGGCCAGAGGAGCAGTGGGGGGAGAGAGAGAAAGGTAAGCGTATCCCCAGAAGCCTTTCACCTGGCTGGGAAGGAAGACAAGGCCATGCAAGTCTCCAGTGGCTGACAAGCTTATCCATCTCTGGATGCACAATAAAATAAGCCCAGGCATTAATTTTTCCTGGTTTTGTCACCACATAGCACTGTGCTTTGTCTGCACTCCTGTATGCTCAGCAGGAGCAGCTTTCAGTGAGGCTGTGTGTGTCACAAGCCCATGCAGGCAGCCTTACTGAGTTGCCTGAGGTTGTCCTAACTAAGTGTTCAGCCTGATCGTCTAAAAAAAGCAGAACAATTTAAAAAAATATTTTTTTATTCTCAGTGTGTTATGACAAGCATTTAATGCTACCAAGGGTCCTTGTAATTGTCTGATCTTGACTTCAGGTTTTTGGGAAGTATTAATTTATGTTACAGTCTCTGATTTTACATTATGCAAGGTGATGGAAATGGTTCAGAAGGTGAAGAAAGAAGTTGGAAGTATAGCTGAACAGAATCAATAGGTTCACATTGCTGCTCATTTGCTTAGTGGCTTCCCAATATTGCCCCTGAACAGTATTGATTTAATTTTCTCACTGTGGGTTACAGCATAGCTTTGCTTCACACCACAGAGACACGAGTTTCATGTTTTCATTTCATAGTGATTTTCATGCAGGCTTCCTTTGAAATTGCTGGCCTTATGGACACAATTATTGGCTTTGTGAAGATGAGCTCTGGCTTTGCTGCTTATCCCTGCAATTGTTACTGTCCTGCCTTGGATTACCATGTGGTGGTGTTCCTGAGCATTCCTCTTTGTCCTTCTTCTTAATATGGTAAAACCTTTCAGGCACTTTATGGTTAAGGAGATAAAGGAATGCATTTTAAGGGTTGCTACATTTCACAAGAACTTTGCTGATTTAAATTACAGTGAGAAAATGTAGAGACACTGAAGGGCTATGAGGACTTCTAAGTCCTGATTTAGTCTTAAGTGTGGTCTGCAGGTATTCTTTGAAACTATGTGTGACAATGATTTTATTAGGTAGGGTGAAACAGCCTGACTGACACTTTCACTTAAATGGGATAAAACCCTGCTGCTGACTGGAAGATTAGTATTCAGAAATGAATCAAAGATGCTGGCTGTTTTTGCAAGGAAAGGTAGCATAATGCTATGGAGAGGAAGGCACAAGGAAGTACTGTGGATCAAAAGTACTATGCCAACCATTTCAGGATTCACTCTTTTTTTTTTTTTTTCCCTGAAAGACATCCCTGAGCTTTACTCCCAATTATTCCTGACATGAGCTTTGTAGCTATAGTGTTTGCTTGGCCAGTGGTGCCATGCGTGGTAGGGAAGACTCTGACATTGCCTCTCTAGTACCAGCAATTTGTGGATGAGAATAGCAAGGCCCAGATCAGGTCAGAGGAAGATCAGTGGAAGAACACTCCAGTGTGACACCTCACTCTTCTGAAAGCTGAATGCTGGTGAATGTGTTTCAAGGCAGGTAGGAAACTAAAGTATGCAGAGGGAGCTGAAATGCAAGAGAGGCTTGCAGAGAAAAGTGCATGAGCTAATTGTGGGGCACTGGAGGATGGCAATGCTGGAACATGCTCCACTCCCTTGATTCTCTTCCCTGGTGCCTTTTTGCATGAGGAATTGCTGAAGTTGATGGGGAAGACCAAAGAGGATGTTGCATTCATCCTTACTGCTGGTACCTGTGAGTTTGCTGCCAGGGAGCAGCCCCACTGTGTGAGTAAATGTTCTGGTTTAATTGTGGCTAATTTCTAATTAATTACAAAGAGAATCCTAGGGAGGTCTGTGTCCTCAGCTGTTCTCCCCCTATTAGTTCCTCTCAGTCTTGCCTTATAGTAATAAAAGGCGTGCACTCATGGCAAGGCTTCTGAGGGAAAGGTCAGTGGATTTGGGGCTGACTTCTGTGGGGTAGAGTTCTGGCTATTTAAAAGGTGGAGCATATGCAGACTGAAGTACTTTTGGTAGCAGGAAAAAGTTGACCTGAAAATGCGTGTGGATTTTGCACTGGAAGAGGATGGAGGAGAAGTGACTTGGCTTTCGCTGATGGAAGCACAGGAAAAATGGTGGGGGATCAGGGATATGGAGAGCTTTCCAGCAGCAGCCTTTGTTTTCAGCAGCATGGTTGGTTCCTCCTGGTTCTTCTCTCAGCTCATAGAACCCTGCCCAGTGGTCTGACCTTTTTATGCAACAGTGATCTGAGTCATCACATTGCATACATCTTCTCCTCTGAGTAAAGGGAAAATTGCTTTAAGTTATTGGCAATTTTGAGGAGGGGAAAAAATTCTAGGGGTACCACATTCTCCAGCAAATTGACATTCTTAATCAAAATCATGTTTCAAGCAGAATGCTTCAACACAACTGAAATCTTCTGTTAAGAGCACCTTAGTTTCTAAAAATGAAGTGCCATGGATTGGAACATTATCAGAAAAAGTAATTTCTAACTGGGTAATAGGAAAACCTAATTTTTTAAAAATATCAAAATTGATAATTATTTCCAGGAAAATGTAAAATTCAGAAAAAGTCATTTGGATCAGAAATGCTCAGGTAAGAGCAAATCTCTATTTTTCCTTTTCTGAAGGGATAGCTTACATAATTTTAATTCTCAAGGAGGAGATAAAGGTAACTTTGTCAAGATTTCCCTGATATGTGCAGGTTGGTTGAGAAGTCCTGACATACCCAGTCATGTGGGCCAGGGACCTCTGGTGCCTCAGAGTGAAATTCAGTTCTGCTGCTGGGTAATCTAGCATGATTTTCTTGTCTCTGAGTTGATTAACTCCTTCCTCGTCAGCTGATGGGACTTGTAAACCCCCCCGGCTTGTAAAACCATTGTTTGGAGTGGACTGTGTCAGTATCAATATTGGAGTTTTTTGAAAACAAGGGCACTTGTAGAAGGAGGAGGAAACTCTTAGAAGTTTCCCAACCTGATTAACATGAAATTCATTTTTGTTTCTTGCTGTCAATATGTGACTGTGGCACTTAACAAGACCCTCATGGCTGAGGACTCAACCTCTGACATTAGTGGAGCTCTTTGCCAAACACTGCTTTCTCCCTCTAGCTGTGGCTGAAGCTGTGAGAAGGTGTGCTTGTTTGGATCATTTGTTCCCGCTTCACTCTGCCAGTCTGAGCCCCAAATCAAGGGGTTTAATTCCTAATGTAGGAGGAAGAAATAATGCATCAACTCTGACAAATTTCTGATACAAATTGTCTGGCCTGGACTCGCCTGCTCTCTCACCCTGAGGCTATCTACTGCCTGAAATCTATAGTGCTTTGGCTTTTTACATGCAGATTCTGAAGCATTTGACGCTAAATTGTTCCTGGTGATCACATCCAATTTAGGAATGCTATTTCTGTTTTCTTCCATAATGAGACAGCCCTGGCTGGGATCTTAGTCTGTGGGCTTGTGTATGATGTGTTGCTGAACTGTGCTGGCTGTGCTTGCACTGCTAGTGAGCTTTGGGCAAAGGCAGTGTTGGATTGTGTGGTCAGAAGGGACACTGATGCCAGGGAGCAATCTACCCTTTTCTGCTCTCAGAAAACAAATTTCAATCTTCTCTCCATATTTCTGTAAACAGAATAGTCAAAGCTTAAATGGAAAAATGTTACTTTGGGGAAAATTAATTTCAGATATTGAGCTTTTTCCTTGATGGTAAGTTTGGGTCTTGGTGAGAAGGTCTTGATCTTGCTCTTAGCTGAAATATATTTCTCTTTCAATACAGAAACTGAATTGGGGTGTCTTTGCTTTGGAAATGAAACTGAGGTAAATATAAGGTAAGCAATGAATGAAAGGATCTTAATTTTAGAATTTTAGCCATCAGTTGGCTCTCTTTGATAGATTTTCCCATCACAGGCAGTCTGTGTTCTTGCTTGCTCAGATCCACGATGATGCCAAGTGCTAAACAATGATACTATCTATCTTTCTGCACAATTTGCCAATTTTGGTTACTTTTGAAGCCCAGTGTTTCTGTTTTAGCCTGGTGAATCTCCCTTATAGGGAGAACAAAATGTACAGAAGAGTGATTTCTTCAGCAAAATATTTAGGGTTGACGTGTCTCTGTCATTTATCCCCTTGTTTTACAAACTACAGTGCTCAGTCCACTTACAGTAAAATAAGTCGAAGTAAAGATGTAGTAAAGAGCTGTTTGTTGTTTACTGTGAATTGCCTTTCAGATAAGCAAATGAAATATTTTATTGCAGTTTCACTTCCAGCTATGACCTTAAATAACAACGATTTTACTTGCTGCTTACTAGGTTTGGGATGATGTTTTCAAAAGCTCTGTCTTGATTGTACATCTTCCTTCAACAATCAGCAAGAATTTGACAGTGACCTCAGATCAGCTGGCGTTAGAGCAGCAGTGCTTTTGAAACCTCCTGAACAGGAATGAGAAATGGGGTCTGTCTTTCTCAGGGAACATTTCAGGAGTTACCAAGATTCTCCCTCTTCCCCCAGTTCATGTTGCCTATCAAACATACCTACATTTTGGTATTTAGAGTCCCCTGCAAAATATCACAAGAGACAGGCCCATACATCAGATTAATTATCTTGCCTTCTTGTTGCCAGAGGTGCTTAATTTCTTCTTTGGAATTGAATGTGACTCCTGCAATTAAATGTTACTCCTTGACTACTGAGACATCTCACTTTTTACCTAGGTGAAAGCAAGGCTTTAAGAGCAAAATCAGAAGTGGATTTGCATACAACAAATAAAGGTGTTACTGCAAAATTTACAGCTGTTATACTCAGATATATGGAAATAATGTTATTCGCTGTTTCCTTTTAAATAATGGAAGCTGAATAATTAAGTTCATTGCAGAGTTTCTAGCGGTACAGCCAGTTTGACTGTATTAGGTGGTATTTGATTTTGCCAGATAGCTGTGACTGAGGTAAATGCTTACAATCCTTTCTTTGTTATTGAATTCATACTTTAAAATGTAAAATGTTATAGAAATTTATTTGCTTTAGTTGGACAAACTACAAACAAGAGCATTGTTATTGAATGCAGTCACTCTTGTTCTGCAGTACTTCAGCTACAAGATAAGTTGCAATCCCACGATTTTTTAGATGGAGTCAAGTAGGATTCCCAAGTTTCCCCCCAGGTTTAACTGGAGGAAAAAAGATATTGAAGAATTTGATGGGTTTAGTTTGGGGTTTCCCCCTTCCCATTCTTTACATAACACTGCATCATTTTCTGGGGCTTAAGATCCTTCTGTGATAAAGCCTGCTTTCAGTTTTCTGGCGGAACTCTCAGCGGTTGTTACTGTGCAATAGGTCACTAAGAAATGTGTTTGAGGCTCACAGAGCAGGCACATATTATATTGGCAAATTTCACAACAGGTGCATTTTCTTTTTAGATGGTTGCTACTGATCCTCAGCTATGAGGCATGAAAAGAGGACAAGTGTCTCGTAGTCCTTACTCAGCACCCAAGATAATTCTCTTAAAAAGCACGTTTGTCCTGATTGTCCTCACAATTAATTTCTGCTAGAAAGCACTCAAGGAATTAATTAATTTTAGCCTTTCACTCATCCAAGTATTTTACTGTTTGAAAACTTGATAGTACCTGTTAAAAAAAGCATACGTGCTTACTGGTGTAAGATTTTTCTTCTGCAAAACATGCATTTCTTTTTTAAAAAACAAGTATTTGGCTTTTAAAAATATTTCTAGCAAGAGTTAAGGTGCTAGTCGCTTTGGAGAAGAGCTGGTTACCATATACATTGTGATGATGCCAAGTTGGCATGTGAGAGCAGAGGCTTCAGCTGGAAGCTCCTGGTGAAATTCTGTCCAGGTTTAAATGTTGTGTTTAGTTAAGATCCCTCTTGTAGTTTCAGCTGGAAATATCTAGCCTTTGTTTCACTTCAGAAGGGAGGAGAGTTTGTGTGATCTGTATTATATAAATATTTCATCCATGCAGAGCTTCTCATATAAAATGTTTTCTTTGTAGTACCAAGAGAAGTGTTGACTCTCAGCTGTAACGCAGTGGCCCTTTCAGATTTGAAGTTGCTGTTGTGTGTACTGATGTGATGCTCCTCATTAGGCAGGAGATAAAAAAAAGTTGCAGTTTTTCAGCTTGTGTTTGAAGGGCATTTTCCTTATGGATTGGACTGGGTGCTTCTGCAGGGGTTAAGGAGATGTTGAGTATTTATGACTGGTTATCAAAGTCGGCTGAAAATGATCCTCTTACTGGCTGGCGCTTGATTTCAGAGTTGAAGGGCACACATAGAAATCTCCAGCCCCTCTCTCTCTCTCTCTCTCTCTCCAGCTCTGTTCTCTGCAAAAGAGTGTTTTCATGCCATTTTTTGTTGATTGGATAATATGAGGGAGAAAGGGGTAAGGAGGAAGAAAGTTGTGTTTTACTGTGAGAATGCCCAAGACCTTTCATAACTAGGCTTTGGGTGAGATGATGACCTCTGTTAGTAGAATATAAATAATAACAAAAGTATCTGTGCAGAAAATGAGTGCAATAATTAAATCTCTTTTTTTTTTTTTTTTTACTTTCCCCTCCAAAGATCAAAGAGGTTCGACTCTTGATTAATGCAAACAGAATTCATTAACATGGTAAAATGTGGAAAAACAGGCTATTGGTTATTACTACACAGACATTTGCTTTAGGGAGCTGTAAATCCTTTTTGTTCAGTAATTTGGCTATTGCTTTTCCTATTGTTTCTGTGTATGCAACTCACTTGAGAGCTGAGAAGTTAACCACACCTAGAAATTTAGATGCAAACTTTATTCTTCTGTAGGCATAGCTCTTTTTTTTTATGATGCAGAATGCTGCTTCTGTGTTCCTGTCTTGCTTTCCCAGGCAGTGTGTGCAGGGCTTTGCTTCGCTTGCCCGCTCTTTTTATACCACATCAAATGCTGTTTATTTTTCTCCTAGCAACCTACTGGGCTGCTCTTTGTCTCTAGGTCTAAAAAGAAGATTTTTCTTTTTTTTTCTTTCCTTGTAGGTATGAATGTTTAAGGTTGACTGCTTGTGTTGAAAAATGTGACAAAATTTCTCACCTACTAATGCTCATTTTTGAAGTAGTCCCAAAAGAACAAATTCTAGCTAAGATTTTTTCCAACACAGCAAGGTCAGGAGTTTTTCATAGATTTTACTTCAGTCCAGAGTATTTTTTGATTTGCATAATTTGCTTGAATAATGTAGCCCTCCTAATATTTTCCAGGCCACTTACACTTAACTAATCACTTACACTTATCTTCAGCATAAACCTCATTGATTTTATTTCTCATTGAAAACATCAGTAGTAGCAAATAAAATCCTATTGGCTCACAGTCTATTAGAAATAAAATTATATTAAATGTCTTGTGGGGTGTGAAGAGGTTAAATCAAGGAGAGTCATCAGAGAAAGTCACCCTGGTGTGCAAGACATAAATCTAATTTATATTTAAACTACGTGTCACCCACCAGCTAAAAATAGCAATGATCATTAAAAGCCAATTTGCTGCTAAACATTAATAGAAATTTATTACATCATAACAGATCTGAAAGACAATTAAACTTATCTTTTTCCTAGAGAGCTCTCCTTTAAAAATGTGTTATTCACCAGGCTTTTGCCATTAATTTCATTTACTAGCTATTTTTGTTCCTCTTGATGTTGTGCACGTATGCATAGAGTTGTGTAACGTGGTTTCTTGTTACTCTAGGTCTTTCAAGAGCAGTACATTTTCAATGGAAAAAGCTTTTATCACTCCTTATACTGCCTGTTAACTTCCTAATCAGTGCAAAAAGTGCAGGAAATTTACACTTTCTTAGAGCAAAACAAGTAATATCTGCTGCCATCAATTTGAGAAGAGAATATTAAGCAAGGACAGAATAAAAAAATGCACTGGATGCACATTTTGCACATAGGAAATAGAGTACAGCTTTCTTGCTGTATTCACTGCAATTGGTCCACTGTCATCTTTGTAAATAAGAAACTTCTCAGACATTATGCTACTTTTGGGGTAGCAAACAGCTGATCCTGGCTGATGAATAGAGGGAAGGAGGCCACTAATATGAGCTCCGGGCTGCCTGCTGATGGTTCAAGCAAAAGCAAAATGGTTCCTCCCTGCATTCCTCCTCACCTCAGCAAGAAATCCCATCTTTGTAGTGAAGGTAAATGTCACTAAACTCTTTCTCTATACATATCTGCAGCTGCTGGTCAGTCTGGAGCAATGCAAGTTAAAGAGGTCCTTTCCTGCCAGGAAGAGGAAAGGAAGAAAATTTAAGGTAGTATGAAGGAGACACAGAGCAGGAAGGGAGAGATAAGGAGGATAAACGAATATGAAAAAGTATTTTAAAGGCTGCATCCAGAGGCATTTAGGAGTAGTCCTCCTCTGGTAGTGATACCAGACTTCACTTCCCCTATTTGAACTCTCATGGAGTTTTCTGTCACTTCCTTTGGCTACTTTTCTCCTTGGAGGCTGTCATTTCCTCATGTTAAAGCAAGATATGCTGCAGGATCTGGGCACACAATTACAGCCATGGTGAGGCTCTTGAAGAAATGGGGCCAGGGTGTGTGGGAGAGGTGATGCGTCAAAATATAACTGAGTTCATGGTAGCAAAGGGAAATTAAAATTATGCTGACCCTGGTGATAAGCTTGTCTGTGTTTTCAGTGCATGCACCATGCGTGTTTTATTTGTCACAGAAGAACTGCCAGAGGCTCTGTGGAATGCAAATAAGCATTGCAAGAGTATTGTCAAACCCAGACTTTCAACATCCTGAATCATTCACAGGAAAGGAAAAAAAAAAAGAGATTTGATTAAAAGTCATGTGAATTTCAAATCAAATATGCTGAATTATGTTTATTTGCCACCGGTTTACTGAGCCTCTGAGCTGTATTTGGGTCCTATTTTTAAGCTCTCTCTGCAAGGAGAAATTTACTCGAAAAGAAAGCTGAAGTTTTTATTATTGCAAGAAGCTGCCACATATTGAGTTTTGCAATGAAATCATAACTGTTGGCAATACTGTGAAGAGAGCTTGCCTATGCATTATTTTCCCTCTATAAAGATGTGCTATCAACTAAAACATTTGAGGAAGATGGGTATAATATGTAAGTATAATAAATTTTTGAGGAAGATCTTAACACTTCCCTGAAATCTTTCCGAACATTATTGCAAGGATTGCTATATGTGTTGATGACCTAGGTCTGTTCCAGGTGATCAGAAGTTTATGGCACTGTGCAGCTTGTGTGAAGAGCTGCATAGCTTTCCCTAGTACTTAGGGGGTTTTTTTTGCCCTAATGGTTTTGGAGTGGAAGGACTGACATGCTTCTTGCCAGCTGTGATCTGCTTTAGCAGGTGGTGCTTAACCAGCGAGAGTACCAAGTTTTTTGTAATCAGTTTTCAGAAAGCCCGTTGATCTGGGGTGGTAATGCAATACAAACATTTGCATATTTTACCACATCCTCACATGATGCTCTGCACCTTTTGAAATTTTGCATGTGTTATCATGTATTTGCACACACGCAGGGACCTTGTGAATGGTGTACTTTCCTCTTAAATCTGTGATGAAGTATATTGCCAAGGATAACCAGCAGGCGCTTAAAGAAAGTCTGGAATGTTCAGTAGCTGTGATGTTCAGATGTACAATTCGGTACATTCTTTCTAAGCTTCTAGACCATATTTTCAAGACTCTTAACTTTTCTCTCTCTGTTACTTCCCCCCATCCTTCCATGTGTAGTCACAAGATGTCTGAATGGCTTCACTATTAGTATAATTATAATTTTCTGCTGAAGTTGCTTTTGATTCTGGATTGAATGAGAAAACCAAAAAAGCAGCTGATAGCTCAAGTTCCCCTTTTGACCTCTGGAACAGCACAAAAGCCTCTATTTCACCTACACAGGAAAAAAACAAACCAAAAACTACTATATTCAGCTGGTCTGTATTTGGGTGTGCTTTCATCAAAGGCTTGATTAATCTGAAATGAATTAACTCGGTTAACACTTGAGAGTTATTTTGCAGCAAATCCCGCAGAACATCTAAAGAGCTCTTTGTCACTGTGAATTATAGCCTAAACAGGTGGTTGATGAGCCTGGTTTGAGCTGAGAGTGGCTCCTTGCTGCCCTGGCCGCTCCCCTCAGGGAAGCCTAAGTAGCACTGCAGTGATACCTGAGAATTCAGGATAAACACAAACTTATGAGACCTTGTTGTCATTCCTGCCTCTTTTTAAGGTTTTTAAAATTACTTTCCAGAGTGCTACATCAAGTACAAGGGAGGAAAAAACAAGCAGAATGTTCTTCGGTTTTCAAATAATAAGGGTGAAATGAATAGTAATGTACAGGAATGGCAATTAATTGCAGTAGAGGTACAAATGCTCATTTTATATCTTTCTTGGAAGAAGTGACTTAGAAATACCATGTCATTTTGCACATAGTGAGCATGTGAGAGGGTTGAGGCATTATCCTTCAGAGTTCACAGCTTCAGCAGAGGAGTGAGAGCAGAAGCAGGATGTGCAGTACAGAAAGAGGATGTTGATGTGAGCAGTTGAAACCATAAGCTGGTGAGTCCTGTCACTCTAAGAAGGGTCACTGGCTCTCTCACAGCGCTTCCTCACATCTGGCAAACTTAAAACTTGAAATGAAGAGCTAAAAGCCATGGACAACCCTGATTATTTTGAGAAACAAAAGTGGTTTTTTCTGAACTCGGTGAGAACTGACTCCATTTTTGTGGTGTAGGATGAACCTTCTTCTGGGTTGAACGCACAGAGATAAAAGTTTACCGACAATTCCTTTTGTCTCAGAAACATGTTCCTGACTTCCTAAAAATGCACATTGAAAAATCTGTCCATCAATGACCGTGTAGCAGTAACTTCAGTGAGTGGCTGTAAGTGAAAGTGCATGTGGAAATGCCAGGAGTGCTGCTTGCTCCTGCCCTGCTGCGGGTAATACTTGCGTGACAACATGGCAGGTTGTGTTGCTGCCACCACAAAGTGACCAGAGAGCCACATCCTGAGTATACCTGTCAGGGAAAATGAATTGAAGTAAGATAAAGTTGGAAAGAGACTGGATGAGCAAAGCCTTTCTTTTTTAGTAATGTTGCAAATAATAAAAAAAAGTTTTTTGCAAACAACTTATGGCCAAATGTATTGCAGAAATTCTTTTGTTCGGCCATTCATAATAGGAATGGAAATACAGATCATTCTCCTACTTAAAGAAATTTTGTAACATTAAATTGCAGTTAATTTAATTTTGCAGAGATTGCATGTTTTATTTTTTTCTCACTGGATTATTTCTCTTCCCTCTCTTAGCAAAATTCTGAATATGTTGCCTGAAATAAATTATCTCAAGTAGCAGATGCTGAGAATAGAGAATTACACCCATGGTTCCAGCTTGGACCATCAGCTTCAAGGAGTTCAATTACTTCCAAACTTCTCCCCTCGTAAATAATGAATTTAATCAATATTTGTTTGAAACATCACACTTATTTCCTACTTAGTAGGTGACTTTTGCTGAAGGAGGGGAATAAGTGCTGGAATCTTTTCTATGAAGAAATATAAAGCAATCTTTGTATCTTTGATTTGTTTAAGCTAGTTTTGCTATGCACATTTTCAGGGGTGGGGAGGAAATTGCTGCAAGTAAAACTGGATAAGAAAACCCCAGCATTTCTAGCTGGCTCTTGCTAATGGGCCCCTTTGTAAGACACTCTCTCCCTTCCCCTGGCTGCCTAGAAAATGCTGGATACCTGATGCAGCTTTTGTTGTGTGAGGAAGGTAGTGTACAGCTTTGTGCAGGTGCAAATGCTTGTGTTTGGAAGAAGGCAGTATTTAAATGGAGTTCTGACAGGTTTGGCTTGCGCTGCTCTGAGTTCTGCTTTGAATTCAGCCTACCTGTTCACTCACCACATGAACTGGTTTCCTTTTTTTTTTCTCACCCTCCCTGTAGACTGTCGACAGATGAGCTCGGAAAATGCTCCATGTGCTGCTTGACATCAGCTGCTGAAGAACAGACTTGGGTAGATGTTGAGTTTGTCAGTGTATCTATAATGCTCTTTCATGAAGAATGCCTTGATGAATACTTCACTACTCATCTCTCCACTAGGATGCCTTAGTTTCCTTTATTTAGCTTTCTCCTGTTCTGTCAGTAGCATTTTGAGCTGGATTTTTGGGAATTGCCATCATGCAATTCTGGTATGGGCGATGCAGCAGATCAGACTGTGAAGGTGTCAGGGCAGCCCTTTGGGTATATAAAGGTCAGTGAGCAGAAGAACTTTCTCTTAATCAATGCAAGCTGCATCATCTTTGTGGTTAAAGTCCGAAACCCTTAAGTCAAGCCCTTAAATTTTTCACTGCGAGAGTGTATCCCTTTCTCACATCAATAAATGTAACACTCTGCACCGAACAGTTCACAGATAGTGAGCTGTTTTCTCTAGTTTCTGTCTTTGGCTGCACTTTACCTGGAGGTAATCCAGCGATGAAATGAATTTTGTTTTGCAGGCCTCCTTCTGTAACTTACAATGCTACGTGCGGGGGCTGAGTGACCATTAAGAAAAAGGGTTGTTCCACTCACTTCCTGTGTAGCTGTTTCCCTGCAGATACCCAGTTCACAAACACACTGTGATTGTTTGATTACATGAAATATAGAGCCACCCAGAATTTTGCAGCATTCCAGTGCATTTGGTTGATCTAGTGGTGCCCTGTGTTGTTAAACACGGCTGGCATGTCCCCATACACATTGTGTATTTGGTAATACTTGTGTGTGAGTTTATTCTGAAGGAGCTGAAAGCTTTGCAGAAGCAAGTTTAAGGGCAAGGTTGTGCCAGCAGACACCACCTGACAGGCCATGGCTCTGGCATGATCTCCTCTGGCGGGAAGGACAGTAGGGCAGAGCATATTTGGTCAGATTTACAAGTAGAGTAAATGGTGCATAATGATGAGCTAGTCCTGTTGTCTCTTCTGCACAGGAGCTTTGTGACTCAACAATGTACTTTCCAGGAGGATAAATTTGTGGCTCTGGTGGTTCCAAGGCATTAGTTCTCAAAAATTATCATTTGGACTTTGCAGAGGGTGTGTGAATGCTTTGCTCATTCTGCTTCAGCCCTTGAGATAGGAAAAAAAAATCCTAGCATCCTATCATACAGGAATGTATAGACAAAAAAAAAATTAAAGGGCTCTGTGTAAGTATTTTGCTGACAATTATCCCTTCTCTGGGATAGAGAGCCTAATTAATTTGTGGCTTCTTCAGTTATACCCAAAACCTCTTTACTGCACCATAATGTTATCTCTTTCTAACAGGTTTAGATTATTCAGAACTGATTCAGTTTAAACAAACAATTGAAAACAAACCTTTGCTTCTTTACTGCCTGACTGAGCTTTCCTTCAGGGAAGTGTACCTGTGCTTGGATAGCTTTCACCTATCTCTCTATGCCTTTTCAAATTTTGTAGCACAAAAAGCTTCTCACTTTTGAAACTTTATGGAGGATGCTATACATGCGTAAGTAATGGCAGTGCTGTAGTTTGATTTGTTCTGGTAGCTTACTAAAATATAGATGGAAAACTTGATCACTGTTTAGAATGTGCAATTTAAAATATTCATGAGGCTCCTCCCTATTTGAAAAAACAGACTTTTAATATTATCAATGACCGTTTTGATTAGTCGCAGCTCAAGCAAAGTTTTAATTTCAAGAATGTCCATAAAGAAGCCACTTGACTGCAAATTGACCTTGGATTTCTTAGTAATCTCACATACAGAAATGAGAAAAAAACTATGGAAACTAAATGCTGCATTTGATTGAACAAATTGCAGGGATAGACTGGGGAGGAGAGTCAAGTGAGAGAATAAAATCTTGGCAGTGCAGGATGTATTTATTAAAAAAAATGCAACTTCTTTATAGACTTTGGTTCTGAACAATATGGGGTTTTATTTAGTTGATCAGTAAAGATAGGAAGCAAAACAAAGACCACTTTGTCATGCCAGACTTTCAGAAATATACCCACATCACAATGGCATGCAGCACAGTTTTTTCATACAGCTTTTTGGCTCAGACTTGGTTTTGGGTAAGAACAAAAGTTGGCAAAAACAGCTTCTGTGCTCAGAGAAGAATAACTTCTGTTGATCAGAGATTTTTGGAGAGATTTTTAATTAGAGCAGTGCTGTGAGGACTGCAGAGTCTAAGGAGTTCAAAACAGATATGTAAAGTACTTTTCAATTCCTCATATTTCCTCATAATTTCAAAGTCAGTGGGGAGCTAAGTTTCAAACTGCTGCTGCAGTTTAACTCTGTATAGTTGTTTTTTTCCTGCCAAGTTTGAGTCACCGTGGCCAGTCAGCCCCTTCTGGAGAGATTAAAATGATGGAAAGCTGGAATACGTTCTCCGGGTAAATGAGCGAATGTTTCTATTCAAGCACGGATTCAGATTTCCCCGCGCTTTGCTGTAAGCGCGTGGGGTGGACAAGACCATTATTTTTAATTCCACAATAAATAACTGCAGAGCTCAACTAGCAGTGAGTAGCTGGCAGTGACTAGAAAGTAGCTGGTTATAGGATAAGGGTGACTTTGGGCTCTACTTGGGTTCAGAGCCTGCTCCAGATTTGGTGATTAAAAAGCCATACAGGTCACTTCAAAGAAAGAGAGGCTTTTTGGCATATCATCAGTGGCAATACTCCCAAGCTATGTTACTAATCCCACTGCCTGGCCTGGTATCTTGCTGTTAGCATCCACATCGGAGGCATGACAGAAATGCAAAAGGGAGAGAAAGGTCTTAGCTTTTTTCTTCAAAACTGCTGTCTGGGACCCTCCTTTGAGAGAGGAAGCAGAGCCCTGGTTATCCACCAACTGGTAACTGGTTCTCTGCACAGCATAAGTTTTAAATCCTCTTTTATGTAGGAATGTGTATGCATCTGAAGGGCCAGAGAGTGGGGAAGACACATTTGCCTTTACAGCTGCTGGCAGCAAAGAAACGCGGCAAGACTTGATTGAAAACACCTATCTTACTGTTTCACTAACTGCATTTTTTTTTTCCTTTCTCATTTGTAGGTCTCAGACTCTGGATACTGGCTGTTGGGATATTTTTTATTATTATTACTATTTTTGATTGGGTTTTTTTCCCCTTTTTGGATGTGAATTGAAGGCCAGCAACAGTTGAAGTGCTGGAAGCAAGTGCAAGAGGACTCTCATCTTTTTATTTGAACCCTTGTTTGCTGGGATACTTTCAAGCTCTCCTTCACAGTCATGTGGTCATCACAGCTGCTGTTCTTCACAATGCTCTTAACGCCGTTTGCCCATGGTGAGTGAGAGATGGTGTAAATGTGCCTGTGGGAAGGGAAGAGAAAATAGCAAGGATTTTGTCTATGTCTTTTCCTAATGGTGTGGGGTTTTTTTACAGGATGTTGATTTCTCTCCCTGCTTGCACCTCAGGACTTTGAAATTCCCAGGTTACATTATGACTTAACCACTGAAACAAAGAGCTCTAGTGACACATAAATGTTTCTTTTTCTGAGTTTAGCTGCTGCATTAGACAGACCTTTTATTCCTTTTTCTTGGGGGGAAAATGGATTTATTACCAATCAGATCGGAGTAGGGTAATGAGAAATAAAGGGAAATAATATAAAAACACTTTGCCCCCCACCTCCCTTCTTCCTGAACTTACTCCCAGTTGTCTCTACCTCCTCCCCTGCAGAAGTACAGGGACAGAGGGAATAGGAGTTGTGTTCAGTTCATCATATCTTGTTTCTACTGCTCCTTCCTCCTCAGAGGGAGGAGCCCTCACATTCTTCCCCTGCGCCAGCGTGGGTTACTCCCAAGGGGTCAGGCACCCTGCCAGCAAACCTACTCCAGTGTGGGCTTCTCTCTTCACAGAGCCATGGCAAGGCTGCAGGGGCACAGCTGCTTCACCTCCAAGGGCTGCAGGGAGATGTAACTCAGCTCTGGCATGTGGAGCACCTCCTGTCCCTCTTCCTTCACTGACCTTGTCTCCAGCGCTGCTTCTCTCACAAAGTAGCAGCTTTGTCCCCTTTCTTGGATGTGTTATCCCAGAGGCGCTGCCACAGTCCCTGATGGGCTCAGCCTTGGCCAGTGATAGGTCTGTTCTGGAGCCAGCTGGCATTGGCTCTGTCAGACGCAGGGAAAGCTTCGAGCAGCTTCTCACAGCAGCCACCCCTGTAACCAGTCCCTCCCACCCCCCCTAAAACCTGGCCATGCAAATCCAGTACAGAGCTGTAGCAGAAAAATTTGATCTTTTATTAGCCAGGAAAATCTTAAGTGAAATGTGACACATGTAATTCTTTGAAATAAGATTTTGAGGCCTGTTGGGTTCTTTTGATATTAGAAACCTAAGTGTATCCTCTAGAAGTAAGCTGCCAGGTTTCACAAATGCTGAAGGGTTCAGGAGCTCCTATTAGCAATGATGGTTACTAAATGCTCAGGGCAGAGCTTTGGAAAATCTGGTTGCCTGATTTTTCTGATGCTTAAACAGAAGGTGAACTCTACCAAGGAGCTAATTTTAATTAAAGGCCAGTAGAAGCATGTCTGGAAATGGTGACTCCTGTATATGTAAACTGTGAGCCTCTGCTTCTAAAATACTCTTCCGGCTTTTTCAGCTTTACTCAGTGTATCCTTTGTGTATGTGCTAAGACACAGAGCAAAATTTTACAGAAAAGAAGGTAATGAAAAATACAAAAAAATTAATTGGCTGAACATACCTATAGAGCATAATCTGTCTTCTTATATAACACCTTTGGGGACAAAAGCTATCTGTATTATTGTTCCTCAAGCAAGACTCCTCCTCACTGACTTAAAAATTAGAGTAACTGAGTTGATCAATTAGGGTGGAATGAAAGAGCTATTCAGAAAGGTGCTGTCCAGTCTTCTCCAGGAAAGTTAAATACTAAATGTTTTGTAAATCTTTAAAATTAAGTAATGTTAACAGTGAAAGCAATTACTAGTTGAAATACGCCTCTGGCAGTTTCATTTAAGATTCTCAGTGCCACTGTGGCTGGAAAGTCCTGCCTGATAGTCCCAGTAAATAAAAATGTCACAAGTGTCCTAGGAGTCATATTATACTACATATGAGCAAATGCCAGAGGTGCAGGAACTATGTCTGGAAATATTTTTACCCTTAATGCTGCTCTCCAAACTAAATGTACAGAGTGTTTGTTGTGGTGCTTGTGGCAGTCAGTGGTGGTAAATTTGACCATCACACATCTACCCAACACCCATGTTATCTGATCTGAGTTGCTAGTGAAAGTGTGATAGCCATCTTTGAACGAGGGAGAGAGAACAACCTTGGTCTGAGCCAAAGAACTTTGTTTGGTTTTCCCTGTTCTGATCTCTGAGTGACCAGGATGCAGCTTCCATCTTAAAACTGTGGAACAACTGTTTAAACACATGCCACAACCTCACCTTCCTTATAGAAATAGCCTAGTTAAGCTGCTTTTTATTTTTTTTAATTTTCTTTTTTACTAATTCCTTTTCACTTCATGCAGAAAGCATTCAGAATTTATGCTTAACAGGAATCAAGCATTTGAGTTCTTTCATGATCTGGAATGACTCCTGTCCTGTAGTGATTGCTGGAGGTGATATGAACTACTTTTCCAGACTGACCATGCTACATCTCATTCCTTTTTTGAGTTCCCTGACACAGCCTTTTCGTCCACAGTGGTAGCTGCATTACAGACAGATTTCTTAGACCAGTGATCTCATCAGTTGGAGAGGTGGTGGTGGTTTTTTGATGTTTTGGAAGTTTTTTTCAGGGGGCTTGTATGCTTTTGGTTTTTTGTTTTGTGGGGTTTTTTTGTTTGTTGTGTTGGTTTGGTTGGTTTTTTTTGGTTTTTTTGGGGGGGGAGATTGGATTGGTGTTTCGTTTTGGTTTTTTTTTTTTTGTTTCAGCTGTTTTATTTCTTGGAGTAGATTGCGTGTCTTGGGCTGTGATGACAGGTATGGAGTCAAAGATGTATACTTCAGTGATCTGCAAGATAAAAAGTAATCTTCCAGAATACTGCCATGGTACAATGTCATCTTGTTGAGATAAGCTATAGAAATCATAAGAGGGGAAAAGGTCATGAGCTCTTGCATTTCCTCAGTGATAATAATAATCTCTTGTATCCAAAATGCACAGGCACAGCACTGTCTAGTTTTGCTCAGACTGCTTTGAATTATAGCTCACTGAAAAATTAAGCCATGTGAAATATTAAAATAGTAATATGTTTTGTGTAGTGGCTGATTTCTTTACTGTTACCCTTAACTTGAATGGAAAATGGCTTACAACTTATGGGACAACCTGGAGCAGTGTAGAAGCCCCTCAAAATCTATCCTTTCTTCTAAGCTACAGCAGAGCCTGTAAGTCCATTTGTTGCCTAAAACTAAACCTGTTATACAAAATCAGAGAATCACACAAGGTAGACTGAAATAATACCAAGGAATAAAATAAAACCATCAGCAATAACAATAAAAGCAAAGGCTTTTTCACCCTTTGCAGGGACTCTGCTAAGGAAACAGGACTTTTGCACCCCTGCCTTCTTTTTGCCCCTCTCTGGAAGCTTTTCCCAAAACATCTGAAGGTCTGGACCCTGAGGAAGTGTTCCTTGGTTTCTATTTCCCCCCCACGTACACCTGAGCAAACTGATCCTCTTTCCCTGTAGCAGGTGGATTTCCAAGAGGCGTTTTCTGGAATGAGCAGCTGTTCCTTTCCTCAGCCTTCCTCCCCTTGACCCCAAACAAAGCAGATTTCTCTTCACCCAGAAATGAATGCTGTCAAAAGTTCACTTGAAATGAGAGAGACATGACAGGCAGCAGATCAGTTTGCAAGCCTGGAGAGATGTACACCTGCTCTGTCACATTGCTGTCGTGCTCGTGTGTGGCTCAGAGCTGAGATTTAAGACTTTCAGACTGCTGGACAAAAATAATAATAATAGAAATAAAGGGATTCAGAGCTGTATGCTGTTAGGAGCAGGATAGGAAGGATACTGCAGTGATCACTGTGGGTGGGAAATTTTGCATGTCTCCGAACAAGCAACTTACTTTAGGATCTGGAAGAGTGCTGAAGGCCAGTTATATGCAAAGATCTTTATCATCCCATCAGACTGGTTTATTATTATTTACTTGAAAATTATTTTTTTAAGGATTGTACTGCATATCTAATTATGATGAGCAACAAAGAATGAGTTTTTGTTACTTTACTTCTATTAATAATCTGAAGAGGGACAACCACCTGCTTTTCCAATTAAGTAATAATCCAAATTGCCTAGTTTGTGTTTGAGATTGTTACAAAAGCAATAAAATCAACAGGTGTGGCTATCTCTCTGTTTTTTTTCTGCTGCTAAGCTCTTGCCTTGCCCTTGTGACATGAGAGTGAGCTCTCGGCATCCTGGATCCTGCTTGGGCAAAGTTCTGCGGTTTGGTTCTTCCTGGTCTTGCAGCTACTTGGGGTTGTTTGTATATGTTTTGACCCTGTATTTATTAATGGATTTCACACTGCTGTCTCCTGATGATCCATAGGGTAGGTTAGTAATTTCTGTGATTGCTTAAATTCCTTAATATTTTCCTTGATATACAATGTGATTTTTGAGTTAGATCCACACACTTGACCAAAACTAAGAAAAACTGAAATCAGAACAAGCTAAACAGTAATGTAACCAAAACCTGGCTGAAATTACAGGACAAATGGTAGATATCTGTGTCATGGTTTAAGCCCAGCTAGCAAATAAGCACCACACAGATGCTTGCTTACTTCCCTCCAACCTCATATATGAATGTGATCTTGTATTTTCATACTGAATCCAAAACACAGCACTCTTACCAACTACTAAGAAAAAATTAACTCTATCCCAGCCAAAACCAGGACAATCTGACGTGGCAGCTAGGACAGACTAGGCAAAAGTTATCTGATCCCAGGGGAAGTTGCTAGTGCAGCAAAATTTCTCAAATGACTTTGGAGATTATAGCTAAGTTTAAGCTAAAATAGGTTGTAGTTCAGACGAAGCCTGTCAGGTCCTGGAGCCTGGTATTTTTATGAAGCTTTGGGCCTAATTCTGATATTTGACATCACCAAACTGGCAGGACTGCAGATGCTGCTGGCCCAGTTCTAAACTTGAAAAAAACTAGTTGCCTCCAAGAATTTATTCATGCAGTCTTGTGGTGTAGCTGTAAAGTGACCTTTTTGCATTTAGGGACAGATGCCATTTTGTCTCTCCATATGAGAATTAGCTCGAGATGGGACTGAACTAATCTATTATTCCCGGAGTAGGAAATGAAATTTGAAGTCCTTTCAAGTAATTGCAGCTGCAAGGAAAAGAGCCTTGTCTGCTGTCCTGTTCCTGCCCTCTGAGCTTCTGCTCTATCTTTGCAATGCTTCTGGGAGACAGCCGTGGTGAGGGCTGCATCCTTGTGAAAAGATGGCACTCCAAGGTCAGGCTGATCTCTAGGCATTAGCAGGTCCAGATGCCAAGCCAGTTTCTGTGGGAACAGTGGAAATATTTATTACTGAACAGCACTGGTAGTTGCCTGGTGACAATGATTCTGTTAAAGCAAGCAGCATTATCTCTCTTGGGGGAATATATGATGCTAGCAGGCTGGTCTTTGGTGACAGAGTGCCGTTTAATGTGAGCTGAACATTTGCCTTGCTCCTATTTTAATACAGTGAAAATACTGTTGCTGCTTAAAATACATACTGTGCTTCTTTTATACTTATACAAGTGTTAGGTTAGCTAGTGAATGGTGGATAATTGCCTTTTACTACAATATTCTTTATACAGTCACAATGAAATACAGGATACATGTTTTATTAGTTGTGAAATAGCCAAGCTGACTTCCAGGCTTCTGCCTAACTTCAGTGTTTTAAAGATTAATCATCCTTGAAATATTTATAATGTTTGCTATTCTTGGCAATTTGTATTACCTGCAGCCGTGCCACCTCTTTCATAGTGGAACAAGTGATCGAGGAAGGTTTTTCCTGATAAAAGGGGGTGGCTGTTCTCTGTATAAACTGCAGCACTTTCATTAGCAGTATTACACTAAAATTGAGAGCATTAAGTTTCCCATCTGATGACAGATCAATCTATAAACTGATAGAGGGTGAAATTCAACCTTTTTAAGACTATCCAGTATTTAATTGTTGTTTAAGCCATTACACAGTGCAGAGGTCTGTGTGTGGACCCACTTCTTTCATGTCTAAATTTCACACTAAATAAAGAGGGGGATTTAAAGCAGATTTCCTCATAATGTGAGGGTTTTTTGTGCAGTTTTTGTCAATTGTGTCTGCTCATAGAATCTTCTGCTATGGGGAGGAAATAAGACCTTTTACCCCCAGGGGTCCATATCAGGACTAGGGCTATTTAATGTCTTCATCAGTGGCATGGACAAAGGATTGAAGTGAATCCTCATCAAGTTTTTTGTTGACACCAAGCTGTGAGATGTGTGACATGTCTTAAGGATGAAATGCCATCCAGAGGCATCTGATGGCAGACAATCCGAGAGAAGGGACCACGGGAATGTCGTGATGTTCCACAAAGCCAAAGAAAGTCTTCACTGCGAGGAGGGTGGTGAGGCACTGGTGCAGGTTGCCCAGAGAAGCTGTATATCCTATCCTTGGGAAGTATTCAAGACCAGGTTGGATGGGATTCTGAGCAGCCCGGTCTAGTGGGAGGTGTCCCTGCCCATTGCAGAGGGGTTGGAACTGGATGATCTTTAGTCCCTTCCCTCCCTAAACATTTGGTGGTGTTTAACATGTGTCGTGTATGGCAGCAGGGCGTGTGGATTTCTTTCTGAACTGCAGCAACAGCAAATATGCTTGCTCTTGCAGCAGCAGGAGGGGGTAAGCTGTGCTACCTTTCAGTCCTGCAGTATCTGATTCTTCTGCCATGTGTAACAATTCCTGACAAGACTGATTTCTGTTCTCTAGTGACCAACTTTGAGCTCTGATTTTTTCAAGTGTTAGCCAAGCCGTAAGATGTGACAGCATGTGAATTACAGTGTGGTAATTCCCACCCAGCACATTCAGACACAAAGATGAAGGCCAAATGGCCTCTGTGCAGTCAAGTGTGAATTATTGTGCCATAATTTAATTCCTATTATATTTTACTGTGATTGTAAAAATGTTTTTATTAGTGAACTTCTTTAGGAAAAGTCAATTTTTAAAAAACAGAATTGAAAAGTGCAATGCTGAACTTCTTAGAGAGGTGTAAATAGTTTTATGCAATAAGGAGTTTTGTCAAATCCTGAAAAATTGTATTTGTATCATTAATAACCGTAGGTAATGAATAGGTGTCATCGTGTCATCTACTTTCTAAAAAGCTGACCTAACTCTTAAGTGTTCATTTTGTATTAGCTGCCAGGCAGTTGCTAGGTAGGATGATTAGGTTTCTTTGTTTCTGACCTAGTCTTGACTTGATCTGGAAACCTTAGCTTGCAGCCAGTCTCTCTTGAGCCGTCCAGTCTTCTCCCAGTTCAGGCTATACAAATGTAGTGTCTGCTGCACTTGGTTTGGTCTGAGCAGATGCTGAGCAAACGGACAAGGTGGTTTGGTGGCAACAGTTTGGATAGCATCAGAAAACACAGGCTGGTATGTTGGGGAAAAAATAAGCCAACCTGAAAACACCTTGGGTGGGTGGTACTGGAGATGAAAAACAAAAGGACCATGAATGCCTTTAAAGTCTTTTCTTAATTTTCCTTATCCTTTGTCTTTCTACAAACCTTTAGTGTTCTTTTTTTTAAAATTGAAAAGTCTAAGCTCATGCAAGGGAGCTTAAAGGTCACCAGGTAAAAACCTTCTTCCCAATGACTTGTTTTTAAAGGATTAAGAGCAACCATGTGCTTGAAATGACAGGATCTCTGGGGTACTGCCTGAGTTTCTGTTGGGATTCAGGAGGATATTGAAATTACCCAACCATGCTGATCCAGGTTTGTCTCTTTAGTAGTAGTTCCTGGCTAGTGAGTACCTTTAGCCCTATTCCTCACTAGTCCTTGTCGTAGCTAAGCACAGAATAAATAAGGGATTGCTATTAAGAGGGAATACTTTCAAGGAAGTTTCTCTCTGAATAAGTTTTACTCAGTTTTTCAGCAACTTCCAGCTCATCAGGATATTGATGGGCCAAAGCTGTTTCACTTGTGATGGATATATGGGTATTAAGAATAGCATCCCAGTGAAAAACCACAGTAATTTTCCATGTAAGTGATTCAATTGCTGTGGTTTGGCATTAGATGTAAATACTTCAAAAAACCAGACCAAACCAAAAAACCAAATGAAAACAAAAATCCAAGCAAAAGTCTTGCCCTTCCCAGTTAAACATGAGAATGAGCTCTCTATACATCCTTTTGGAGTTAATAATCCTAAGAAACCAGCACTGAAAAATGTGATCAAGACTGACTAATGCAGCTACAGGCATCCCTTAGCCAATACCCAGAGGTGCCATGGAGCACCAGGAACATTTTCACATCTGCAGCTTTTCTGCACATGAAAAGTATACACTTTTCATCTTCCTGGACATGTAAGGTACTCCAAAAGGACTGGTTTTTGGGACAAGCTGAGGTCGAATGAGGTTGGTACAGTACAGAAAGAGTAGCAGAAGTGAGCAGCTTCCCTTTCTTCATCCTCATGAATAGGGGAGATAACTGCCCACCCCTTCCCTATTTGTTCTCACTTATTGCATCATTACCTTAACGTAGCTAATTGCTGATTCCTGTCTACTTTGTTCGTGCTAAGCTTCCAGATAAAGTTCTTTCTCCTGAAAACTACAGGAAGCTGCCAGGCCTTGGAGGGATCTTGACATTCTGGGCTGATTAAAGGGATTTGGTGGATGAGGCCCTGCATCCATTCCTCCAAGGAATGGAGAAGTGTAGAACCAAAGGTTATCTTTACAGACAAAACAATTACATAATGCTAGGGCAGAGACATCTTTTCTAGCAGTGCAGGTGGAAGCCATGGCCAGGTTTTGTAATCGAAAAAGCTTGCTGTGCCCATCCTTTCCATGAAGCTTGAAAACCTCTTTTCTGGATGTGAAAATTTGTGGGATTGCCCACAAACAGGTTGTCATTTCTCTTTTCTTCTTCTAATAACTTAAACTATTGGAGTTGGATAGAAAAAAAATTACTTCTGAGAGTTTTCTGGCTGTAGTTCTCTCATACATTTAAGCTGAGCATGTTGAAGTCCTCTAAGCTAAAGCGAGAAAAGAATGACCGTGAGGGAATGAATTATGGCCACCTGTGTTCTTGCATCTCCTTCTCAGTTGCTGCTAACCTGCTCCCATGAGATCTGGGCAGACTTACTGTTTGCCTGTTAGGGTGAGCACCCTTTGCCCAGCAAAAACCAGCAAGAAGCAGTTCTTCATTGCAAATGAAACTGCTGATTCCCCAGAAGATATCTCTAACATCCATTTTATCAACTGCACTCATGTTGAATGAGTCTTAGAGCCATCTGATGTTTATTACCCCATGGCATATTCACTGTTGTTCAGTTGTTTCCTTTATTGATCATGATTTTTTTTGAACTGGATATGTTTGGTGATGTGGTTTTATTTTAATTTGGGAGACATTTCCTGCTTCTCAATGAGCAACTCATCTGGGAAAGATGCTGTGGTATCGGAGAAAATTAAAAGCATGTCAGAGACTTCAGTAGATTTTCCTCACTTGGAAGTTCCCTGATTTCATCAAACAGTTTTTGTGTTGGGCAGCCTCCCTGGAATATCCCTCCCAGTGCCTGGCAGGATGATCCCTGTTCTGTCATGGTTCTGCTCCAAGCTGTGGGATGTGCAATGGGTTTTTAGCCAACACCACACAGATGCTGCGGTCTGCCCACTGTAGCAAGCGTGGGCCTGGACTAGTGGGTTTTTAGTTACAGTGCAGTACTGAATGCATCCCATAAAATCAAGGAATTATAATCACAGCAGCATATACATCTATATATTCCCTTGCGCTTTGCTTTGTTGGGCTGCTTTCTGCAGTGCTTGATAGTGGTGGGTGCCTTGTTACACATTGTGAGGTGTAAGTTTGTTTCCTGTAAGACTCACAGGTGCTAAAAATCCTTCCAAGACAGTCTGTGCATTAGAATGGGCAAAGGAAGAGGTAAGAACTAGAAATACAGAATTTTGTTACTGTCACTCCCTCCTATACCATAATCTGTGAAAACTGAGATGCCTGATGGATTTTAGAAGCTCAGTCAAATTGTCACCTGTTCTTAAGTCTCTAGAATGTAGAGCTATGAACAAATACAGCATTTTAATACTGAGTTCACTTGATCACAGATTTGCCAGTTTGGAAGAGACCTTCAAGGTCATTGAGTCCAACCATGCCCTAAAGCCCACCCCATGCTATAAGTGTTTTTGGGGTCTGATCCAAATCCATGGCAAGTCAGTGATTCCATGTAAATGCACTCTAAATCTGGTTTGCTCAGCCCAGAAAGGTCACTCTGGGGAAAGCTGGAGTAACATGGAGGAGAAGGTACTCCAGGCTAATCTCTCAAGCCTTGGTGCTTGCAGTGAGTTCACTAGATTGTGAGCTACTCCCCTGCCCTGAGAGTTAACAGCGTTGTGCTTATTCTCTTGGTGAACTAATACTAATCCACTTCAAGCTCTTCTAGGAACAAATAGAAGTCCATCAGTGCTGCTGATTTGAATGAGAATTTGTTTTAGTTTACCCCCCCCCCCGCCCCAGCTCTTTTTGTGGAAGATCTGACTCCAACTTCTAATTCACAGTGTCTTGGTTTCTGTTACTGAAATGCTGGAGGCTGCAGTGGGGCTGATTTAGTATCAGAGGAGCAGATGACAAAAAGGAAACTGGCTTTGGTATGTCAGTCTCGTGCAGCACTTCTTTCTGCAGTGGGGTGGAGGGGGAGATGTGCCTGTTGGCTTATGAGCAAGGCACTGTGGTACTCGTGGTACTGTGCTGCTTGTGTCAGGTTGGAGCTGGGAGTTTAGCACCCTTCCAGGCAAGGGTGTGGATGAGCAAACCCCTGTGGCAGTCTCTCTGCAGGCAGGGAAAAACCTTGGTGGTGCTCCTCAAAGCCAGGGCATGGTACTAAACCCCGCCAACTGCTGCTTGCTGTGCATTTCTCCAGAGGCATCCTCTTTCTCCCTCTAATATGCCTGCTCCTCTGCTGGAGCAGGGAAGTACGCGCCGGGGCTGGCAGGTGTTTCTGGGAACAGGTATCCCCCTTTATTTCTCCACTCTGAAAGATAGATTCAAACTGTATTTTGCCAACATCACTGCTCACTTCTGTGTACATGTAATTGGTAGTATGTTTTCAAGGGAGAATGCCTACTTGTAAGAGTTGTAGGAAAATCCACATCACTTGGTTTTATTTTTCTATGTGTATTTATATACATATGAGGATGTATATGTGCTTTAAATATAATCTTTGTACTGTATTTATAAATTAACCCATAGAGAGCTGGTCCTCCTAAACTTGGAGTAATGCAAGGAACATTTGACATGCCTTCATGTCTTTGTCATGACTTGAAACCCAACCTGTCATCACAATATGTAATCTTACAGGCATGTGCAATTAAAAATCTTGCTATTAGATATCGCTCTGGGGGAATTCTGAGGACTAAAAAAATCTAATAATGTTTAGTTGTTTTCCTTAATTTGATTTGGGGGAAAAAAATGGCCTCTTGGCCAAATGCCGAATATATAATGAATTCCTATCACCAGCAGACACCTTAGAGTTTGTGAGCCCTGGTCACGAAAGCACTTGGAAGGCATGTGTTGCAGTATCAGATAGCCATAAAAAAATAATTTCAATAAAACTCCAATTTGCTTACCTTTATAACAAAATGAACCTGAGCCTAAAGTTTGAGAGCTCTTATTTGTAAGAAGCTGTTTTGGTGTGTCTTCAGCAGTGCCACCTCTCCAGACATAGAGCAGTTGTCGCGAGGCACTGCAAGCGCGTCCTTGCATCCTGACAGCTACTGTCCTTATTTCAGATTGCATACCTGGATTCACAGAAGCCTTAGATTAAGGAGCTGGAAGACAATAAGATGGAGGAGATGAGGAACAAAATGGATGAACCTATAGTCTCTGTGCAGTGTCCTTGGGGATCTTAATTAAAAACAGGATTGAGGATGCTGTTTAGTAGAAACCCAAATGGCTTAGACTATTTGCTCTCTGCTGTGATTTGTGGCACTGGTGCCAAAATCTTCCTAGTGGGCCCCAGAAGGTGGGACTGCGCTATTTTGATGTCTGGCTTGATGTGAATTCCCACTTTGTCCTTGTGTGTTCTGCCCTGGTAATGCTGGCTGTTCCCCCATTCACCTATATAATATATGAGCTCTTTCTGCCTTTCTCTCACTAGGATGTTGAATTGTGGTCTTTCTCCTCTAAACAGCCAGCAGTTCTTGCAAAGCATAGTAACTTAATTATTTAGGGCCTGCCCTGATTAGCCTCACATCTTGAGGCTATGCAGACTCTCAGCTGTGGAACATCTGGTGACAGCCCTGTTTCTCAGAGCCGTAGCCCTTGCACAGATACAGTGCCTTTCTTTTTTGGATAGTAAATGTATGACAGATGTGAAATTCTCCAGCTCTTGGGGGACTGCTTACATGTTGAATTTCATTATCCCTTGTTGGCCAGTTGGCAAAATGCAATCAAGAATAACTTCTGAGGAGGGCTGGTGTATCCAGTATCACCCTGGAACGCTATTATGGTGAAAAGCTTAGGGCACAGAAAAGTTGACACGAGGAGATGAGATCAGTCTCTCTAGCACTCAGGAAAATGTACCAAGTTAGAATTCACAGAAACTCTGAAGTCAAAGGGAGCTGTGGAGTATCAACCTCTGTGAGAGTTAGACTCACAACCAGTTTAGGGGCCAAGTCCATTTTGATATGTTTCAGTGAAATGTGTGATTTTTATTTTTGTTTTATTTATTTATAATTTTTCTTTTTGCTAGTTTGCACTGGGATATGGCAATCTTAGTATCTAGTGGACGTGGCAGCTGCAGAGCTGTCAAATATTCCTTGGTTTTTATAGGTGCCTTCATTGGTGGTTATGTAGTAATAATAATGCTTACACCTCTAGAGCATTATGTGTGAAGCCAAATACACATATGAAATGGTTAGTAACCAGATATACTACCTAGAAAGCAATAGAAATAGCATCTAAAGCTGTGGGAAAGAGCTAAGTAGAGCTGAAAAATAATAGTAGTGAAAGGTACTTTTCCTGGGTAAGCCTGGGTGAATGTTTATAAATCAGAATACCTGGCTTTGACAATATTAAAAAAAATAATCTATTTTGACACAGTTTGCTGTGATGCCCCTGGAGAGTTTTCATGGCTTTGTGTGTGTGATGCTTTCTCCTGGGCTCCTTGCCTGAAGAGTGGAGATGCTAGGTTTGGCAAATTGAAGACCATAAATGCAGGATCCTGAGTTCTTGAGCAGAGAGGTTGACTGAGTTCTGCATTTATTGGATTGCAGGGCTGAAAGAGAAGATCCTTCTAAGAGAAAATCATGCCAAGAAACCGAGAAAACTGTTTTCTTCCTGACAGTAAAATGATGCTATTATATAGTAGAGGGAGTGATGGGCTTTTCTTATTATAAAGATCCTGGAATAAGTTCCTAATATTATTTTTCCTTCCTTCACCTTCATTTCCCTTCCTGCTTCTCAAACAAGGAGTGGAGAACTCACCACCCCATCCCCTCACTTAAAATACCAACCCAACAGATCATCTTGTCTGGGGAGAATTGTCACTGCTCCTCAGAGACTGTCTCCAGGGTAACTTAGTTTGCAGTGTCCTCAGGGGGATGCTGCCCTTCAGATGTTGTTCTGGGAAACAAAGCTTTTGCCTTATGCCCTCAAATACATCACATTATAATCCTTTGAACATATCTGAGCACTCACTTGAACCCTGCAGAACGCACAGGACTGTCATGCCAAAGTAGGGCAGGACTGAATAGGTGTCAACAGGATGTCTTGCTAGCAAATGTAGCCACTTATGTATTGAAATAGATGTTCACTGAAGCGAAATACTGCCTTGAACACAGAGGTATCTGGTTTAAAAGCACTCTTTGTTTCAAGAGCTATGCTGTTCAGACCAGTCCCTCTCTTCTTATTGCTCCTTGCTGGCTATTAATTGATGGCCAGTTAACTAATTGACTCCCTTTCAAATGGGAGACTGTGGTTAATAATAAATTACTTGACTTTGAGGTTATGTGATGGCTAGGATTGTTGATGTGGCACTTTCAATATCTCTGTTTAGCAGGAAGAAGAAAACGTAGGAAAGAATCTTAACTCTTTTCTTGCAACTTCAGTGCACATCGCACATCAACATCAGGATGTCTGACATACCTGTGTCCAATGCAGGAAGACCTGATAAGTCGAAAAAATTATCAGTCCCAGTACTTGCAGAAAATAGTAAAGATTCCTGTTGTTGCCTTTGAGTAAGTTACTAGTTAAATAAACTTTTTCATTCTGAAAAGACAACTTGTTTCATGGGCAAAAGAAAGGGAAGACAGATTGGTGTTTTGGATTCTTTCCTTCATTGTAGAAGGTAGTATGAGGTGTCTCCTCCACTGGCAGGCTCCTCACTTTCATGAAACTTGCAGAAGTTTAATTATTTATGCTCTCTGTCCTTTTTTGCCAGATGGGATTCCAATTGAAACAACAGGTTAGAAGTGGTTAGGAGGATACTGTGCAGCAGACATGATCTACAGGATTGATCTACACAATCTCATATTAGCTCAAATACCCTTGGAGAGCAAAACAAAAATCATTCCTTCTGGTAGGCAGTTGGTTTGTCACTGCCTGCTGCTTGGATGGCATCTGCTGGCCCAACTTCCTCTGCATTAGCAAGGCTGAGGAGAGCTGCAGGGGCCACAGTGCTCTCTGGCCTTGAATGTCAGAAGTCGGCAGAGAGGGAAATTTGGGCTGTCCATGCGACCAGGCAGGTTCTGTCTGGAGACCTGGTACAGTCCTGTGTGACTACTGCATGAGCTGTGTTACAGAATTAGCTTCTGCTGGTATGTAACTTGCCACCAGCATCTGTGGCCAAGAGGAACAGGGATGCTGTGGGGGTCTTTTACAGAGGTGGAGGTCTCTGAGGCAAAATGCTATGGCACCATTACAGTTATATAATAATGCTGTTGAAATAAAACCCTATAGGATGCTATTACATATGGGGCTTCATTTTCACAAAGTTTCTGGACTCGACACTGCTTTCCTTAATTTGACACCTTTTTTCCAAACAGAATATCCAAATGGTCCTTAAATTACACTGTGAATGAAGAGCTTTAGAGTAACCAGGCAGAGTAGCGTGTTTAAGTGAAAGCAAAGTGTTGTTTCAGTGTAGGGTTTCAGATTTACCTTTCAAATGCTTTTAATCTCTATACTGCAAATTTGACAGACGCCTTTTATTGGTAGAAGACTTTTCATCTACCTGACCTAAAGGACACAGCGTTTATTTGCATTTAGGCAGGAGTTTGCAGCACAGTGAATTAGCAGTAAGCCGATACTATAGTTCTTGTGTTTTCTTTGAGATTGCCTTTGTATTCTTTTGGATCATAACTTGAGTGCCTTAAATTTCACATATGTAGAATGTATCAGTGCTGATTTGCAATGCAGATGTGTGGCCTGCTGTGTACCCTATGGATAAGCTAGGTACTATTAGTGTTTGTATCCTGGGCTATTTGTATTGTCTTCCGCCTTTAATTCTGCTCCTAGGATAAGGTTAAATCTGCAAAGGCTATAATGAAAAAAAAGAGAAATATCAAAATCCAAGAGTCCTTGGCATGGTGAATCTGACTAGATATCCCACAGTGTTGAGGTGCTCTAATTTTATCACAGCTGTACTCTAAAGCCTTAAGAGCCAGAGACAGCTTGCTGGATAATTGTGGAATATCTAGCACAACATCTTGGCAGGCTGGGTAGTTTCTAGAATGTTTCATTTTTCATTTCATTTAATCTTCCTAGTGCCAGTGTCTATTTCTATCAGTCAGGTGTTGCTATTCCATTTGCTTTGTGGTGGGGGTATGATGAACTTTCAGAATGGTGGTTACAGCTACAGTGTCTCCCAAAGGTTACTTAGCTGCAGGAGGGAAACAAAGAATTGTCACAGCACTGCTGTAAATCTACCCCTGGGGATGTTGCACAGCATCAGCAGGAATGGGCACTGCCCTGTCCACTGGATGAGGATTGATTTTTGAACTCAGGGCGTGCTTCATGTGGGACCCTTCTTGGCTCCAGATGCTTTCTGCTGAGTCAGTCTCCAGGTAGTGGAGAAGGCAAAGAACAGCAAATGTCATGCCCTGGCAATTTCTCTCCCTTTTCACCTGGCCTCAGAGGATTAGTTTTTTTGTTGATTAATCCATTTGTTTTCAAAATGAACTGTCTACTTTTTCTGGCTGGTCTTGGATGATGATTAATTGAGGAGGAAGTCATTTTCAAAATAACGTTCTTCTGGCATCATTCCTTGCTCTAGGTGATCCTTCTTTTGCCTGGTGAATAGAGTGGTGTCTAAATAGGGGCAACAGCTGGTCTCTGTGTGCTTCACTAGAGATGGGAGAGGCATATGGTGCAGGAGATACCCTTTCCCAAGGAACTGAGATAAAATCTGCTGAACCTGACCTTGTTCACAGCATCCTAGTGCTTGCTAAGGTCTCAGCTATTCCCTGCTCTTTTTCCACCTCTGCAGAGAATGTTCTCTGGATATATCCAAGAAAATAATCCAGGAGGAATATTTTAGTAAACCTTTCTCCTAAAGGCTTTTATTAAGTATTTCTCTAGTTTTGGATCAGCTAATTTAATAGTAGGCATGGTGGCTGTCAGCAGCAGTGTATGCTCACAGATCCCTGTTAAGATGCAAATAGTTACTGCAATTTGTGATATTAGAGATACTATGAAAACACTAGAACCTTTCACACAAGGAATAATTCATTTTACTCATGATTTTAATTAAAAAAAATAATTTAAAACCCCCTCTGTTTTGAGGTTTGATGTTTTTCCTACTTCAGGATGATTTTTCCCATCAGAGCCAGCTGTTGTCTGAGTTTTGGTGGCAACATTCAGTATGTGCTTGTTAAGAAAACTCTTTGTCATTGTGAGGGCTCCTGGAAACCTCTTACCTTTAATTTGCCCTTGGTGGATGCAAAAAAATTAAATGCATCTGAAAAACAGAGTTTTAGTGTTTGATGGCCTGGCCAGATTTTGGGCAATATAAGAAGAAAATGTGATTTCTTTTCATTCATTTTGGAATGGGAAATCAATTTTCTAACTAATGGGACACTTCAAACCAGAGAAAAACTCTTGACTAAAACCACCTTGGATTAAATTATATTTGTGAATCTAAATGAATGAAATGTTTTATTTTTACCTTTTAGGTGTTATTTCTCTTTTTTTTGTTTTTAATAATGTTTTAGCCTAATCTTCTTCTGGATTATTTCGGAATAAGCTTCCAGAAGGTAGTTAAAGAATTTAGGACTGCTTTTGAGTGACTAGAATGTTAAAATGAGAACAAAAAATAGTGTTAGGCAGAAAAGAATCATCTGCATCACTGAATTTTTGGTGTCTTTGAGTTATATCTTGAGGTATTTTGGGGCTTGCCTTGTGATATGTAGTGGTTTTTTTTAAAAGACCCAATGTATAGAAATAAGTGATTACCTTAGGCTATTAGCTTCAGTTAAAAAAAAAATATGTATTACTCTCAAATTTAGTGCAGGGAGTCTTTTGATTATGTGATTTAAAGTTGCTGCCTCTAAAACAAGTAAGAATTTTACTTTGATAACAACAAACATGGATTTGTATGAAGTTCTCTGGTTTCCTGTTTGCTTCTTGTGAGGTTCATGCTACTCATTAACTGAACCACAATGAGAGTTACATGGGAAGGGTTGTGGTCCCCAGAGAGAAACTTCCTTGGAGACACTGCCTACATCTTTTTTAACCTGAATTATATTGAGTCATGATTTAGGCTATAAAGGACAAATGAGGTTGATAGTGAATGCAGTTAAGTAGTAGGAAAATCTTCCTTACAGAGCTGATTTGACTGGACTGTTGTGTGTAGAATTCTTAAGCCTTCGGTCCCTTTTCATGCTCCTTGCCTTTTCCTGCATTGCTGTCTTCTTATTCTTCTTCAGGGAGCCCCTTTCCCTCTTGCTGGCTTGTCGCTCTTGCTGCTCTGTGAACGGCTGCTGGGAGGAACACGAGCAGGGTCAAAGGGCTAAAAGAACCAGGAAAACTGATGAGCTTTGAAGGAGATTACAAGATTTTTAAAGAAATTAAAATGACATAAAATTGCCTATCTTAGGAGGGCAAGGCAAATGCTTTCAAATTTAGGCCTGTGCTGTTGTGGGCAGCACCCAAGGAAACACATTCAGTTGATTTGACATCATGGGGTAGTTCAATAAATGAACACCTCCACCTACTAGTGTTTGATGCCATTTGTTGTTGTCTCTGTATAGTGGGTTTTGGGGAGCTCGAGCAAAAGCAAGCAGAGCATATCCATGTAGAGATAATAGGGCAACTCTTTCATCAGCTCTAGTTACACACTAGAAGACAATAAATAGATTATAACTGAACAGTAGCTAGAATCAAATATACCTGAGGAGCAGACAGGAATGCTTGGGGGTTTTTTTGCTTAGGCAGATTATTTTTCAGTCTTGACTGCTTAGGCTGGTGTGTGCAGGAGGACAGGTTTTACAAGCACAAGAACAGCTTGTATCTTACAAAGAGGCAGCAAATGTACAGACCCTCATCTTTGTGGGTTTCACATTTTATGAGGTGATTTGCCCTTCACTTCTAGATGTTCTTCTATGCCTCCTGTAAGACAAACTTGTCCAGAGTGACTTAGCCAGAAGAATGGATGGCGTGCAGGAGAAGGCCCCGAAGGCTTTCATGGTCTGCAGTGTATGATCAATGCTCTTCACTGTCCCTGGGTGCCAAAGGCATTCTTCCACGTGATACACTAGATGTAGCTTTGGGCAGCTTGGGCTGTTGTGTCAAGTGTCAGCCCCTGGCATGTAAGCAGCACATCTGAGCTGTAGGCTTAAGAGACAACAAAAACATAAAATCTGAGTAATAATAATATCCTTTCCCTTTTAATGTATTATTTTCCCCCCAAATTCTGTTGTTCAGCTGGCTGCAAAATACATTTGTTTCAGCGCGCATCTGAATGAAGAATTGTGTTGGTGTTATTAACTTCCTCTGTCTTGAAATGTTGGAATTTATTGTAGCTCACAACAGTGAGACAGTGGGATGCTATCAGAAGACTCATGGAAGAATGCAGGTTTTTAATGCTAACCAGCTTGTAGGAAAAAAAAAGGTGTGGAAGCACCTTGTACATCACCATCCGAAGAAAGATGGCAGAAAGGTAAAGGAGTGCAGCCTGTGTGTATTTGTCAACATAGATGTCTCTAGAAGTCTATTATCAATTAGGAAAGTGTTCTACTACAAATTATAAAAATTAGCAAGAGACTGGTTTCAGTTACTCCTGTTTGTTCTCATCAACACTTTAACAGAATGTGCACTTCAGTCAAATAAAGAATGGAACCTTTTTGGTGCCTTTTGAGAGTGCCTCAGAAAGGACCTTGATTTATACTTTACTTTCTAGCCTAATTAAAACTGATGATTAAAACATGCAAGTCCCTTAAGATGACTGTGCTAAACTGATTTTTTTTAATAAGCTGAATAATGTTTAATGTTTAGGGTAAAACTGTCTGAAAACAGAATTACAGCATCTCATTATGCTTTGTATTTAAACTTCTGGTAATTAACATCAACACTACTACTGATTGTGGTTATTATTGTGGAAGGTCATACCCAGTTGCTAAAATCACATATGAATGACTGTTCAAAAACACTCATGGCTTGCATCTCCCAATACCAAGTAACAGGGTGGCAGCCCTTGTCTCACTGTCTCTGCATTTTCCCAGGACCTCATCAGACCTGATTGTGTGCCTGCAGTTTTTTGGGCAGGTGCAGTCACTGTGTGTACAGAAGGGCCCAACTGAGCTTTATCTCTGCTGAGTAAACTAGTGATGGGAACAAAGGAACTGTGACAGCAGACATCTGATGTGACATCTTGTGGTTTTGGTGACTGGACATTGTGCTCTTCCAGGGTAATTGGCAGAGTGAAGCTACCCTTACACACTGATTTGGGTCTTGATGTATTCTTGATGAGATTTACTTTCCACTTCCTCTCATTTTGGAAATCTGAAATTTGCTGCTGCTGTTGTATGAAGGTGCAGCCCTGCTTATGTCTGTCTGCATTTATTGTTTTTGCTGCTCCCACTTTAAGTACAGAGGGGTTTACCCTGTGTGAGCAGGGCTCGCCCCCTCTTCTTCACACTCACAAGGGCTTTGCTGCATAACCAGAGTACTCAGAAGAGCAAAGGACAGTCAGGAGAAGCTGAAATCGTGGGATGAAGGGATCTGACTGTGTGCTGATCTTTGATCCCCTTGTTGGCATTTTTCCAGCATTTCTTGGGTCTGCACAGGAGGCTTACCACATGAATGGCACCTATGGAGATACGTGCTTAGGGTGGCAGGCCATTGTACACACTTCCCTCCTTGTTGGTATCATGGCATGCTGTAGAAATCTGCAGAAAGGAGCCCTTGGTGAGAAATGAACCCTCCCAACCTGTGGCTTCTGTACAGGGTGAAAATGTATTTTAAAATGCTGCACTAGCACTCCTACTTTTTATGCACTGCTGTTTGTTATGTGAGATGGAAGACTCTGGCTATTACACTTACAGTGCATGATTTGATCTGATTTGATTTTGCTTACTGATTTAGACAAGACAGATCACATGACTTAAGAATACAAGAAACCTTGTACACCTCAATCCTTTGAGGTGCTATAAAACTTCCTTTGCCAGAAGCAGAATAGTCTCATTGCTTGATTACTTTTATGGGAGCTCTGGGCAGCTTGAGTCTCACAGTCCTCCTCAAACTCTGAGGATTACAGCCATTATTCCAAATTTTCAAGATATTGCTCTGGGTTGCATTATCTGCATGAGATGAGGGAAGTGGGTATAGTTTGTGCTTGGGGAAGCTGAGACAAATATTAGCTCTGTTGCCATTTTATTAAAGCGGTTGCAAACCATCACTTGCAAGAAACATGAGCACGCAGAGACATAATGTCAAAACGTGTGGTGGACTGCAGGAAAGCCTGGTGTCCACAGCGCCTCCAGTGATGTGACAGGGTCTGTATTTAACCTGATGAACAGGAACAGTACTTTACCCTTGTCAAATTACATTGAGAATTCACCAGGGGAATGAAACCTTAACCTTTCTTGCTGCATTGCATGGGGAAGCGTGAAGGATTTTAAATAATGAGTCCTGCTGAAAATAGTTCCCTTATATAAACAGAATATAAATGCTCTGGGTGCATGGCTGGTCTAGTCTTCAAGGCTGCTTTAGCTTGTCTGCCTGCTCTGAGGACTGTCTTCAGCTTCTTAAATCCTTTACTTGTAGAAATTGCTTACGCTTTCATTCTTGGGCAGGAGTGATCAGATCACCCCTATTTTGAGAACAGCAAAATTCTCTGTACTTCACGGTCTTACGTTGCCTTTGCCATGGCAGTGTTCAAACACTTGGCAATGCTTCAGGGACTGCAGTGGGAGTCAGATGCATGCTTTGCTCAGGGAATGAACTGTGATGACAGGAGCCTTACTCCTGTTGGATTGTGCTAGTACTTTCTCTAGCTCTCAGATGGATGGTGTGGCCAGGCTGTTCTTAGGAAGGTGACCCTCCAAAACAGGCTGGCTATCCCCAGTTAACTTACAGGGTACAGCCCTTGCTTTGTCCTAAGCCCTTTGCCTTACCTAGATGTTGGCAGAAGTTGTTGCTGAAACCCGCATGACGGTATCAGCTTGTGTGTGGATGGTCACATGCTAGTCTATTGGCAGTGTTCTGGCCTTGTTCAGCTTAATAGCAGAATTAATTTCAGGGTTGGAGATAGTTGTATTTTAGTCCAATCCCGTGCCCAAGCAGTGATATCCGGAGCAGCCTTGCTTTGCTGGGCTCTGCCTGGATGAGCTGTGCCCTGCAGCTGCTGATTGACAGCTGCTCTGAGACCTCAGTGTGACAATTGACACTACATCGAGTGGCACTGAACCAAAATCCCCACAGGACATCAGGAGAGATGATCCGGAGAGCAACTGGTTGCCTGGGTTGTGTCTCTTGGGCTGGGCTGGCAGCCCTCCAAACAAGGGACTTTCTCTGACCAGGGGGGACCTGTCACACTTTGGGTTTGCCAGCAAAATCCTCTCTCTCTCCCTGGGGCACAGCTCCTGCTGTCTTCTGTGTTGGCACACCTACTAATGGACTCTTAAAAGATCTTGGGTCATTTTTTGAATTGCTGGTGCTGTTCTGTGAGGAGGACAGAGTATGTGATGGCACAAAATGAATGAAGGTGCTAATGTGAGAGTGTTTTTTTAAGGGACGTAACCTGAATGTTTTCACAGTTTGCTTCCTTGAAAAATAAAAGGCTTTAGTTTTCTAAACTTGATAGGTTGCAATGAAACGTAGATGCGGGTATCAAATGAAACGGAATTTCTAAATTTGCTTATTTGAATTGTTATCCTCAAAACAAGTTATGTTTTCATTCTGTTTTATAAGAAAAACGTAATGCCTTGTACGTTTATCTGAAAGTGTAATAGCCTTTTGTTTCTGCTACTGGAGTCTTCCTTCAGGGGGAAATACGTGTTTATTCTGCCTAGGTTTTTGCAGTGCTTACAGTTCAGTACTTCTTTGTACAGCAAGTGTTGGATTAGCTCAAAGTGCTAGGCTTCATTGTTTGGCACTGGGGGACATGGAGGCACTCTGAATAGGTGTAAATAGCAGTTTACATGCATGGTGAATGTTGGGAAGCCTGGATTACTGGGAAGCAGCTTCAGAAACTTCCTGTTTAATTTAGCATCTGCCTTGGTTGCTCTTCTCTTGACTGTCACAAGGAATGGAGATAATGGAAAAGTTAAAATGCATCTCTTTGGTACTATCTGGCTTTGCTTCCCTAACATGCTGTGTGGATAAGTTTATGCTTATTAAAGCATAAACTTCAATACCTGAGTCAGATCCCTGGAAGCAGCTTGCCAGTAGGTTGGCTCTGACCTCATCCCTTAGGACTAGGGGTCCTGGAGATTTGATGCTCTCCAAGAGTTGGAGAGATGTTAGTTGTTGGGGGGTCTTGGGCAGTACAAGAAGACCTGGGAGACAGAAGTTCAGTTCCGAAAGCGCAGAAAATGCCTCCTGTTCTCCTAAAAACTTGCTGTGTAATTTGGACTGCAATTAGTGTGTTCATAACTGAAGGAGCAACTATTGCATGACAGATTTCTTTCTTTTCCTGTATTGAAGAAAGCTAATGATTTAATTTTCTTGTCACTCTTCCTATACATGGCAGATAAATAATTTAGTTGTTTTGCTTCCTTTTTGGAGGAAGTTATCTGCTTTAGAAAAAATTAGATGTGCTTTTACATTTAATTTTCCTAGTAAAAGGAATGTGAAAGGAGTCTCACCGAGTCGATGAAAAATAGCTCTATTACAATAGCTACTAAAGGTGAATCTTAAAATTTATTTTTTAATGGAGTCATGAGAAGCACTGGCAATATTAACAGTGTGCTTAGATCTCTTTCCCTCTTTTTTTAATTAAAAATAAATCTTCTGGTTCCATTTATGTTAATGCACTTTGTAAATAATTTGGTAAAGAAAGAGCTGCAGGAATGAGGCTTGAAGTTAACAACCAGAAAGGGAATGCAGTGGACTTGGGCTGTATTGTTTCCAAAAGACTTTTCTATATGTTAGAAGCTCACGGTTCTTTAAGCAGATCTCCCCACTCAAGGTCACTGCAAACACTCTGTGCCAGCAGTTAAATGTGCCATGGATGCGCTGAGATTGTCTTGACATTTTGAGCAAGACACATGAGGATGCTCTCCACGTTCACAACAGTTACTTCTTCTCATCAGTCTCTGTGCTGGCTTTCTCTTTCTTCCTGCATTTTGGTAGAGATTCTTATTTCCTCCTGCTTTATATGTCACTGAAACATTTCTTCCTTCTTCGTTACCTACTCCCCTCCTCTTTCCACCTGCCTTTTGTGCAAAAAACCCCTGGATAGCTTCTTTTTTTCTCTCTGCCTTTTCTGTCAGTTTCTTTTCTTGTCTCCACGGTGACCCTTTGCCCTCGAATGCTTGGACTGTGGCTCTTTGTCTCAAGATATGTCAGGAATTAAGTTCTCTGGGACATTCATCTGTGTCACCTTTATTTGCTTGGGAAGGTGCTGTGGATGTTTATGGCAGTGCAGCTGTAGTGATAGTAATGTGAAAAGAACAGCTCTGCCTTTGCTGAAACTTCGTCTTTTTTATCGTTTTGATGAAACAGCTGGGATTGGGGCGAATACTGAAGGTCATTAAAAAATTCATGAAACGGTGTTCCTTGCATCCCTGCCTAGCAAGATCTGATCCTATTGGCATTGTATCATTGGCAGGATGCTGGAGTGCCATACTGATGTCAAAAGCATTGAGATAAATGACAGCTCCATTAATTGGGTAGGCATTTGGGCTCAACTTGGGAATGTAACATTTCATAGGTGTGCTTGGGGCAACAGAAGGGGTAGTGTATCGAAAACTTACTGGGCTCAGATATTTACTGCTAGGTATGTTAACGTGAGTGCCAGCATTGCTCTGTCTGTGGAGCTTGCACTGCTGGAGAGGGCGTTTAGGGATGCTGGGCACATTGCCTGGAAGGAGGTAGACTCTGCATATATCAGGATTTTTCAGCTGCAATCCCTCAGCACAAGGGGAGCTTCTACACAGGCAATACGCACTGCCTGTCGATCAGGCACAGCTCCAGCCCAGGTGGGTGTTTTTAGGGAGTTACAGCTAGATCCAGAAAAGTAATTAGGCACTTCAGCTGATATTGAAATCTGTGGGAAGATAGGAATGAAGATGTTAGAACTTTGGTAGTTTTGTGGATATCTATGTTTGGTGTTCAACAGAGCATGGACTTTAAAAATAGTGTCTCTAAACTGTGCATGGGTTTGGGTTTGGCTGTGATGCCAGTGTTGTAGTAGGGGCACATGCAGGTGTTTTCTTCAAGCTCAATAGTCAGTCAGTGACAGAGGTGGTGGGCTCTGCCTCTGGAGGTAGCAAGGAAGAAAATGCATCCTTTGCATCCATTGCCCAGCTTTAAATGGAGTGCTGAATTTGGTTGGAATGTGTGGAACAGAAATACTCTTTTTGATGGTTTACCTGCTGTAACATTACCTTCCTGGTGAGAAAAATATTGCTGTTTTATTATACCTCAAAAATTCCTGTTAGTAAATGAGAACTAAGAAAGGTGGTTATTTATCTCTGTATTAGAGAAACATAGCTTAGTAAATTTTTTTGTATGTGGTTAATTAGTTACACTTGTGTAGCTCAAGTAAATGCAATCAAATTGCACAGCAACAACTGTGCTTTATTTGCCAGAACTATTACTTAAAATAACATGCAAAAAAAAAAACAAACCAAAAAAACCAAAAAAAGATGTATCCTGGGCTGATTTTCACATTACAGGCTCATTTTTGTTGGGGGACTGGCAGTGAGACATTGTTTTCTGTTTTCATTTTGTGAAAGAACCCTGGAAACCTGCAGTCTTTCTGTATTTATGCCATGCACATTTAATAAGGAAATTACAGAGACAATAAAACTGGAGCCCTGACATGCCTTTTCTTTTTATTTTTTCTAAACAAACAAACTAACTCAAGCTGCTTGTCAGAGTTGAATCACGCTTGCAGGCTTCTGCTGCAGCCATTGCATGAAATTGGTCAAAGAATTGAAATTGCAGCTGGCTCTGTAGAATGCAGGTTTTGGAGATAATGACATTAAGGGGACCTTTATGGCTTATCTACTTTCCCACAAGTGGCAGCCAGGATATAATAATTTTAACTAACATTTTTGCTTCAGGTAGTTTTACATGCCAAGTAGGTCTTGAATAAAGTTTGAAATGATTTTGCTTTTTTATTTTATGGTGTTGATTAGTTAACAGGGTGCTGTTAATAAAAACAGGAGTTTTCAGTTGTTCTGCCCTATGTTCTGCTGAGAGTCTGGACTTAGCCCCAGGCCAAGTGCAAAGCAGTGAGGGCATTGCAGAAGTCTAAGGCAAAGCTTGCAGTAGTGGGTGATTTCATTTGCCAGATGAGATTGAAACTTTCGCCCTGTGGAAGGTGGGAGACTCTGCAGGGGAGTCAGCTCAAATGGAATGCTTTAGCACAGCTGGTGTTGGAGATTCACAGTAGTCTCAGAGCTGGAGGGGATGTGACTGAGCCAAAAAGGAGGTAACCAGCAGGAATGTCAAGCCATGCATTTATTAAAAACATCTTTAACATGATGCTAATCATATGAGCATCATAACACTGACTGTATCTTCAAAACTATCATGAAAACAATAATGGCTGTGGGGGAAGTTTATGGGCAGTGACAATAATAACCCACAACTCAGGTTTTCAAGGCACAATTGGGTGCTCAGCAGCTGTGACCTGCTGGAGTTGCCCACTGCTGTCACTCTCAGGAGCCAACTCCCATGTCACAGCCCGCTGTGACCCCAAAGGTCACCTGCAGTAGTTGGTCTTCAGGTGCTCACTGTCAGCTCTACTTGTGCCACATCTCACCTTCTTATTTTAAAAATGACAGCAAGTTGTTACTGTGGCTGGATTAACTGTCATAAATCCAGCAGTTGCCAGGCTTTACAGGGTGTGAAGATCACCATGGTTCTGATAACTTGTGCTCCCCAAACTGGCAGCCTTTCGAGTGGTGATTTATATGGTGTACCCTATCTCACAACTCTTCAACTAGGTGAGGCCCCAAAATAATAATAAGCTATTTGACATGGAAAAAAACCCCAAACATTCAGATAAGAGAATAAAGTTCTGCAAGAATTTCTGGTAATGCTGTCTTTTCTCCATATGGTTGTGATGGAGAAAGACCAGGTAGATGCCTGCAGATTTTCCCTGTTGAGTCAGTGTTTGACAGGAGCTGGTAAGGAAGTTGGGTTTTTTTCAGATGTCTTGAACGTCAGGAGCATGGGGTAAAAATGGCAGTGGTAATTTTAGCTTAGAGGAAAAAGGTTTGGTAGCTGTTATGGCTTCACCTGAAACCTGATTTTTGTTTTGTTGCAGTTGTTGTCAGAGGCTGCACTCACCAGAAACAGAAATTAAATTCTGTCTTCCTGTGCCTCAGCTGAATTCTAAAATGTACAATTTGTGGCAAGATTTTGCTGTGGGCAGTGTTTTGTGGTTTTTTTCCTGATGTTCTCTAAGAAATTGAAATTTATGACAAACATAGCTGTTTTTCTTACACCATCTTCTATTTCTCATCTTTAACATTCATTAGAGTTGGTTTGTTCCATAAAATCCTAATCCTAAAGGAGCTCAGTAGAGTGTGGCTGTATGCATCACTGTGACAGTGCAGATTCCCTATCTGCTAAAAAAAGCCAGAGGCTTTTTTGGTCGTGCCAAAATAATTTTGAGGGGAAATCAGAGGAAAATTTTCCCATCCTGACTGGAATGTTAGTGTCTCCAATATAATCAGTGTATAATCTGGGAGTCGGGAAAAGGGCATGAGAACTCCTCAGTGAAAATACTGGATTTCCAGTATTTGGTAGCACTGTATTTTAATTTGAACTTTTTTTTTAAAGTTGATAGAGAAATAAACACTTGAAAATGAAAAAGCATTCAGGATTAGTTTAATCTCTTTATTTAAAAGATATTTAAATCAGGCATTCTGACAATTTGAAGTTTTTGTTTTGCATGCATTTTTCTTTTCCAAAAAGTCTTCTCAGAATTTCCCTTCTTCTCATGAATAGATTTAGTTTTGACAGATCACCATTTTCTGAAGAAAGAAAAAGTTTTTTTTCTGAACATTCTCAGCCAGTGCTTCCGGGGGCTGTACACAGTGTTCACGCAGTGAACACCACCAACCTGACAAGCATAATTCCTTGATCCACACGTGTGTCAAATAATGCATAAAAACAGGTGCATGTTATGCTAGAAGAAAATTGTAGATTCTATGAGGGTTTTATGTTTTTTTTGGTATTGGTAAGGTAACAGTTTAACTTAAACCACAGAGTTTTGGGTTTAAACTAAATGTAAAAACAGGTAGTTTTTAATGCTTTTTTTGGAGTGAGAGAAATCATGAAATCTGGTTAAACAGTAGCATACATTTTGTTAGTGTATTGTGTTGTCTAGCATGGAAGGCACATGCTCTGTGCATAATTAACAAACTATTTTGTGGGGCAAGCCTTTGTGCACATGGCATGACTTGGAGGATGCACACTCAGGTTTCTTTCAGAAAAGCTGCTTTTTTTTTTCTGCCTTCTTTCCCCTCCTATCTGGAAAGAGGCATAATACATTGTAAAGAAGACACCACTTGATAGGCAGGTGTGGAGCTCTTACAAGCGAGTATAGCAGAAATACATCAGGTGCAGAAACCCATAGGGCTTGGCCTCAGCCATGGTCTCTCATTTGCAGTTAAAAATAAAATGGAAGGCTGATTTCCTCCAGCCCTTGGTCACTGGGTCCTCTTCTGGGTGGGGACTTCCAAGCCAGGCAGCAGTGGCTATCCTGAACAAACAGGTGCTCCTGCGTCTGGTGGTGCTTTCAGCTCGTGCTGGGCTCTCCAGCTGTTAAAGGTGGTTTCCGACTGCCGCCTTCGACTTCTTGTCAGCCTTGGGGCTACCCCTGTGTGTCACCAGGCCTGGGGAGCAGCAGCACACACACACATGTTCACCTCTCACTTCAGCAGAAATGTGACAGGCTTTTATCATCATTTCTATGTCTTAAATCTCACTGTAAGATGTAAAATGGTGGGCATACAGTAGCAGAAGGAAGAAACCTCTGTTTTTTTTGAACACTTGTCACTTGTCTTTACCTCGGTGCACAATAACCCTGTTCTGTAAATTTGCACAGTTCTGTTCTGCAAGGTCCGGTGCACCCTCCAAATCTTGTTGGTCTCAGCAGTGGATCAGCAGTTCATTGGCCTGAAACATAAGTGGAATAGCAGCTAAAGCTTCGGTTGGCTGTCTCTTGGATAAAATTTTAGCCTCTGAGTCACTTTGTCGTCGCCCTCACACAGCTTCTGAGTGCTTGTCCTGCAGATAAACAGTGAGGTGTTGTTCATCTGAACTTCATTGCCTGAATGGAGATATGGGCAGAAGTGATAATTTGAGATGCCTGGACTAGAAAATGCTGTCCTGGACCAGGCTGGAAGGTAGCAGTTCTCTTGCTTTTTGTTTTGTCTTTTGTGATTTTTTAATATCAGGACTTCCACCACTAAATTTCAGAGATAATATTTGTTATTTTTTAGAAAGCACATATTTTTCAGTGCCATAAAATGCAATTTCACAGAAACTTCAAGTAGCCTGAAACCTGCAATTCCCATTTTCTTTATGATAGGATATAGGAAGAAAGAGTAATGAAGTGACCAATTATTTAGGCCTAGATATTATTTTCAGCTGGATGCTGATGCACATCACTTGATTTCAGTAACTTCTGCTAAGCAAAGTGACTCTTTTGAGATTTCTTTGGCTTACTTGTTTATTGTGAGCGAAAATATTTGTTTCAGTGATTTTCTTTCTCATATGGTTTTGAATTGACTTTTTTATTTGAGGATGCTTTTAGCTAGTTTCTGAAATTGATTGTTATTGTGACTGTCTAGTCTGCCCTTGTATTTCACTGCAGGTCTTTATTTTCAGTGTGTATATATATTTTTTATAAATATTTGAAACACTTATAAAATGGCATTACACAGCTGTGCTGCTTTGTAAGCTTCTTTCCCCTTTTCTAATAGACAAATCTTGAATGGCAGTGTAAAGTAATATCTTGTTAGTTTTATGCAACCTACAGATTTGATTAAAATATAGTGGAAAAGTGCCTGTGGTGCATAAGAGGAAGTGAGGGCAAACCTTTCCTGAATCATTGTGTGGATCTCACATGAGGATTGCTGGGAGAAGCTGTAAAAGCTAAGTGATGTGTATTAATAGAACCATGCTAAAGATCATGGGAAAGTGTTTTATTATATTCCAGAAACATTGTATCTTTTTTTTTTTTTTAATGTTAATATGAAATGGCAAGAAGAAAATGAAGTCTGGAAATTAATTTGACTGTTACAGAGTAACTTTGCTGAGAGCTTAAGGTAGGGCCCCTAGCACAATTAATTCTTCTTATGCAGTGACAGAGCTGCTTGACAGCTGTACCATCTGTCTGGTTGTGGAATAGATGGGATTTTATTAATATTTATTTTATAATTAACCCCTACAGTGCTGGTCCACATACAGGATGAAGGGGTTTACAGGTTGCTGGTTACTGTAGGGTTGGAAGCAGGGTAGGATATTTCAGTGACTGGGAAGGAGAGCAAGAACCCACTTTCATGAGCATTGGCTCTTCTGTTGTGGTTGGGATACCTTGAGATCTGAATACAGATTTTGGATTAACTGGGCATTGTTCACTGCTGTATGCACCCACCTATGGGAACTGGAAGATGTTAGCTTAGCAAAATGTAATATACTGAGTATACTGGATTCCTGTGGTGTCTAGTCTGGGCTGAGCTGAAACTGCATCTTCTTCTGTGCTGATAGGGTTTCTCTCTTTTGCTCTGTTGTTATTCTTACCAAACTGTTAGGAAGTTAATCATTAGCAAAGTGTCTTTTCCTTGACTTGAGAGGCAGTGACTTTGGTGGGATGCAGAAATACAGACCTGTACATAACAATATTATACAAGTTGTGCTCCTGTATACAGCAAGACGAGCTGTGCCACAGCAGAGTCTGAGAATATCCTGGAGCTGAGGTCTTTAACCTGTCCCTGTTCCAACTGATTTTGTGTGGATGACAAGCCAGGCTCTTCCCCTGTGATTGTACTTGGCTTTGGCGTGTTGGTATTGAAGAGCTTTGTTCTAGTTGAATCGTTAGGTATTGGGGATAGAGGCAGGAAATGTGTGTGGAGTTCCTGTTGAATGTTTCCCTTGGTGATTTCTAGCTTTAGTTGGTGGATTGGCACGTGAGATGTGCTCTCCTCTGCTGTTATTACTACCTCCCTTCAGGGCTAGCATTGAGCTTAACAGGAGTTTTAACTCAGAGTTCAGAGAAAGTGTAGTAGACCAGTGGGATCTTTGCAAATCTGTTTTTTAGGAAATACCTTTTTACACTGATGCAATGATATCTTAGTTAATAGAGCAATAGGATGCAGGAGAGAAGACAGTAGCACATGTACTTCTCAATTTTTTTTCTTCATGATAGGTGGGTAAAAGCCAACTTGGGTTAATTAGCTCTAATTTCCCCTTATTTCTCAAAAACATTCATTTTTGTTCAGGAGATGATAGAAAGACACCTTACTCTTTCTTCTGTTCCAAGCAGTGAGAACATCCCTAGGGAAGTTATTACTGGATCAGGCTGAAGACTTGCTGACCCAGTGTCTTGTCTCCAGCAGTAATTAGCAACAGATGGGGTGAAGGAAAAAGTAGCATGAGAAGAATGGCACATCTGCAGTCTTCTGATGTAAAGAGTTTCTAATCTGGAGATAACATCTGGGCTGTCAGGTTAAAGCTGCTGATGGACTTTGTGCTGTGGGAATCTGTCTAGCTCTTTTTGAATGTCTCTGGCTTCTACACTACCCTGCTACAGCAAGTTCCCAAAGGCACTGTAAGTTGTGTGCAAAAATACATCACTAAGCTTGTTTTTGAACCTTGTCTCTGAAAAGTATTTTATTGACTTCCCTCATTTGTGGTATTAGGTGGAGTACTGAACAATTATTTCCTATTTCCTTCCTCATGCCATTACCAATGCTAGGCATGTCAAACTTCTGTCTGTTGTGTCACTTCCAAGTTGAAGTTGCTGCTTAATAATGGGGCTTTGTGCCTGTGGACTCCTTAACCTGCATGCCTTGCAGTAGGATGCTGCCTCTGTGCACTCTGACCAGTCCCCAGGACTGTCATGGAGGCAAGGGGAGAGCCAGCACAGTCACTTTTCTTTCCCCCAACTTTTCCAGCTCCCTCAGCTGGACAAAGAGCTAAGCTGGGGATCCTGCTTTTGCTCTGACTTACCTTAAGACCACTGATGAGATACTTGTGCTCATTTCCGTATGCCAAGAAGCCCCCTGACATGGCAGACGAGTGAGAACAAGGTGCTTGCATGCTGCTGTAGCAGCAGTGGAGCAACCAGATGTGCTGACAGCATTGCCAAACTGAGGCTTGTAGGGAAGGTGCAGCACTAGAGTGAGCACTGAGTTTTGGCTGAGGTCCCATGTCAGTCCTTGATCCAAAGGCCATGCAGGTTCTTCTGACTACACCTTGTGGACCTGGCCCATACTCCCTTCAGACCGTGGTTTATAGAGTGAGGCAGGAGCACCCATCTGTTTTTCACTGCATGGCAGACAGAGCAACCTGAGAAGTGCCCTAACACTGCAGGAACTGAGTCTGCATAAGTGTATAAAATAGCCTTGACTGTGGACTGCATTTCTCCTCTGGCTCTAGTTAAGGTCCTTACAGAGCCCTATCAGCAAGTGTGATGGGAATAAGTCAAGATAATGAGGGCAGTATCTAGAGAAATTGAAAACACCAAACAACAACCAGGCTCTGGCATTTCTTTTGAGGGAACTAAAATGAGGCATCATCTGGAAAAATGGAAGCAATTGATACAGTTAAAAATATCTATTTTTTAATGTCTTTTAGACCATGCTTTTCTCCATACTGTTAGGGTGTTGGTGATAAATTATGGCAGCATGACTGAACAACCCTGAGTACTGCTATGAATGGAGATGATGTAGTTTGTATTTTCTCTTTTCTCAACTTTTTTTCTTCTTTCTTTATTATTTCTTCTCTTTTCTTGACTTGTCTGCATCCCTCTGTCTTGCCTACCCCATCTCTTTTGGTTTGAGAGCCACGTGAGCATCTTGGAGAAGGTGTTTGAAAGCCTGTATTGATCACTTAAGGGATTCTCAACAACTCTAAGTGGGAGAAAAAAGGTCTTAGGGCCCTTTCTGACTGGTTGTTGTAACTGCTTTGTTTTGTGACACACATGAGTATAACTCTGCTTCAGCATCCTGTGTTGCTGGGGTGCCATTCACAGGGGCTGCCCCCACTGCAAAGTCCCTGTGCCATGTGATGGGGGATGTGCTGCAGAGCCACAAATGTTTGAGGGTCTGGTCTCTTCATCAGTGGCCTTCTAGGTAAAGATTTGGGGGAAATGGATTTATTAACAGAAAAGATACATTTGTTTTTTCTTCCATGCCTTTCTCCATGCTTTATGTTTCTTGTATTCCTTTTTCTCTTTTGTTTCTCAAGAAATCTCCATAGCAACCTCCCTGCTAGGGGGAGGAAAGAAGCTGGGCTAGGAGAAGCAGCAGGTGCAGCCTGTGAAAGTGGCCTGGGTGTGTGATGGAGTTGTAGCTTTACTAATTTTCTTCCTGAAGTAACTGTTGGGTTTAGGCTGTTATCGAGAAAAGGAAGCATAAAGTGTGGAGATGCCAGGAAGATCCACAAGGGGCAAGAATTACATCAATGCTGGTTTGAGGAGACCTCTGGAATCTCAAGTCCAACTTCCTGCTCAAAGCAGAACTGTTGTACATCAAGTGAGACTGTGATAAAAAGGAGAAGGAAAAGAGCACCACTCTCACCATCAAACTAAATTAAAGAGCTGTATGCAAGAACTCAAAAAGCCTTTAATTTTGATCAAAATTCCCTTCCAGGAGCAGGGTGATAGAGAAAGGAGGATGTGAGTTTGTGCACAGACCAACCTGAGGGATAAAGATAAGTAAACAACTGTAAAATTTACTTCTCAGCTTTTGGGAGAACAGTGACGCAGAAGGTAGGACTGGGAAGCTGCTGCTGGAAGCAGTGCCCAAGGCTGCCTTGGATTTGGGAGCTCCTTGCCCAGGGCAGGGCAGTACTGCTCCCATTGCCCAGAGCCAAAGTTTGTGAGACGGCTGAGTTGACTCCTTTAGAGAGGAGACAGTTCTGACTGCAGCACATAATTTCTGGGGACATTCAGTGCCCTATCACTGAGTCCACATGATGCATGCAGGTTAGCAGGAGGGAGGGCGGACAGAAAGCTGACTGAAATAGCCTGTGAAGGGCTGAAAACCTCATGTAGAAGCAGACCTGGGCTGCAGGAACCCAGAGCTAGGAGGCAGGGACCTGCTTTCCCTGTGTGTGCGGTGCTACAGGAGGTTGCCAAACATTTCACTGACGTATTTTACAGCTATGCTGTGAGTCAACAGCCTGTTCAGTTTTCTCTGGATTGCCAGGCCAGCTGCTGTATAATCCCAGCCACGCTGATAAGTGGAAAATAGAAGCCTAGGGAAATATGACCAAGCCTTGGTAAGATACAGTGCAATCTGTGCCTTACAGGCAAATGCAAGCATGTTGTGATACCAAGGCCATGCAAGTGGAGAGGTTTTTGCCTGGAGGTTCATGCAGCTGACACACAGCAATGCCACTCGTGGCAGGGCATGGGTGTAATCCTAGGACAACCCTGGAGCAGGGAGACAGAGCAGATATCTGGGCCCTGTCCAGTATTTGAACGAAATGTGAGAATGCAACTGAAGGATATGAGTGTCCACAGGGCAGTGTAAGGTTAAAAATAAAAAGAAACCTCTTGTCTCGGCCTTGTCTCCTTTACCTCCATCCATGCAATGCCTGTGTGGCTTCTGAAGGATAAAGTACTGCTGGTACTGGTGGAGAACTCATCACATCCCTTGAAACTGCCCCATCCTTGGTGTGTGGCTGACAGCATTAAGAGAGCATTTTAGCAAACTGAGGAGTCAATCCAAGTCAAGGCCATTAAGGAGGATGCAGAAAAGGAGCTATTATTGTTGCCAAGGAGAAAATGCAGCTGCTTAACTTGTGACAAAAACAGCCATGGCTCTGGGTTATGTCAAGCTGACCTGGATGAGTCCCTCAGCTTCCTGACTTCAGGAAGCACTGTGGTGTATCTGAATGTCCTCACATATGGTAGAAGGGCTTTCAGATGATGGCATTCATACATCAGGAGCACAAAGATGCCGCCAAAAATGGTCACTGGGAAGGTCAGGACCAGGGTCTATGCATTCCTAGAGGCGGGATCATGCAAGCTTACCCAACAGAGCCAATCTCTTCACTTCTGATAGCCTCCAGCCTCCTCATTTCCTGCCTGCTGTCTCTCTGCTCTGGTAGCCCTCCTAAACAATTAAGGCAGGGGAAAAGAAACAAAACCTAAAAGCTCCCCCAAACCACTGTATGGGATTCAACTAAGCTTTTTTGTTGGGCTGGAATGAAAGATTTCCTGTAGGTTCTCTGTGTTTATGTATTTTGCATATCTGTTTTAAATTGCATTTAAAGAAATACAAAGAAAAAAAAATCTTTGTAAGGAATTTGTTTTGTTTGGAAGATATTTCAATGGGACAGTGTTGGCTGTGTGTTTAAAAATGAGAAGGGGAGACTGTTGTTTGAATGTTGCTGCTTTCCAGTTCTGGTGTGCCTTACATACTGCTTTGTTCACTGTGAATCTGGATAAATAACACATTTGATTGAAACAACTGCCACAAACTCCTGCCTGTGGCATTGAAGTTGAGTAAAATTGCGGCACCTCTTTGTTTAATTCTGCTAATAAATACAATTTAATTTTAGAAACATGATGTTTTGTCATGTCCTTGCCTGGCACAAGATACATAGAAATAAAATAAACTCAGTATTTACCAGCTTCACCATGCTTTGCGTGTCTGTGTTGAACAGGGATGGTGATGCACGAAACATTCACAAAAATGTGAATTGCTCTATAACCTAGAGGTCCTGGACACAAGCCATGCTGGAGGGAGGTGAAGCAAGGATAATTTCCAGGACTGTGTCCATGTGTGACAGAATCATCCACAGGCATCAGTCAGAATAATTTTATATTCGATTATGTTTTCTTGTTGCCACTGGTGAAAAAGGATGGAAACAGAAAAGGCTGCTCACAAAATGGCTCGTGTCTGTCAGCTGAGCCTTTGGAAACTTTTTCCTGTACTGCTCTAAAGGCGGGGCTTTTTTTGCAAAATGTCCTGTCTCTCAAGAGTCCTACCCTAGTCTGGAAGAGCCTGTGCTGGGTGTGTCCTGAATCTGTCAGGCTCTGTGTCTGCTATGATGGCCTCTTGCATAGTTCTGTAGCTGGTCTTCAAAGTTACCACTGCAGAGAGAGATATGGTTGGGTGGTGACAAGGCAGGGAAAGCTGATGTGATGTTTTCCCCTCATGGATGTGTTGTGTTCAGGGGCCTCTCAACACACTGCTTAAGCTTTCTTGTCCCCATTGGTGTTGGAGCAAAGACCAAGACTGAGCTTGAGGTTTCTAAATTTGGCTCATGTTGGGTGTCCCCTGCAAGGCATGTGCTAGAATCCCTTTGTGAAAAAGGAATGAAAGAGGAGGGGGTGAGCATCTTGCCTTTAGGTAAGTAGTGGGACAGTGGGTGAAAAAACAGTTTAAAGTTGGTGTGACAGGGTGCATTACAGGCAGGTTTTTAGGAGCTGATCTTCCACTTTTTAGATGGCTTATTTGTTTAATTCTAGTCAGCTCAGTGAATTAAACTTTTTCGCTTCACCTCACTTAACTTCTGTGTGCAGAGAGGCCTAAGCAATTGATATGACTTTTGCTTTTTGCGGCTGTTATTTTCTCAGGCGTATTTTTTGATTACTGTTGTCTCTGTTGCAGTTGTTTGTTCTTCCTGCAGGAAGGGTGCAAAACAGTCTTACTCTGTATGTATTTTATTCCTTTGTTCTCACATGCATCAGTTTGAAAACAAAACAAAACAAAGGACAAAGATGAAAAGAAGAGAAGCTGGGTTCCCTCCTTGTAGACTGTTCTTCTCAAGGGATGGATCCTCATGCGTCTGGTACACGATACTAAAACCAGAAAAAGCAGAATGTTACTTTGGATTTTCCCTGGAAATAACTTATTTAGAGATTACAGAAGAGTCGTGTCATTGAAAAACCAGTGATGTTTGTGATACTGCATCTCTGCCATTTCTGTGCTTGGCTTTTGACAGAAAGCCTGACTTGCCCAAGGTGTGATAGTGCTCTGGCAAGACACACCTGTGTCGTTGCACCTGTGTGACACAGGTCTGCAAGCCAGCAATGTGGTGTTGTTTCACCAACGTAACCGTAACCCAAAATCCCTTTTTTTCTCCTCATTTCTGCCTGTAGCAGTAAACAAGCACTTTGGATTTGATTTGTGTAACAGTATTATGATGTGCCCATCTTATTAGAGGCTTCTTCTCAAGCCTCATGGAGTAGCAGTTGATGTGTTATCTGCTGCCTGTGTATGGAGGTAGTGGGGCTGCTGATTGGCATGTTCTCTTCTCCCTGTCTGCTGGTGTTAGTATTCATATCAAAGAAAGCTGTTTGGTTCCCTTTCTCCTGGGCAACTGCAGGAGTCAGTCACTGCTCCCTGATGTGAATGGCAACAAAGAGAAACTGTTCATTGATTCAGAGCAAAAGAGCCCAAGTGGGTGCTTTGATTTCAGAGAAACTCTGCCCTGCAAGGGATCTGCAAGGTTAGACTACTGGTGTTTTTGCAAATTTTGTCCAAATTGTGACTCCCAAAGTGTTTTGGCAATAGAGTGAAAGACAAGCATGCAGGCCTAATGGATAATTTTACATTAATAACTATGACTTATATGTGCCAGTGTAAGACCTATGATTCCACTGTAAGAGTCAGACCATAATTAAATATCTAACTCTATAGCGGGGCTATGCTGGTGGTAAATGGGGTATTGACTTTTGGCTCGTATTTTGAATAAAACTACAAACACAATGTAAGGACTTCAGCAAATCCCAATGCCTAAGGTGGTAATGTATTCTGTAAATCAATAATATATTAGTAATAAAAATGACCAAAGCATGCATCCATTAAGAATTCATAATAGAAATTTGTTTAGGTTATATAGTGTATGTATTGATTGCTGCTATTTAAAGATGAAGTACGTCTTTGAAGCAGAGTGCTTATATATGTAGCTGCCTACATTTTAAATTCATTTATTTTTAATATGAAGATGGACTTGATAACATGGGGAAATATGTATGAATAGGAGTCAGTATTCTGTATTGCAAAATGTTATGGGAATATAAGTGTGCTGAGAAGCCACAAGTAGATGTCTGATGTTTCTGAAACCTAGATCTTGGACTCGAGCAAAATAATAAGCAATATATGTGGCAGCCACTGTTTTCAGCTCCAGGCTTCCGGGTAGCTTTTCTTGGCTTTGTGCCTTAACACGGAATTGCTTACCTGTCGATTTAGCGGTAGAGGGTACAATGTAACCTGATGGAATGTAGGGATGCTGTACACAGGCCCTGCTTCTTGGCTGGCAGGGACAGAGCGGGTACGGAGCTGCCAGCAGAACACAGACCTTGCCTCTTGCAGCGCTGCTGGCTCTCCGCAGCTCCCACAGCCCGCACGAGGGGACTCCGGGACTATGCCAGGCTTGGGAGCACCTGCAGCACCATGACTGGGAGGCAGGATTTAAGGAATAATGCCCCCAACCCATCCCAGTAACATCACATCAGGCCCCAACATGTCTCTGATGTTGATTTAATATTGTAGGGTGTACAGTGTGTAGTAAGACTGAGAGGCCAGTTCCTATCCTCTGCGGAACTACGGTAATTTATTAGATAGCTGCAGTGGAAGGCTGAATTGAAGAAAACAAAACAGAAACAGAAATGTCCCAAACCTACTGAACACATAGTGCCTTACCAACACTTTGATCCATCCTTCTAAACTTAGTCTGGCTGATTAATCCAGGTCCAGTGCATCTGCATTGTTACCTTCCATAATGACGAAGGGTGGAGAAAACAATTCACATACCATAGCTTCAGTCTTTGTGCCTCACTGCAGCAAATACAAACTGTTTTAGATTACACAGATTATGGTTCATTATGAAAACAAAGCAAGCCTCTGACTGAAAATCCCATCTGTTGGTTTCCATTAAGCAATTCCCTTCCTCCTCCTTGCCATTTTTTATTCCTGGGCATTCAAAGAAGCTGTCCTGAAACTTTTTTTTTCTGTTTACAACCACTAAAGGCAGTATACAGACCTTCTCTTTGTGGATAAGCTTAGCAGCTCTGCTTAAAAGCTTACAGGAGGTTTTGTGTTGTTTGGGTTTTTGTTTTGGGAGTTGAGTTTTTTAGCATGGACTGTTTAGTTTTGTTAGTTTGGTTTTGTTTGTTTTTTTTAAACTATAAATTAATAAATTCAGGGGGTTCCATGCAGCCTTCCTCTTCTTGTTCTCTTTCTCACAAATCTACATAGATCCTTAAAATAGAAAGAAAATCATATGATCAACAAGCCAGACTGTTTGCACAGTAGAGATTTCACCCATTTGTGAATCAGGCATTGGTGTGTTCCAGAAGAATAGTTTGTCATTGTTTAGGGACTTCAGCTGATAAAGAACAAATCAGCTTAAATATATGTATTTAAGTAAACTTTTCCATGGAAAATTGCTCACATGGTTAAAAATGTTTACCTTATTTCCATCTCCATGTATCAGACTTCAGCTTCCAGATCTTGAATCTTGCTTGCCTTTTTCTACTAGATTAAAGAGAAATATCTTCCTTTGGTAGCTACCTGCGGACTACAAAAGTCTTCCAGACTAGTCAAACAGACTAAGTAATTTTGGTGGCTCACTTGTTAAACTGGCTTTCCAGGCTCTACTTGTTTTTTTTTTTTTCCTTTATTTTTAAGTTCTTTTGCAAACCCTTTCAAACTTTCTGACAAACCCTTTGAATTGTAGGCACCACAATGTGTACATATTCCAGGAATGGTCTCATTAACACCGTATGCAGGGCAATTTAATCTTCCCACTTCTACTTATTATTCACCTCCTCATACTTGCAGAGATCATGTTTGCCCTTTGAGCTACTGCGTGTCGTTCAAATTGTTATCGGGTATGGCAACAGCCTTGTTTCAGAGTGACTGCTTGCAAGGCTGTGGTCTCACATAACAAGCACTTCTCCTATTCCTACATGGACTTGGATTTGTCTGTGTTCAAGCATAGTCTGCTCAGAAAGGGCGTAGATCAATCTGCAAAACAGACAAGGTCCGTGTCATTGCTTAACATTTCATCAGATTTTGCCCTCACTGCAAATTTGGCAAGCTCTGAGTTTATTTTCTCTCAGATCATCGAGAAGTGTGTTGAATGATTTTGGACTGATGAGGTTTTTGCTGAACTTCCATGAATGCTCCAGTTGAGATGACAGTTCCACATATACGTTAGTTTTTGAGAAGCAGCAGCTAATGCATTTTTCCTGTGTGCAAGTGGACTTATGTTCTGTTTTCGTGCCTTTTTTTTTCTTTTAAAGCTTCGTAGTAGCAGTGTGCCAGTGCCCGAAATCAAGCAAAAAATCAGCAATGGGGATCCTAAGAGGGTTTTAGGTTTCTAGCAAACTTCCTTTCTTCAGAATGAAAAATATTGGGTGTTTTGCTATTAATGTCTTTCCAAATATATGCTAGAACAGAAAGCATCTCTTATCACTGTGAATGATGAATAATTCTGTTTGCCTCTTTGTAAATACAGATTGGAGAGAGTTAGTGAATATTTGTAGGGAGTTCAGTTTTGCTTGATAGCTGGTTGTCTTTGACCCACAAACCTTACTAGTTTAAAAATACTGATGCTTCTTTAAAAATGCTGCAAGCATATTTTTTCTTAGTTTGATGGTCTACAGTTATTTTATTTGTATTTTGAGCTTTTAGCACTGCATGTTTGTGTTTCCAAACTGTAATTTGTACTTGTTAACTACAGTGCTGCATTTTTTTTTTAATCTATTTTTTCAAGTGAGAGTAGACTATTTAAAAAAAGAAGCCATTTCTCATGATTGCAGAGTTGGAGATTTTGTCATCTGGAAACAGATTCTCAGTTTACTGTCTGCATTTTTAATCTTAAATCTTCATTTCTGTTTAATTTGGTGTTAAATATTTTAACCTATGAGAAGCTATCCTGGCTAAAACCCTCAAATATTTGTGTCACCAGTCAAGACTGTGATCTTTTTTTTACTTACCAAGTAAAATTTGTTTGCGGTTATTTGCTCATAGACATCTGTGTGTTTGTTGATGGTGGTGGTTTTGGTTTTGTTTGATGTTGTTTTTTAGGGAGTTATTTTTTGTTTCTTTGTGGTTTTGGTTTGGTTTTTTGTTTGTCTGGGGGTTTTTGGTCTGTGATCAATATAATCAATAAGGGCAAATATTACAGTGCATCAAAAAGACTGGCGCAACAATAAACTTGCTCAATGACCTTTTGTATTTTGCCAAGGTTGTTACCCCTTAAAAAACTGATTTTTTTTATAACCCTGCACAGTTTGAGGAGCTTTATTACAGAATAATGGGGAGCATTAGAAGAACTTCAAGTAGAAAAATATTATTTATTTATGAAGGTTTTTCCTTGCGCTCCAGAAATTCTCCTAGAGGGACAGTGGCAGCAGAATTCTTTCCTCAAATATGAAAAAGGAGCACAAGATGATGGAAATAGGTAACAATTTTATTCCTAGAAAAAGCAGAAAATTTTACATGTGAAGTATAAATAACTCTGGAAGAACAATGCTTGAAACAGGTACGAAAGGAAGTGGATATTATAGATAGAAGAAAAAGGCCTTGAAATGGATCCTTTGTTAGATAAAAGTCGGTTTCTGTTTAGAAAGTGCACTTAAATGTACTGCAACATAATTACATTAGAAAATTAATTAATAATCTCCCAGAAAGTTTTCTGGAAACCTTTTCTGGAAACCTGGGTGCTTTTTTTTTCTTCTCAACTTTAAAGAATCGTTCAAAACCCTTTAGGGTCAGAAAAGACAAGGGATTTGCCAAGTGCCAAGCAAGTGCTTGGTTTTCCAAGAGCCCTTTCTGTACCCTTCTGCCTGAGCATCCTCTGGTGTCACAGCAGTGCTGGGGCTTGAAAAAAATGTCTTGCTTTCTCTTGATTTTTTTATCTTATTTATAGTTGAAGGAGGAATAGGGTCTTTAATCAGGTTATTTTTGTTGAAAATATTTCTTTGCCTTTGGGCCCGCTATCTCTCTCTGATTAGGCTGGGCAAATATATCCTGGTTTTTGCTGCCAGAAAGATCAGCAGAAGATTTACTTCTTTCATCTACCTCTTGAAGAAGGACAATTTGAAACAAGTCTAGTGATTGTGTTTATAAAAAAAAAGGACAAAAAGAGTCTTCCATCCATCACAGTTGTTTGCAGTGGTTTTCTCCTGAAGCAACTTAGATAATTTTTTTTTCAGCCATATTTTCACTGAACTGGTGAGCATTGTGCCCTCAAGTGTAGCATCTGCACCTGTTTGTTTGCTATTCCTGCTGCATGACTATCTTTTTGTGTGCCCCTGTAGCTCCTGTTCCTAACCTGCACACATTTCCTCTTCTCTTTAAGGTGTCCTTTGGGCCACAGACCCTCATTTTGTTCAGTCATGCACATGGGTGTCTGCAAAGGAGCCTTACAGAAATTAATTATGATATCCAGGGCTGCAAGGACTTTCATAAAGCCAGGCTGCCTTTTAACCAGTACTTAACGAGTAAGAGGTTGGGATTGGTTTTCTGTTGTGTGGGTTTTTTTTACTGAGTACAGTGTCTCTGTGACTATCTGTGACTACTCACACTTGTTATTGCTGCTTTTTAAAATGCTTTTTAGGCTATTGTTAAGCGCTTTGAGGGCTGGACTGGAATGTTAATAGAAACTTGTATCCTGGGACACCGCTACAGCTGGTGGAGTGTGGGAGAGCAGGATTCAGAGTGTTTTATTGCAGATAAAAAAATGTAGTAAGGTGGGTTTGGTCGCCCTGTTGTGCCCTGGCTGCCCTGGATCTGCAATGGCTGTCCTGGTGGTACCACAGGGTAGCTTCTCCTCCCTGCTACAAAGCCCAGAAGCACTCAGCTGTTCACATGACTTTTCTGGGAGCAGTTGATATGTCCAGGGCATTTCTGGGAGCCTACTGCTGAGCATTATTTCATTATTCAGCTTTTTTTTTTAAATTTTTTTTGTGACTCACCTTGAGATGGGGGCAGTATTGTGTGCATGTAAGTATTACATCGACACACACCCTAGCTGTACAGTGTTTCTGCAGCAATATTTGCACAGGTTATATTAGGTGGGAAAATAATCAAGCACAGTGCTTGCTGTGAGTAGGTGGGCACAATAGGAAACTTCATCACTCAAGATTAAAATTGTGTTTTCTAGAAGGTGAACCATTTTCTGGAGGTAATTCATTAGTTTTAATGTTCTGGTTTTTCTACTGAGTTTTGCTATTTTCTACTAAGGAGAAAGGGGAACTATAGAAAAAAATACGTGAATTCCTTGAAAATCTGCTTGTACTTCAGGTATGTTTCCACCTGGAACAAGTGTGCATGTTCATCCCTCAAATTTAATTCTCCTACTGTTCTTTATTTTTAAGATTGAGGAGAAATAAATAAAGTTGGCCACCATTCAAATGAATGTAAATGCTTCTGAAAAGCTCTTTGAAGCTGCTAGTAACTTCAAGGTGAAATCCTTGATACTTTGAGGTCAAGGGAGGAGGGGGAGTAAACACCACAGAGTTTGGGGAGTCATGATTCAGAGGACTGGAAAGAATGGCTTGGCACAGGCTACTTGTAATTCTCGTTAGTGTATCAGCAAAAAAAGGATCTTGGATGTCGTGCAGGTGTTCCCAGGAGGGAGCTCATACATGGCATGCTATGGAAAATCTCATCCAGCAGCTGCAGACCGGGTTATATCTTGGCAGATTACTCACAGGTAATCTACAGTAAGAAGCACCCACTGGTTTCTAAAAATCGGTGACCTTTAAGGTGCGTGCAGTAGGGGACCCCAAATGCCATTTTGCCATGTAGAAAACTATGTTTGCCATTTTGCCTGTTTCATGTGCATCATGCTTTTCTAGAAGTTTAAGAAGTGAATATATATAAAAAATATAATGGAATGCAATTCTGAGAAGTCAAGATCTTAAGGTAGTCTCAGGCTTCTTTATAAAACTTTCACAGTTACGGCTAGTGGAAAGAACAAATTCCCTGTTGCTGTTTATGGCAGAGACTCAAAGGAGCTGTGATGGCTAAAGCACAAAGAAAAATTGGTTATTAATGATCTATGATTTAGCCATATTACTTCCTTGAAATGGCTAGTCTTTGAGGTCTGGGTAACTTCTTGTAAAATGAACACTAAAGGTGTCATTTTTGGCCTTTGATATAACGCAATTGGTTTAAATGATAAATATTTGGGGCCCCAGACATTTCTACAGATATTTGAGTGACAGGCTCTAATACTTTGGTAGAAATTCTTTTTTGTCTGCCTGTCTTTTTCTGTGGACAGTTCTTCAGATTTCACATAGTTCTCCTTTCCAGGCAGTTCAAACTTAAAAATAGATTTACTGCTCTGATAAACAAATCTGTAAACAGCACAAAGTAATCTTCACTCTGCTGTTCATCATTTCTGTAATAATGCAGATATTTCTACGAGAGCTTTAATGTTCCCCTTCAGAGGCTTTTCAGGGATCTGTAAATCAAAATTAAACTTTAACTTTGCAAAGGTATTACTTGGTAGAAATCTATTATTTGCAGCTCTTCAGCAAAGCTCCAGATATATCCAACCTGTCTAATTTTCGACAGCCTTAAAAGAATCTCTGAATGTGCTGGGTTCACTGGGTCTCTTCTTGACTTTTTTGTGTTTTGGTTAGTAACTTTGCTGTGATTTTTATGTTTTGGATTTCCTCCTTTCTTTCTCTTCTCCCTCCATTTTTTTCTCCTATGGTGAGTTAAAAGTCAAATTTGTGCTATATTTTATCTTCAGTGGTAGACCATCTCCAACTTTTGAGAATGCATTTGTGTCTTGGCCTTCTCCAGTTATCCTTGTCCTGCTTTCTGTAGCCCAGGGCTGCCACCTCCCAATTCACAGTGGTGCAAGATGCAGAAGAGCACTTGGGAAATATCCATCCAGGCCACCACTGAATCCTACTGAAGACCATTCTAACGGCAAACCTAAAATAGTTCTGCTGGTAACAGGAAAGCTGTTCTACCTTCGTGTTCTTTTAGAAAGGGTAGGAATTTAAGCTAGTGTTTTAACTGGGAACAAAAGCAAACTATAATTTTAAATGAGTTTATGATATGAAATCTGAAAATTATGAACAGATTCTTTTTTGCTTAATGTTCTTAGGCTAAACCCTTGATGCTTATTTGTCTGCCTCTATGATACCTGTTATGGTGGTTTATAAAAGTTTTTATATGAGATTAAAAAATTAATCTTACTAATGGCTACAATTAAAACCTACACTAGTGTAATTTGAAGTGGGGCAAATTCTGTTATTACTGAAATCCTACTTGATTGACCACATTAATTTGTGCTGTATTACATTTGAGATACCAAGGTTGTTCAACAATGTCAAAGTCAAAGCTTCTCTGATTTTGAGGTTTTGGGTTTTCCTTTTTTGGAGACAGTCGAGTGCCTATTGTAGCAACAATAACTTTGAGTTGGCTAAGAAATAAATGGCATGTTTTTCCTTACTAAGGACCCCTTATTAAGTGAAATTTGTGATATATGGATTTGTAAAAAGGGCTGGTCCTTTTTTACAGCCACAGATACCTCTGTGGCTCAGCAACTAATGCTTCCTTTATTGAGAATACAAATTTCTCATTGTTAGGATATAAAAGCCAGATATTTTAATGATGTCACTGTTAGGATGGAGGGCAAGTTTATCATAAGAGTTGGTTATAGAAATTAAGTGCCACAGTGCAGGGCTTTAAACTTTCCCTGTCTATGCACAGTTTTCCTACACTTGATGAAAGGTAATTCACATGGAAGGAAGCCTGTAAATTTAAAGAACATTCGTATCTAAGTATCTAATGTGTGCCTTTCATTGCAAATTAGATGATCTACTGCAAAGGAAAAGATACTCGGGAATAGTTTTTTTCCTGTGATGGGGCCTAAATATTAATGTACTTGCATTCAACATCCCCTTGGAGGTCACATTTTATTTATCTGTTCTCAGCTTGTTGCTTCTGCTTTAATTAAATTCATTAAAGTGGCATTTAACTCAGGCTGGGTCTGTGCTTCTAACCTCTGATTTGAAGGTAGGTTGTCAAGTATTTTTGAAAAGTACTCAATTCAGCCTCCCTTCCTTCTAAAAATCTTTTTCTTTCTTCCGATGACTTCCTCTTCCTCTTCCCACCAATTTAGTTTCTTGGTGCATTACTGAGCCTCATGAAGTGGTGCAGCAAGCACAGAACTGGATGCACAACCAGCAGCGAAGCTGTGGCTGGAGATAGGAGGGGTTGGGCTGGGGAGGAAGCAGGATCCCTTTTCCTTTCAACAACACTCTCCTGGACTTACCCCAGACCACTGGGACCTCTTCAGTACCTTGGAGGTACTTGGTGATGCCCCCACGTAGAGATCAGCTTCAGAGGTATTCACCTCTCCATAAGGAGTGAGATAGGTGAAGATGAGATCTTGTTGGAAGGCAAGTTTGTTGCAGTTCTCAGAGTTTCCCACCGCTCTCTAGTGAGGCAGCAGCCCATGTGTCCCAGAAGGTGGGAATGGAGAATCAGAAAGGAAGCGCAGTGTTGCTGTCACACTGCTTCCTCCCACAGGCCTGATTTGGGTCTCCCTGGCTCAGTCTGTCTTCACACAGTGCCTCAGTCACCACCTCATGTCAAACTCCTCCATTCAGAGATACCAGCTTGGTTCTGTGGTTTTGATCTTTTATCACTTTGTTTTCTTCTCTCCCAGGGCCTTGCAATGACCAGCTTCCCTTGTGAACACTCATCCTCAGGTGCAAACACATCCACTTCACTCTTTCTGGTGATCTTCCACAGTACACTTTGCTCACTGCCTGTGAGTTTCTGTTCTCTAGGAAGACACTGAGAGATTCTAAGAGAATTTACTGCTTCTTACTCATAAGGAAAGCTTTTCCACACTTAGGGTAAGGGTTTGTGAATGTAAGGGGAGAGAATAAGGAAAATTATCAGCTGAGCGTGGCAAAGAGATGAGGAGTATTGGTAGTATGAAGAGTGAACAGTAGAATTACCCCAGGATGTAGCTGTCTGGTACTAGATCCTTTGGCCTTTTTGGGCATCCAGAGGATGGTGGAAAGGACCAGTTGTTGTCCATCACTGTTTTGAGTTCTTGGATGCCTAGAAATGTGGAAGGAGATCTGCCATGGAATAAAAGATGCTTTTCATGAGGCTTATGCATGGAGACAGAGGCTTGCTTCAGAGATGTTCAGTTCAGGACTTGGCTACGTTTTGGAGTTTTTTGTGCTCCTGTTTGTATCCATAAGTATGTCACCTTGGAAAATTCACTGATTGATTGTGAATTTTGGCAGTCCCTACAGAAAATCCTCTCTATGTTTTCTACAACCTTCTGTGTATCCTTTTAATTGTGGGGGAGGTCATCAGATATAAAGTTACAGATGAACATCTATTCCATTTTCACTTGTAGAAGCTGGGAGAAAATCTCTAGCAGGTGCCCCTTGCATGTTATAATGGAGCTAGAGTAAGCAATTTATGGAACCATAAGATAGTTGACCTCAACCTCCACATAAGCAGCACAGAAGTGTATGGAGATTTTCTGGTTTTCAGCTCTTCTTTGGTTGCTCTGGCTGCAGTGTTGCCCAGCCTTCTGGTTTTTTTCTTTTTTTGTATACTCCATCCCACCGTGTACAAAGATGCTCTTTCAGTTTGTGAAGCCTGTTCATAGCTGGCTTTTTGCTGGGTAAAGGGGATCAAGGTGAAGGTGACCAAAGGAAAGTTGCAAATTAGTTTTGATATTGTCTATAAAATAAGAAAGCCTGAGATGATCTAGGAGAATGTGAGTATTTGATTCATGTGGGGAAACCCAAGCTGAAGCCACATGCTTCACTTTCTGAGGATACATCTAATTTTCTTCTGCCTTTCTGTGGCAGATATTAGAGTGCTTAATGGAGGAGATAAGATAATGTTCCCATTTGGCAGATGAGACAGCAGTCAGCTGAGACATAGAGGGGAGAGCTGGGAATGGGGACCAGGATGGTCCAGCCTTGCACTGCTGATGGCTTCAGCTCTTCATCCACACTGGCTGCCTTCAGTGTTCATTTCTTCCCCAGGTGAGCTGGATATGGATGTTGCAAGCTTCTGCTGCAATGTCTTGGCACCAGCCTTTGTCTGTAGGATACACCTTTCTTTAACCCCACTGCAGGCTGAGAGTAGAAGAAAGGCTTTTCCACCCTGCCCCTCTAGAAAAGACAACGTTTGTTTTGTGGTTGTGGGGTTTTTTTTCTGTTGTTTTGTTTTTATTGTCAGCATCTGTAGAGAAAGTGACAGAGGAAGAATGGTATTTCCATATTTGTATATTAATCATAAGATTCCAGAGAACTTTGGACCAACCAAGCTATTTTAAGCTTGTCAGAACTTCATTGATATTTGTGAAAACACTGGGAAATGGGAGTATTGAATGCTTGAGAAATGTTTATTGTCACCATCTTTAACTCAAGCTTTTGCTTGCTACTAATATTGTTCTTGAGATCAGAGGCCAGACATAACTTGGATTAAGGAAAAGAGAGACAGAGAAGAAATACTGAGCACTGAATGCTGCAAATAAATGCACTAAGGAGAATTTATATCCTAATAGGGAAAAGTAGGGCCCTGGTTTAGAAAAGCACTTTAGAATGTGGAGTGAGCCCTACAAAGCCCATTGACTCGTTGACTGAAAGGGATTTCCATTCCTACCCACCACACCTGAGTAGGCTTGAGAATAAGAGGAAAGGCAGCTTTTTTTATTAGTACTTTATGATTTTTTTCCCCACAGAGCTGGGGTGAACTGTGGGAGTATTAAATACTGCAAAATTACAAACACAGAAGCATTCTTCCAAATTACTAGGAAACCTCTTCCCCCAGCATGCTCTCTTTGCACTTGGGAACAGTAAGTCAGATACTTAGCTGGGCAGACCAAACCATATACAGAGCTTGTGCAAATAATTATCTCTACAATTCCAGCTTTTGTTTCACAGCCCTTAAATATGCACTGAAATTTTGCTCTGAAAATTCTGAGCCAGAACATGATTTTGCTGGGAAAACTGCATATAAAACCTAATTAAAAGCATCAACCCACACTTTTCTTTTCAAAGTACATCTACTACCATCATGCCTCTAAATGTAACAGAGCTCAACAAGTCTCTAGCAGCCAAGGAGGCACATAATTTAAAGGCTATTTCGGCATTTGATTAAGCACACAGTGATAACTACAAGTCCGTGCCCTGCAGGCATGACAAGAGGCAATTATGTTCTGAGGTCAAAAGCGAGGGGGAGAAAAAGCACAAGATTTTGATGACTTACTTAATTTTCCAGCTCCTGAAATTAGCAGAGACAAAGGAGTTCTAAATCGCCCAGATAAAATCCTGTCATTATCTGTTGCCTTTTCACCCTCTGCTCTCACTTTGCCCCGAAGAAGCTCAGGAGGATTATTTTCCACCAAATGTCTGCACTTGAAAAACTCAAGTTGGCACACATTTATACGTTAAAGAATTTGGAAAAAAACCTCTTCTTAAGTTCTGTATTTAGATAGCTGTCTGCACATAGGATCCTGGAAAAAAGACACCTGTTTTTCAAAGTAGTGACCTGCCATCAGCTCCTCCTGACTTCAAGCCAACAATTAGGTCACTTATTTAGGAGATTAAATAAGGAGCTCAATGAGAGACTGCGAAGATAGGGAACGGCTCAAAGAAGAGAGAAGTGCATTAATGAATTAATACAATCGTGCTGTGTATTTCACAGATGGGCTTTGATGTATCTTGTTTCACAGCAAAAAGTAAAACATCTTTGCTCCTTACAGGAAAACCAGTAAAAATGATTAAGTAAGATTATCATATAGGGACACAACAACAAAAAATGTGTTTACAGGGAGATAAACAGCCAGGCTCTAATTTCCCTTTGGAGTATTTATTGCAGATACTGGAGCAGAAAAAAAAGCCGCGCAGAGCAAGTGAGTTGGTGGACAATGGCGGGATGGAAAACATATGCCTATTGCTTTAGGAGAAAACATGATAAGAGATCATGCTGTATCATAGTATTCAGCTGCTTCTAGTTTTTTCCAGGGTGTTAAATTTTTTATGCTTTTTATCCAGAAAATAAATGTAAATGTTGACTCCATGATACCACGGGGAGGAAGGTGTCTGTTAGTGAAAGCTGTCCTTACAGCAAGGAGCTGAGTGATTATGTGAAAGGCAAAAAGGTGAATTCCGGGATGTTTGAAGCCAAATCTAGAAATGGTTGCATCTGTCCAGAGATTCTTTACTGGAAAGTAGAATGCGAGCTGTTATTTTGGGGAAAGGGGTTCAGCTTCGGTGTGGGGTGTTTTGGGGGCATCCTTGAAAACTGATATGCTTGCAATTTTAGTAGATCAGTGCTGTAAAGTCTCATGTACAGGAGGAGACACATCCATGATACTAGAAATGTGTTCTCATTTTAGGCCGAGAAATATCTTCAATGGTTTTGTAACTTGCTGTTAGTAATTCTTAATATCTTATTTCCAGCATAACACGAGAATTAAGGTTAGCTGCATTTGTACAGTATTGCTGTTGAACAAATGCTTCAGGTTTCTATGGCTGAATTCTCGGGCATTTAATTTTTTGTGATTTTAAGCAAGATTTTCCTCAGCCCTCACGTATTCAATGTCTTTCCTGATGTAGAATATTTACTGAAAAAAAAAACCCCAAAAATAGGAATTAAGAGTAAAAATACGCTTTCTGAATTGTGGGGCTCAGAAATTTTGTATTCTGTAGCGGGAACTGTGAAAAGTAAATTAGTATTAGCAGCTCTCTTTGCCCTTTGTATTGCCTGTGTTAACCTTTCACAGAAAAAGATCCAAGTTGCTCAAGGACTGGGCCAAACCATAGATCCAAATAGCTAATACTGCCTGTAAACCTTGTTTTGTCATTTTTTTGGCAGTTAACAGGAGTCATCTAAGCACATGGCAGGAGGAGGGAGGGCCCTTGGCCTCAGCATTCTGCCAAAAGCTGCTAGAAACCTTCTGCCTCCCATGTCACCAATCTGCTCAGGTTTAGCACAGAACAAACTTGAGAGGAGAGCTCACCACAGCTCTTTCCCAAAATCAGAATCCTGGCGTCATAAGTTTTTTGGTCAGCACTGGCCTTCTGCCATGGAGTCCAGTGTTTGACAGAGCAGGGCCTGCTGCAGGCTTCTGTGGACAGATCCCTGTAAGCAAACTTAATACTTCTTGAAGCTGTTTGTAGGGCGGGCTAAAATTGCTGTGCGCTGCTGACTCTGCCTTTCTGGCTGGCATATCTCTTCCGTCAAACGTTGTCTCTAACATTGTCCCATCCTTTCTCCACTCGCCTTGTTGACTGGTGGTATCAAGCCAAGGGTAAGAATGAGGCAGTGCACCTTAGAGGTTCATGTTTGTCCTCCTCATTTCCCACCTATTGTAACAGGAGAAGCTGGGGGCAGTGAGGATTTATTCCATTATACAAATATATGGTGCAGTATGAGCCCAGGGCAAAACTGCTTCACCGATCTCACGGAAGGAGGACATCTTAAGTGATCCAAACCCTAAAGCTGTGCTAATTGTGCAAGCTATTATTCAAGAATAAGCACGTGTCTGTCGTGGGAGTTTGGCACATCAGGGAGGGTGTGATACCAAAGTAATCCCTGCAGGTTTACAGAAATCGGAATCTGAGAATCTGTCCAGTGATACATAAATGAGACACCTGTGATGCCTGGAAGAGCTGGAACAGAGGCTAGATGGAGTTGAGGAGAATAAAGGATATTTACTGAGGCCTTCAAAGGCCACACCCAGACAGCACCAGTGTTACAAGTCAGGCTCTGTCTGGATGGCTCCAAAATGGAGGCAAAGGGAGCAGGGGGACAGTTCCGAGATTTCACTCTTTTTATATGTTTGGGTCCATTTGTATACAGGAGTCTCACTTGCCTGCCCTCTTCCTTCCATGTTGTTTTACTCTGAGCCTGAATATGGAAAAATATCCTTGAGTAGTCCCAGTTGGAGTTGGATTGTTGTGTTTTCATCACCTTGTGAAAAGATCTTAGTAACCCTGAACAAAAGCCACAAACCAATGCAGAATAGAAAACCCAAAAGCCCAAGGCATCACTGACAATAGATGAATTCATGGAAGTCAATGTGTTGGATTGCTGCCTGACAGACAGATGGGGCAGCCTTGATATGGTCAGAATGGTATTCTGAGAAACATCAATATACTCTTAAATTTCCATAAGCAAACTTGGTGTGCATGTACCATGGGGAAGTTTTATGGAACAAACCAGCAGAACATTGGATGAGATTTTTGGTTTAGGGGGAGGGTATTTTGGTTTTTTTATAATGGGGCCAGGAGGAAAGAGAGTTTTTGAAGGATGTCTGGTATCAGATGGGCCATGGATCTACTGGAGGCTTAAACCTCTGTCACCATCACATAGAGACAGACTTGGGTTGTATGTTGAGTTTTGTGGTTGGAAGTGTACAAATGTATCTGGGAGGGCACATCATCGCTATGTCTGGAAACCTTTTTGGTGTGGTTGATTTTTCATTCTTGTGGAATAAAGGAGGAAGGGAGTTGGCATTTATTTCAGCTTGTGACTGGTGTGCTAGGCTAAGAAACAAGTATTTGGTTCCTCGCATCACCATGTATTTCCCATGAGATGATCTGGAAGCTGCAAAACCCTTCTGCAGCTGAGTTGAGAAAGACAATGTGTAGCTACTTCATGTGGATATTTGGGGATTAATATATTCACGTTCGTCAAGCAGTTTAAGATCTTTGGATCAAAGACGCTGTAAAGATGGGAAATAAATTGCTTGTTGTCAAGTGACATTGTTTACTAATACTTTAGGGCTTTGTTTTCAAGGCATCTCAAAGTGTGTTTCTTTTTTTTCTTTTGCAAACTGTAGCCTGGATTTCTTTTAAAACAGGTAAGATTTCTGAGAGCTCTTTAATTTCACAAGTATTTGCCAGCTATATGATCATCTAGGCAGATCCAATGCAAAGCTAAGACTGAACGTAAATCATCTGGTCTCCCATAAATTGGCCTTTCAATGGAAAGTATCACTGCAGGGCCCAAACTTTGGGATGATTGCCAGAACCTGCAGGCCATTCCCTGGCATGCTGCAGGCTACAGCAAAAGCCATTAGGATCACTTTTTCTAGGGGCTAAGAAAAGGACCAGGAGCAATACAGATGTTATTACATCTGCTGTAGGACAGGTGCAATCTTGCTGATCAGGTGGGATCCTGGTGCTTGGATTGCTTGTTGTCATAAAATTTTCTTTGCTTGTTCAAGTACAACTCAAGAGTGTAATTTTATATATCAAAGCTAACTAGTTTTTCACCTGGTAAGTAGAAATAATAATGCCATAGTTGCTCTTTACCTGTTTCAATAAGGGATCTCTAAAGCCCTATATACAAGGGATCTATATCTTGTTTTTAAAATGAGAAAATCAAGTCACTGAGTGGAGAAGTGATTTCTCTGGACAGCCAGCAAGCCAGCGACCGGACCCTGCAGATCTTATCTGAATGGTACCGAAACTATCTCAGCACAGCATATGGGTAAAACCTGCTGCTGAACGTGATTCTGCTTTTAATTTTAGCCTCAGTGTGGGAAGTCAGTGTTGACTGTGTCTCTGTGTTAATCCTTGCAGCTTTCAGCCGTGCCCCAGTGCCCATGGCTGTGGTCCGAAGGGAGCTGTCCTGCGAGAGTTACCCCATCGAGCTGCGCTGCCCGGGAACAGATGTTATCATGATCGAAAGTGCCAACTACGGCAGGACTGATGATAAAATCTGTGACTCTGATCCTGCTCAGATGGAGAATATCCGCTGTTATCTGCCAGATGCCTATAAGATTATGACTCAAAGGTATAGTATTTAATATTCTTTGTTTGCTGACTGCTGTTTTTTTAATCCGGAGTGTACACACCAGTTTGTGTGTGTGTTTGCATGAGAAAATGCAGGTACTTAGTCTGGATGTACGTGCACAGAATTACAGCTGTCATTGCTAAACTGTGGGTTTAACTGAGTTGGTTTAGCATCACATAATATAAATAACATTTCCTGTAAGTACTGCTCATCAGTCATCTTGATTCTCACTGTGTCCCAATTTTCCCTCCGAAATACCTAAATATCAAGGCTCTAAATGAATGTAGAAGTGAAATCTTTCTCAAAATGTGTATTCACTAGTTTTTGTGCTGTGTTCAAACAGAAGGCCAGTAATCTCCTTCAGACAAGCAATATTTTGTGTTCAGAATAACATTTATAGTTTTCAAAACACAAAGAGGCGTCTGCATCCTTCCTTGTGTTGCCACGCTTCGTTTTAGGGAGGATCTGAATTTCCAGTCAAGCATTGGTATTCTCATTGATGAATTGCTAAATTTCTGTAGAGTAACTAGCTGTTAAGTGTGGCTGCTGCATTTGGAAATGGTAACTGTGATATAGTCAGGCATGGAGACAGACTCCTGTCTGACTTGCAGAGCCAGGGCCCAACAGTTTATTCCAACCTACAGGTATCTTGGTTATGAGAAGCCTTTTAAATGTGGCTGAATTTTTAAGGATATTTTCTGGCACAAGTGGTGGTGTGGGAAGGATTCATAAGTCACAGCTCTCAAAGTGTAATTGAATTCAGTAATACATTCCTAATACATGAATGATTATTTAGTGCATTTGACTGTTAATTAGTAAGAGAGATTAGTATTTCAAGGTATTAATAATGGCAATGGCATAGGCAAAGTCTTGCTAATTGATGTCATGGCAACAGTGTTTGGGTCCTAACAGTGACCTCATGGCTTAAAGCAGTGCAGGGTTTTAATGGAGTATCTTGCTGTTGTTTGCTGTTGAAATGCTTTGCACTGAAATGGATTGGTGTAAGCAACATGAGTTTTAGCTGTGTTTCGCATGCTAACTGCTGTTTTTGACTTCCCGTTGGAAACTGCTGCATGTTGAGTATTTAGGTCGCAAAATGTAGAGAAGTCATGTGAGAAATGTCCCCAGTGCTGCATGGGACTCCTCTAACACCATTCTTTAAACTAGACCTCCTTGTGTAGCTGGTTGAAGTCTTGTTCATAGGGTTGTGCCAGCTACATTTTCAAGAGAAGTGGCAAGAGTGACAATGTGCTGTCAGACCATCCCTTGGATTCGGTGGGGTTTTAGTGGAATTACTGTAATTCTCCTGTTCAGGTTGTTAGTGGCTTCAAGCAGAAACCCTTAATCCTCTGCATATTGGCAGAATAAAGCCATGCCATCCCCTTTGTGGCCTGTTACAGACTACAAAGTGTTAATATTTATATTTATATATATATATATATATATGTTAGTGTCCTCCAGGCAGCAGCTCTCAAGCCAAGTGCAGAGCTCTGCAACCTTGTGGTCAGTCCCTACATGTAGTCTGCAATAAACATTGGCCCAGGGAGGGCACATAATCGTCTTCTGTGCTCATGGCACTGCAATTAAAACTTCTGGTGATTACTCACCTCCACGTACCATCCGTGCAGGCTCAAATGGCTCAGCAGAGCATTAGCAGGGAATCTAATCTCTGGGAAAAATTATTTCTTTTCTTGCATTTGGGCAGAAAGTGGTGCTGAAGAGGATGGACACTGAAGGAGGGAAAAGGTGTGCAGTCCTGTTACTGGATTCTGTTGAGATTTTTGAAAATAAATATAGCCTGATGTTAAAAGGCAGGTAAAAAGGGAAAAATATTCTACTTTACATTTTTGTCAGTCTCATTGCTTTTTTTAAGTCTCCATTAATTCAAAGAGTTGAAACAATTTAAAAATAAAGCCATTAAAATGAAATATGTTCTTAAGATGCAAACCAGTCTGTCAGCTCACAGCTCCAAATACATTTTACAGCTGAGCCTCTGAAAAAAGTAAAAGGAAAATTGTGACAGCCTAGTAGTTGTGGCACTAACTATGGCACTTTCTTCTGAAAACCTCTACCTGCAGAATTAATCAATTTAGCAGTATTTGGGTGGGTTTGCAGATAAATGTAGGCTCTAAGACAGTGAGCTTGTCTTTGCTAATGCTGCAGGGTGGGGGGAGAAGCTACTGGGAACTGAAGATTGTCGTGACAGTGAAACCTGCGTGGTAATTGAAGTTGTCTGTGTATGGAAGGAAGAAAAGTGGTATGTTCAGTGTGTGCTTATTATGCATTGATTAATTATTGCATTCATAAATACACAGTCCCCTTGTAGGCTCTATAATAAGTTGTCTCACTCCTGGCAGATTTTAATCAGCAACACTGCACAGCCAACTCAGAAGCATTCCAGTGTGGCTGTGGGGAGGGAGAGAGGCAAAGATGGGAAGGGAGAGTGTGTGAGACCGAGGTGGTGTTGGTGTGTGAGCTGAGGCTGTGAGTGAACAGATTTATGGTAGATATCGTTGACTGCTCCCCCAGTCCACCCCCACAAATAAAAACCTGAAAAAAAACCCCAAAAAGCCAACAGCCTGAGCTAACATGTTCCTGTCTTCTGTGTGCTTATATAAATTAATTTTTTCAGACAACTACATGAGGTTATTTTGAAAGGGAAAGGCATAAATCTTACGGTGTGTTTGTGGAGCCCCCTAAACAGAGAGAAAACAAGGAGTTCTTGCTGCAAGTATTGCCTTGAAGCTCTCTACAGTCTTGGGAGTATTGCTTGATGTAAAGGACATTTAAACAGCTTGTAGGGAGCTACTTTACAGGACATGAAATCTCCGAGGCGTATTTTTTTTTATTTTGCCAGCTCCTCCTTCAAACATCTGAGCAGCTGTTGTCCGTAACAGCTCAGAAAATGTGCTTTATGAACTGAAGTTTTTCTTCAGTTAGATTAGAAAGAAATGTATTTTGTAGCATGTTTGTTTGCTTTGGAGAAGCATCTTTGCAAGGCCTGTAACAAACAATTAAATTCTAACCATGCCCATTGTAAATTTTGTGCACTGTACCATGGGAGACTTTGCTATGTCCTCCCTTGAGCAACTGTGCCACAAAATTAACATTTATCATCCATCCCAACAGCCAGGGTCTTCTGCGAACAATAGGGAAAAACAGCCTCCTATTCCCACAAGGGTTGCTTTTGTTTGTGTAGTGTTAACACAGTTTAGTATATTAAAAACACCCAAAAGAAAAAAGTATAAAAAGTAGCTTTTGGTGTACTCTCTTGAGTTTCCTGTTGATACTTCCCACCAAGAAAGCATCCTGGGTTGAAAGCAAGGGAAGGAAGAAGAGGAGATCAGGTTTTTTGCATGTATGTTCACAGAAGTTTGTGCTGTCAATACCACCTTTGCATTTAACTTTGACATTTGGAACATTCTTTTCCATAGACTTGAACCTCAAATGTTAAAAAGGGCAGGGGGGAGAGGGAAGTCCAAGTAGGAACAGTAGGATGTACCTGACATGAAGGTACACATACACAGAGTGCTTTTTTCTTTCAGCCCTTAAGGCAAGAGCAAGGGTTTCCTTTTTCTTCTTGGATCCTTGTCTACCCCAGCCATCATCTGCTGCTCTTAATCTGGAGGAAGGAAAGGAAGGATAGAATAATGAGGCAAAATGACAAAACCAGCAGGCAGAGCAGAAGAGATGGGAGAAATGTTCACAGGTCTCAGCAGTTGTTCTCAAGATCAAAACAAAATTCTTTCTGCTCTAGAAGATGTGGAAGGCTCTTGCTGGGGAACTCATCTCTCTCAACAGCACAGAGAGCTCAGTTTGCAAAGCAAGCAGTGTTTGCCTTTTGCCACTGCAGATCCATGCAGAGATCTTGTATTCTGCTCTTACCACTTCTGTCTTGGGGATGAGGGCTGCTGAAAGCTGCTCAGCTATCTCCTCTCTTCCCCCCTGAAGGAAGGTACTAGATGTCTTGTTGGGCCTGCAGTTGCTTAGCTGAGCTAATTTCTTTTAGGTTTGAGTCTGACCTGCATGGCTTGTCCCTGTGGTTTCAGTGTTGATACCATTGATGAAGATTGCAGGTAAAGATTTAAAGAGGAAAAAAAAGTAGAAAGCGTGCAAAACTGCAGGAATGTAAGACTGTGGTCAGCTGCTCTCAGATTTCTCTTTAGTTTCATCAGAGGGCCTAATCTTTTTATGTGAAAAGGGGCATTCACGATTCTCTTGGTCATTGGAGGGATGGTAGCAGGCACTCTGCACAACATGGAGGAGAATAAATAAATTGAATGAAGCAGCTTGCATTACGCTGCAAAGATTTTTCATCTCCTGAAGGGCTGTGTTTTGCTAATGTTTTTGGTTGATGACCTGAAAAATGCAGGAGTCTGAAATGAGAGCCATTATTATTGTAATAATATTGCATCTCATGGCGTGCTGTTATTGATGCTATCATCTCCTACAATTTTCAAGACAGTTCTCAAATGTCAGTGATCTGCACTTGCATTGGGAAATGAAGAGGCAGGATTACCTGTATTTTACACACAGGATCATTCATGTTGGTCATTCATAAAATGGCCACTGGTTTTATCAGACTAGTTTTGGGATGTTCTTGTAGAGTCTTTTCTATTAAGTAGCTTGGTGCAGTGCATGGAAGGTGCAGAGGACAAGGAGACTTGAAGGCTCTGTACTGACAAGGCCCTCAGCAGGACCGAAGGGGATGGCTTCAGCTGAGCTGCGGCACAGTTGTGTCAGGCTCCACAAAATTAATGGGATATTTCTTAGAAAACAGCCCCCTGCTTAGATGCTGTCACCACCTCTGACTCAGATACTGAATGCCCTATTTGGTAGGAACCCCCCACCACCCTCCTCTGCATCCTTGAGCACATTTTGCTAAGACTGCCAAGATACTACTCATTTTTCTAAATTTGTTACCACACAGATGGCTTGAGAAGTACATTTCTGAAGGACTGAGATGCTGCAATGGGAAGCTAGGCTTTCTGGGAAGCCTACGTCTGGCACTTTGAGATCTCCACGTGAAAAGCATCAATATGGAAAAACACTAATGTTTCAGTTAAACAGTTTTTGTAACCAGTAGAAATCAATGGGGAATACTGAAACTCATGTTCCCTGGATTCTGATTTTAAAGGTTAGAAAACAAGCCTCACCATTTGGTTAAACCATCTATTTTCTTACCATGTGGAAAGATTTTAAAATGAAGGGAATTCTGTTAATCTCACCTGAACCTTGACCTTGAGACAAGGGCACATATGCTCTATTACTTAAACAGGGAAGAAAATAAAAAATAACCAAACAACAACAGTAAGTCCTAGTGGGGTTTTGTGCACTAGGCTGTTGAATCACTCTAAAATAAATTGCTACTTCCCAGCCTACACAGTCTTAATTTATCCTACCTCTTCCTTTCCTGAAAATGATGTCAGAGTAAATTCTTAAAGTGACAGCCCCTTGGAATTGCCCTGGTACCCTAGGAAATCAGGGTTTGCCAGCTCAGACATCTTAGATGATTGCAGCTGCCATGGCAACAGATGAGGAGGAGGCAGTAGCTTCTGAAGATAACTAGGTTCCAAACCATGGGAAGCTCTGTAGATCAAAAATAGTGCTTTAGGCCTCCCTGGGTACCAACTGGTAGCTGTGGCCAGCTGTAATACACCACACTTAAAGTAAATAAATAAATAGATTGTTGTATTGTGCTGTGGCTGCTGGATTTCGGTTGCTATCAGCATGTAACTCCAGCATGTTTCCATTTGGGAAAATCCAGACTTGAGCTGAGAAAGCATTGTGCAACCAGCAGCCAGCCCCTGTGGCCAAAGGGAAAGGCCTCCTTGGTGTGGGCATGCTGGAGGAATTCATCTTCACTGTTCTCTAAGTTTCATTTTTTCCAGGTACTTTGTTTTGCTTCTTTCTGGCTTCCCCCGACCTTAACTGACAAAGAAGACACAAGATAATCTCTTGGGTAAATCATATCTTGAAGTAGCCTCAGAATCTCTGAACACATGATGTGCTGAAAACCATGCAGGAAAAAACCAGATTTATTACTGCATCCATTACTTTACTAGTGTGAAAGCATGGCCACCTCCAGCCTGTCAGAGGGAAGGAACTGGATCACCCTTGAGCAGCCTTTCAGATGTAGCTTTTGCCAGTGGGACAAGACTTATGTGAAACATGCTCCTGTCACCTGTTTTTCTTCTGTTTAAGGCTTGTTGAGAGCAGCAGCTCAATTGTTGATGTTTGAGGAAGGGTTGAGCAAGGCTGGATAAGTTGCTGGCAGCCGAATCCTGGAACCACAAGAAGGTTGCACAGGGGAGATGCAGCTTTGGGCTCTTGGGTGTTGTTTTCTGCTTTTCATGAAACAGGTTTTGTACCATGCAAGAATTATCCAAAGTGCACAAAGAGCAAAGTTTAAAGCCAGGTATCTGCATGCTTCCCATGGCACCTTCTGTCCATTACCTAAATAGCTGAAGTGGTAAACATAAAAGATACTTTTGTTCAGTCTTCCTGCATCCTCCATGCACCTGAATACGGCAGTCATAGGAAGCTGTTGCAGGAATTGGCCTTCAGATGGTCTTGTCACGAGGCTTAAATCTATGCTAAGAATTGCAAGATAGTCTATAAGGTTTGTTTAGGTTAAGTGAACTTATACTATCTTAAGATAAAGCAAAAATTTCTTAAGATTAGAAAGATGTGTGCACACTCCTTTTCTGGTTGGTTTTATGGTTAGGAATACTGTCTGAAGGGCTGTGAGGTAAGATGGCTTTGAAGTAATGCATCTATATCACTTTCTTTTGCTTCTTTCTTTCTTCATGTACAAAAGAGCTCAGTTAGTCTGTGCCTGAGGTCAAAATTGGATTTATACGCAGGGGATTGTCTATTCTCTAGGACATTTCAAAGCTTTCATTCAGCACATTTTTGACTACATCGTTTGTGGAATCTTTGGAGCTTGAACTCCATATTCTGTTCCAAGACATGTAGAACCAGCACTGGCTTATAACCACACCTTTTGTGTGTGTATGCATGGGATTTTTGTGCCTCTCTGCAGGACTGGAAGCACTGCCTGCAGATCTCCCTCACCTTTGCATGCTTGCAATTTGGCATTCCACAGCGTCACTTTGCATTTTGTGTGATCACTCTGCTGATACCAAATGCAAACAGGCAAAAGATGTCCATTAGACACATACCATTTGCTTGCCAGCATCAAAAATATGGACTGATGCAGGCAATATTCCCGGATGATCAGTTCAGTGTGGCCCTAAACTTAAGTGTGTGTTTTGTTAGAGGGATAAACTGCAGTTTATTTCAGCCTCTTTGGGAAAGAGAGGGACGGAAGACAGTTACTGGAAGCAGTGACCCAAGAAGCAGGTTTTGCTGCCCATTGTAATTCAGGAGAAGAATTTTATGTATCAGTAAGTGGAGTGCATAAGAAATGCCAGGCCACATTTGTGATGTTAAGAAAGGGCAGGATATGGAATTTGATTAGAGCTATCCTCTATGCATTATGTATAAGATAATACATTGGTGTCAGTTATATTGAGTAGAAGCCTTAATTCAGCTTGAGTCCTGCTGACATCGTAAACTGGGAGACAGGGAGTGGTTTATGGGCAGCAGTGGAGTCTCCAGACTGAATTATGGCCTCAGCATTCAGTCTGTTACTGAGAGTTGCAGTTGGTAGCAGACAGTATATTACATGCTTTTACCCAGAGTAGGGCTGGTGACAAGGAAGGGAAAAACTTTATCACAGAGACACTGTGAGAAATGGAAGACTTGAGTTATGGGTAAGACAACAATAGAGAACTATAAAACTAATGCAAGAGAAGAAGGGAGGATTTCAAGTTGACCAGAAAGAAAGATGACAGAACAGGAATACAGTTTCCCCACGCAGCCACTGGTTTGCTCCTGTGCCCAGTCCTGCCTCCTTCAGGGCAGAATGTGGCATCCCATAGTAGGCAGGGACTATCTGCCACTCCCATGCCTTTTTATGTTCTTGGTTCCTCATGGTTAGAGACGACCTTTCACCCCAATGCCCAACATTTTTAATATCCCCTCTAGATTTTCAGCCATAATTGTATATTTTGCTGTCTTTATAAATGGTCAAATCCTTTCTGAGTCTCGTTAAGTTCCTGGTCATGGTGACTTCTAGGAGCTCTAAGTCCAGCAGGATAATAGCTTACTGTGTCAAAAATTAATGTTAGGTCTTAATTTCATTGCCATTCTTCCTCACTGTGGAGACAGAGGCACCCAAGATACCTTTGCCATTTCTGTTTCTTAGCTTGTATTCATTTGTCATATGGCTTGTAACCTTTCTGTTCTCCAAGGGAGATGATCTTTCAAATATTTCTTCTTATGGGAGTTGGTATGGATTTTTGTTATAAGTGTGTGAAGGTTCTTGTTGTTCTCCCTGAATACCCTTCATTTTTAAGCAAACCCAAAAGGACAGCAGAGGGAGAAAAAAAATTGTGATAAATTTGAGAGTTTATGGTCATTTCTCTCTGTAAAGACTGCTTCTGCTCTTCCTTTTCCCAAGTGGCTTTGAATTACACAGAATGTCCCTTTTGACTCAAGAGTGTTACACCCACACAAATACAATTGCGTCCTTCCCCAAAAGGCCTGCTCTGCTCCTGATAAATTATTTGTTCTCTTGGTTGCTTGGAACAGATTGTTCCACTTAAATGATTACAGTGGTGCCAGCTAGTACTGATGGAAAGTCTGGTCCTTGATACTAGCAAATGTGTCCATTAGGTTGGAGGGAGCAAGATTAGGTCTGGAAAAAAGTATAGTACTTGTTACAGGCGTCCAGTGTCTTAGTCACACATAATGGGGCACTATAACCTTGTCACAGATGTTGGTGGACTGGAAGTGTGCTCAAGTTGGTACCTCAGGTGATTTTCCCATGGGTCACAGAAAATTTCACGTACAAATGCAGAAGAGTCATTGTCATCATTGATATTTCAGGGCGCAAAGAAGACATCTTTAAAACAACCCCAAACCTGCCAGTGTCAGAAGTGCACCTCGACACCCTTTTTAATTATTGGCAAGTAAGACAGGCATCTAATATCCAAGACACCTTGAAAAAAACCTGAACCCCTTAATGATACATACACACAAAGAATATAGGTCGACTTCAATGCAGTGGATTAGTCAGAGCTCTAGAAAATCAATTTTGTTTGATTAGCTGCACTTGTAGCTAGATGGAAAGAGTTAAAGCCAGGCTCCAAACTATGCAGGGTAATGCCTGTTGTGGTGGGCTGCAATCCAGGGAATACTTCGGTGCCTTTGTAGCCATGCATGTGACAAGAGCTGTCTGAAGTCAGCGTGGAGGTAGAAGACTTTCAGGAAATCTCTGCAGGGACAGAGAGGTCTCTCCTCACTTTTGTGGCCTGGATGGCATCCAGGTTGTAAAAGCACCCAGTGGTTCACCTCACCAAATCACTGGAAGTCAAGAGTAACTCGCCCACCACCTACTTTGCTGCAAACCACATGGGTTGGTGAGCCAAGCATCATAATCACTACTTCCCCCATGTCTATTGATTGTGGGGGGAAATCTTCTGTGCCCAGAGGTGGCTGAAGGGAAACTGAAGTTGTAAACACTTGACAGTTACTTAAAAACAAAAAGTAGTCTATACAATAAAGGGAAGGAAAGAGGATGGAGGTTTTGTTGCATAGTGCTTAAAAGGCACTTTGTTGCATCAGCTAACAGATTCGATGCCAGCTGACACAGTGTGCCCCAAAGATGTTTTTTATCAGGAAACTTTGATTTGGAGTAGAAACCTCCTATACATAAAATAATCCTTTGGAATGACCCATGTATTTGTGCTAGTACTGACAACAGATGAAATAAATTCCTTTATTCCTTTCTCCATAGCTTAAATTTTAAAGATTTAAAAACACTTAAAAGCACCCATTACAGCCAGGATCTTGACTCCCACTGAACTGGCACAAGTCCTGAGGTCTCAATGTCCAGAAATTTCTTTTCAAAATGGAAGTTCACTCTTAAATGGCTCTAGTGCCTTTTAATATTTTGCTCATGATCTAATTTGGATCTTAAGTATACCAATTTGGAAACGGCCTGCCTGACATCAAGCTATGAGTTTTCAAACTCATATGGTTTAATAAGATTAACTTGCTGCAGTTCTGATACTGTCTTCAGTGAAAGCTTATTCAAATTAAGAATCAGTCAGAGGGGAAGTAGCCTCAAGCATAAAGTAGGAGTGAGGTGGTGCCAAAAATCAGGGCTCCAAGAGGCTTTGTTGTCTCAGTCTTCGCTGAGAGCAGAAACCTTTACTGCCAAATTAATGCAC